>JARBWK010000002.1:200170595-200519057 GCA_030556195.1 Anolis apletophallus
GCTCACCAAAAGGTTGGCGGCTCGAATCCAGGGAGCGGAGTGAGCTCCCGTCTATCAGCTCCAGCTCCTCATGCGAGGCCATGAGAGAAGCCTCCCACAGGATAGTGAAACATCTGGGCATCCCCTGGGCAATGACCTTGCATACTGCCGATTCTTTCACACCAGAAGCGACTTGCAGTTTCTCAAGTTGCTCTTGACACGAAAAAAGAAGTTGTCAATATCATACAATAGATTCTCAGTTAATCAGCACCCATGGGGATTGGTAAATGCCAGATAAATGTAGTTTCTGGTTACTTGAGAGTTACTATTAAAATAGACCTAATATTATACCCCATACTATACCACACCACAGATTGATATCAATATTGAAATACAGTAACTAAAAGCAAATTACGGCCTATCAAGACAAACTAAACTTAATGTAAAAACGATTAATAAAAACTGGTTTTATTTTACTTTTTATTTAAAGTATTATTTCCTTTTATTATTATTTTGCTGCTTGCTTGAGTGTTCTGTTTCCTGTGAACTGAGAGTATACTGTATTTGGATTTTTTGAGGTATGGCAAGAGTCTACTTCAGATCTCTTTCCTATGTGCTGAACTAAGAGGGAAAGTGGGAGAATAAGAAAGAAACTGGGGCATTTTATACCTTCAACTGGTGCATGTCTTCATTCTTTTGTTTTTGTTCAGAAACACAGCCAATATTCAGTGGGGTTCACGTTTCTGGAGTCTATGGAGACGAAGGATACATAACTGACTGTGCTTTGTGTATACACATATTAAGCAATATAAACCAGTGTTTCCCAACCTTTTTTGAGCCGCGGCACACTTTTTTACATTTCCTAAATCCTGGGGCACACCACAAACCAAAATAACACAAAATGACACTCTAACACAGTAATACATATAGGTAATAGGAATTTACCTTGAGTTTTGGAGTTGTAGTTTACTTACATCCAGAGAGCACTCTGGACACAGGACCGGTGAAGCAGGCTGGAAGGAAGGCACCGCGGCGGGGGGCAGGGAACCGGAGGGAGGCCGAGAGCGGTTACCTGTGCATCGGGGAGAAGGGGGAGGAGGGAGGGGACCTGCGGGGAGCCGTTCTCCCAGTTTGCGGCTCCACCGAGCTTGGCAGAAGACTCCCCACAAGGCTCCCCACAAGGCTCCCCACAAGGAACAGGCCCTGTCTGGGAGCCAGGTTTGGCCGGCTCTCGTCTCCGCCGACTCGGCAGAAGACGCGAGCCTGCCAAACTTGGTCTCAGGCAGGGCCTGGGCCCTGCGGGGAGCCATTCTCCTGGTTTGTGGCTCCGCAGGGAGCAGCGAGCCGGGAGAAAGGCTCCCCGAGGTGCCCAGGTTCCCACCTCCTCTGGAAGTGAGCCCACAGGCTAGAGCGTCGCCTGGCCCTCCCCTCCTGAGGCTCCCCTGCCTCTCTAGGTCCTAGAGAGGGTCATGTTTCCCAACCGCTGTTCCATGATCAGCTGGTGTGCCACGGGAAAATCTCTCTCAGCACCAGCAGGAGGGGGAAGAAAGGGGGAGGTGTTCCCGCGGCATAACAGCTGATCACTCATGGAACACTAGTGTGCCGCGGAACATAACAGCTGATCACTCATGGAACACTAGTGTGCCGCGGAACAGTGGTTGGGAAACACTGATATAAACCTGTGGGACACTTTAGTTCTGAAGACAGACTGGAGCTTGGGAGAGAAATGAGCAAATTCTTCAGGGAGTTCTTGTAAAATTATGTGGGTTCTTAGGACATCTGCGCTGTATATTTAATGCAGTTTAATGCCACTTTATCAACTCTGGCTCAATGCTGTGGAACCATGGGAGTTGTAGTTCCACTCACAAAAGGCATGCTGGTGCCTCACCAAACTACAAGTCCCAACATTCCATAGCATTGAGCCATGGTAGTTAAAGTAGCATCAATGTGGTAATTCTACAGTGTAGATTAGGGGTCCTCAAACTTTTTAAACAGAGGGCCAGGTCACAATCCCTCCAACTGTTGGAGGGCCGGATTATAATTTGGAAAAAAAACATGAATGAATTCCTATGCACACTGCACATATCTTATTTGTAGTGCAAAAAAACCCCAATGCAATAAGTAAAATGAAGAACAATTTTAACAAATATAAACTTATTAGTATTTCAATGGGAAGTGTGGGCCTGCTTTTGGCTGATGAGATAGGGTTGTTGTTGTTGTTACTGCTGCTACTGCTGCTGCTGCTGCATGCTTTCAAGTCGTTTTAGGCTTAGGTTGACTCTGAGCGAGGGCCGAGTAAATAACCTCGGAGGGTCATATCCAGCCCTTGGGCCTTAATTTGAGGACCCCTGGTGTAGATGCATCATCTGTATGCAAAGAGTCCTTGCCTGTGTACCAACTGGTGCAACTTAGGCCAGAGTTTCAGAGAACAGCAGTATATCACCTTCTTCGTAACTTTTTCACTGCCAGATTTGGCAGAGGATTAATTGGGACTGCCCTTGCCAAATCTGGACAGGTGGAAAGTTTAGATTTAAGAAGTTGGAAGGAACCTTTTGGTTCTTTGAAACTCACACTGTGATTCCGGTTGTTGCAATGGTTGAGAAATGTCAGCTAGTTTGCTTCAATCTGTCTCAACTAGCAAACGATAACAAACAACAATGACTCTATGATTGTTTACATGTTCCTATGTGCTCAGAAGACTTTAAAAACTGCAAGGAATAACAAATATTTATTCAAGTACCAGATGTCTCACATGGTACATCCGTACACAATGCCCTGTCTTCCATTCACTCCAGATTCCAAGCTTTGAACCATGAAGGGGCAAATGTTCTCCAAGAGGTCAATTGTGCTATACTAAGGCAATTTTTAGAGCAATATACCCGATAATTTCCACCTTTGCCTTGAAGCCGTTACTGGATGGCTGCGAGCCAGTAAGTTGAAGGTGAACCCGGCGAAGACGGAGATCTTGTGGCGGGGTCCGGCTGGACGCCCACCTGTCCATGGAGGAGCAGATTGGCTGCACCTGCAGGACAGCATTCTACCACCTACGGTTGGCTAAGCACCTGGCTCCCTACCTCTCCCAATGCGACCTTGCTACGGTGATCCAAGCCACGGTCATCTCGAGGCTCGATTACTGTAATGCGCTCTACATTGGCCTTCCCTTGTCGATGATCCGGAAGCTTAAGCTAGTGCAGCATGCTGCAGCCCACCTCCTCCTGGGCGCTGCAAGGTCTGACCGCGCGACTCCTCCCCTGCGCGAGCTGCACCTGCTCCCGATTGAATTCGGGTCCTCTTCAAGGTGTTAGTTCTCACCTTGAAGGACATCTATGGTTTGGGGTCAGTGTATCTGAGGGAGCGACTTACCCCTTATGTGCCCGCGAGATCGCTGCGCTCTGAGGAGCTTAACCTCCTTGAGGTACCTTCCCTCGGAACCTGCAGACTGGCCTCTACACGGCGGAGGGCATTCTCTGTAGCTGCCCCAAGTCTTTGGAATGGCCTAGCGGAGGAGATCCGTGCCATCCGCGCGCTTCTGCCCTTCCGCAAGACTTTGAAGACTTGGCTCTTTAGGATGGCGTTCGGCCCTTAACTCAACTACATTGTGCTCCATGCCGCCTATGACTCCCCTAGATTCTCACCTTGTCCCCCCAGCCGTCGCTGAGGGCTAGTGTTTTTAACCATTTTTAACTTCTTTGATGTCTAATGTGTTTTAACCGTTTAATTTGTTTTACTACTCTCGATGTTTATGCTTCTTCTGTAAACCGCTCTGAGCTCCGGAGTGAGCGGTATACTAAATCGAAGTTAATAAGTAAATAAATAAATATATATATACAGACAATTTTTCACATTTGCAAGTTTCATTTTTGTGGATTTGATTAATATGGTCTTTCTATTAATTTCTTACAATCTGCCAGAAGTTGACTATAGAATTGTGCAGCAGGACAAATGACCTCATCACATGGATGCATGCTACCACCATGGAGTTCGCCGGAGTTCATAAAATGAAGCAGGGCTACTTCCGGGGTCCATTGGGCTCCGTACTCACAGTGTGCCGGCAACTCAGAGACATTGAGCCCTGACTACCCATAGAAGCCAGAGTCAGCACAGGAGGAAGCCATCCCACTGAAACATTGTGGGATGGCGGCTCACGACCAACCATGATAAGAGGGTGAAGTGGTACACTATCCCCAGCTGTCCTCAGCTTCTTGACCTCCATGTGATGAGGTCCCTAGAGATTCCAAAGAAACAACTCTAGGTGGGGGGTTGACTATAGAGTTGCACTGGAGGACCTAGAGATTCCAGAGTTGATTGTAGAGACACACTAGAGGATCTACAAATTCCTAGAGACAATACCTCTAGGTGGAAGTTGACTATAGAGTCACCCTGGAGGACCTAGAGAGGTGTCCCAAAATTTTAAAAGTTGTGTTTTTGTTGTGTTTTTTTCTTCACTTCTGAACATCCACCTCTAACTCCTGAAAACATGGAGGGCTGGCAGTAGAGGTGGTATGTGGGTCATAAAAAGCTAGAGAAGACTGTCTTCTCATTCATTGCAGCACCCTCAGCCATTATACAATGCCTATACACTTCTGCCATCTACTCTATAGCTTCTAAACTGTGGTCCTGAACCCAAATAGGGTTCTCTTAGCTCAGTTTTGGGGCCCTGAAACTTTTGTCAACAGTAAAGGTTTTCTTAACATCACTTAGTGACTGCTTTAGACATTTACACAAATCTGTTGTGCAGTGTTTACAGCAGACTCTACAGAAGTTGCTTCAGCTTTACTTCATAAATAGGAAAATCAGCCTGTTTAGTAAGCCTTGCAAATTCTGATTAGTTATCAGTAAATGTTTGATTTCTATACTTAGCTTATATAAAGGTAAAGGTTTTCTCCTGACATTAAGTCCAGTTGTGTCCGACTCTGGGGGTTGGTGCTCATCTCCATTTCTAAGCCAAAGAGCCGGCGTTGTGCGTAGACACCTCCAAGGTCATGTGGCCAGCAAGACTGCACAGAGCACTGTTACCTTGTCGTCGGATCTGATCTACTCACATTTGCATGCTTTTGAACTGCTAAGTTGGCAGAAGCTGGGGCTAACAGTGGCAGCTCATCCCTCCCCCTGGGTTCTAACCTCCCGCGATGGATTACACCTTAGAGCGATCCCTGCGCTGACCACCTCAGGGCTTGAAAGTGCTGGCCTGGTGTGGGAGTCCCAGGAGAGCTTGGCCGTCCTGCTGGTGTACCGTGCGCCTAGCGCACCGACAGAAAGCCTGGCGCGGCTGCTGGAGACTGTGTCAGAGTGGGCATTGAGGTTTCCCAGGCTTATTGTCCTGGGGGACTTCAATGTCCACGCCGACGCAGCCTCTGCTCGGTGACCTGGAAGCTCAGGCTAGTGCAGAACACTGCCACCCGACTCCTGTCTGGCACGCCAGCTGGCGCCCACATAACACCTGTTTTGCAGGATCTGCACTGGCTGCCAATTGAGCACCGGATCACCTTCAAAGTGTTGGTCCTCACCTTTAAGGCCTTACACGGCCTGGGGCCAGCGTATTTGAGGGACCGTCTCACCCCATATTGCCCTCCGAGATCACTTCGGTCTGAGGACTCCAATCTCCTGGAGATACCTTCAGCTAAACTCGCAAGGCTGACTGCTACCCGCCGGAGGGCGTTCTCTGTCATAGCACCTACGCTGTGGAACGCCCTCCCGGCCGGAACTCGGCCTATGAAGGACTTGCTCCCGTTTAGACGGGCCTGTAAAACATACCTGTTTAAGCAGGCCTTTGGTGAGTAAGTCCTGCCCATGCCCCGCCATCTATTCGTTCTTCTGAGGATGATGTGCTGTTCATTGTTTTAACTGTGTTATTAATTACTATACTGCTGTTGTTTTTAATTGTTTTTAACTGCTTATTGCCTGTATTTTACTGTGCCCTTCGGCTCCTGTAAGCCGCCGCGAGCCTCAGGGAGTCAGCGGCATAGAAGCCCGAATAATAAAATAAATAATAAATAAATAACCTGCGAGCTTTCGGTTAGCAAGTTCAGCAGCTCAGCAGTTTAACCCACTGCGCCACCTGAATGTAAAAATTTAAGAAGCCCATTGTTACTGACAGACATATGTTAATAGATGCCTTTTGCTTGTCTTGATCTGCTATCTTTAACAGCAATCTGACAGGAAAATATAGGGCAGCAGCCTATCAATCACAAGTAGAGTTGTTTTTCTCTTTGTGGGCCTTCCTATCATTTCTGACATATGGCAACCCTAAGGCAAAAACCTATCAAGGAAGCCTCTTTGCAAGATTTATTCAGAGATAGTTTACCCGAGAGAACATGAGTTTCATTAGCAGAGCAACGATTTGACCAAAAGTCTCCCTGAAATTAGTTTCAACAATTCTAATCTATTCTACTAGACTACTAGCTAATTTTAATGTAGTTTAATCTAAAAGAGATACATGTTTAGGCAACATTAAACTTGGGTTGCTGTGAGTTTCCCAGCTGTATGGCCATGTTCCAGAAGCATTCTCTCCTGACGCTTCACCCACACCTATGGCAGGCATCCTCAGAGGGTTGTGAGGTTTGAGGATGCCTGCCATAGATGTTGGTAAAATGTCAGGAGAGAATGCTTCTGAAACATGGCCATGCAGCCCGGAAAACTGACACCAACCCAGTGATTCCGACTATCAAAAGTCTTCGACAACACATTGAACATTAAAAATACTTGGTCATTCTAAAAGGAGACTCCCATTTCCATAGCAGTACCCCACACATGCATGAACAGAAATCTTTTCATGTGATGTTATCCATAATGCATTGATTGTACATCGCAGAGATATACAATATTTAGATGTATAACTCTATATATAGAAGTATCACCCATTGCCCAAATGACTGATTTGATCTTTATATAACCTGCTTGAGACACACATTTGCACTTCAAATGTGGGGTTTTCCTGAATGTAGAGCTACTTCTAAAGAAAAGGTCTTCTTTCAGAAATTGATTTGAATTCATTTACTTCTGGGATCATCAAAGAAAGCCTGTCAAGCAGGATCACCTTTCGACTTGCTTCTGTCCTGCCCCACCTTCGGGCAATCGCGCTGAATCATTATGATCTGCTCTTCGCATACCAGTCTAGCTGGTTCCTTGGGAATGGTTTTCTTTTTCTTCTCTTAACGGAATTGAAGATTACAAAAGGGCGGGTGTGTCCAGGGAACGAAACTGTTTCAAATAGGTGATTGCAATGTTAGGGAGTATCTGGCTTTGAGAGTAATTGTCCACTTCGTAGAACAGGGGTGCCCACACTTTTTCAGCATGCGAGCTACTTATATTAAAACCAAGTCAGAAAGATCTCCCTACCTCCTCAAGGCTGGAGAGGGGAGGGGGGCAGGGCTTGGCCAGAGGGGGCGGAGCCAGGCCGCACCAAGCCCCGCCCCCTCCCCTCTGGCTTTGGAGCTCCCAGCAGCTTCTCCAGGCTTGAGGATTGCAATGCCAAGCCAATGGTGACATAGCTAGCACAGGGCTGGCTTGGCACTGCCATCCTCAAGCCTGGAGAAGCTGCTGGTAGAGCAGAAGCCACAGGGGGGCGGAGCCAGGCCGCACCAAGCCATGCTCCCTCCTCTGGCTTTGAAGCTCCCAGCAGCTTCTCCAGGCTTGGAGCTCCCAGCAGCTTCTCCCAGCAGCTTCTCCAGGCTTCTTGGCAGGGAGTTGGACTGGCTGGCCCACAAGGTCTCTTCCAACTCAAGGATTCTATGATTCCATGATTATGGAATCACCCATTGAGGATGGCAATGCCAAGCCAGTGGTGGCATAGCTAGCACAGGGCTGGCTTGGCACTGCCATCCTCAAGCCTGGAGAAGCTGCTGGTAGAGCAGAAGCCACAGGGGGCGGAGCCAGGCCGCACCAAGCCCTGCTCCTTCCCCTCTGGCTTTGAAGCTCCCAGCAGCTTCTCCAGGCTTGGAGCTCCCAGCAGCTTCTCCCAGCAGCTTCTCCAGGCTTCTTGGCAGGGAGTTGGACTGGCTGGCCCACAAGGTCTCTTCCAACTCAAGGATTCTATGATTCCATGATTATGGAATCACCCATTGAGGATGGCAATGCCAAGCCAGTGGTGGCATAGCTAGCACAGGGCTGGCTTGGCACTGCCATCCTCAAGCCTGGAGAAGCTGCTGGTAGAGCAGAAGCCACAGGGGGGCGGAGCCAGGCCGCACCAAGCCCTGCTCCTTCCCCTCTGGCTTTGAAGCTCCCAGCAGCTTCTCCAGGCTTGGAGCTCCCAGCAGCTTCTCCCAGCAGCTTCTCCAGGCTTCTTGGCAGGGAGTTGGACTGGCTGGCCCACAAGGTCTCTTCCAACTCAAGGATTCTATGATTCCATGATTATGGAATCACCCATTGAGGATGGCAATGCCAAGCCAGTGGTGGCATAGCTAGCACAGGGCTGGCTTGGCACTGCCATCCTCAAGCCTGGAGAAGCTGCTGGTAGAGCAGAAGCCACAGGGGCGGAGCCAGGCCGCACCAAGCCCTGCTCCTTCCCCTCTGGCTTTGAAGCTCCCAGCAGCTTCTCCAGGCTTGGAGCTCCCAGCAGCTTCTCCCAGCAGCTTCTCCAGGCTTCTTGGCAGGGAGTTGGACTGGCTGGCCCACAAGGTCTCTTCCAACTCAAGGATTCTATGATTCCATGATTATGGAATCACCCATTGAGGATGGCAATGCCAAGCCAGTGGTGGCATAGCTAGCACAAGGCTGGCTTGGCCCTGCCCTCCACAAACTTGGAGCAGCTCCTCCTCCCTCCCGCCGCATTTTGACTACTTTTTTCTTGTGTAGAACGATGCAATGTGTTGAACTCAGTATCACATTTGAATGTTGACTTTATTGTGTAGAACTATGAATTGTGTAGACCTTGTGTAGAACGATATCGATTTGCTCTGGACCTTGACTGTGTTGAGGAAACCCCCTTTGTTGCACTCTGCTTGTGTATAGCTGATAGATATAAGGCTAGACCTGCGAGACAGCCTTCTCTTTGCGGTCTACTGTGATTTTATATGCACGACGTAATGAATATATTTGTATGTTTGCTAATATAGTCTGTATGTGCATTAATTATATCATAGATACTATTCATTTAGGGATTTCCCTGCACCCGTTTTTCATATCCTTGCTAGTTTGTTTTGGTTGTACAGTAAGCTACTCCGTTTGTGGCTGATTTTCGACTCAGACCGGAGATATTTCCACACCTGAAAATCTTGCGTTTTTTGCCATTTGTAGCTATTGCTTCAGTGTTTACAGGAAACAGCATTTGGCCACCTGCCTGTTTTCTGCAGGAGCTCCTGGGATAAAGGTACTGTCTGGATGGGCCCTCAGAGGAAAGCAATGACAAACCTCTTCTGAATAAATCTTGCAAAGAAAACTCTTGTGTCTTACGGTCACTATAGATCTGAAACAATTTGAAGGCACACAATAACAACAAAGTTCCCCCAAGGATGCCTGCCAACTCCATTGGCAACATTGGAACAATGGTAGCAACTTACAGAATATTACATGTTACCAGGCCCGGATTATGCTCTTCGGCCGCCCGAGGCCAAATGCCCTGCGCCGCCCCCAGGGCGCGGAAAGCCACGCCCCCAGGGCGCGGAAAGTCATGCCCCCAGGGCGCTGCTGCGCATGTGCGGCAGCAGCCCCGGGCCCACGGCTTCCGTCCACCTCGCGCCTTCCTTTTGGTCGCGGAAGGAGGAGGAGGAGTTGGACGGAAGCCGCGCGGCACTGCTTGTGGGGCTTCCGTCCGCCGCCTCCTCCTCCTCCCCTCATCCTCCTCGCGCCTTCCTTTCGGTTGCGGGAGGAGGAGGAGGCGACGGACGGAAGCCCCACAAACAGTGCCGCGCAGCTTCCATCCACCTCCTCCTCCCGCGACCGAAAGGAAGGCGCGAAGAGGATGAAGGGAAGTCGGGAAGCCCTCTGGCGGGCGCGCGTGCGCATGAATGCATGCCCGTCGGCGGGGCGGAGCTTCCCTTCCTCCTCCTTGCCGCCTCCTTCCTTTGCAAGAGGGCAGCCCAGGCGAGGGGAGGGCGCCATTCCCCCCTCCCCGCCCCCTCGCAGAGCTCTCCCCCCGCCCTCTCCCGAGGTATGATGACTCTCTCGGGAGAGGGCGGGGGGAAAGCGCTGCGAGGGGGCGGTTTTTTTTTTTAAAAAAATGTTTTCGGGGGGCCGAATCCGCTGCCCCCCCAAAACCTGCCACCCGAGGCCATGGCCTAGTATGGCCTTATGGGTAATCCGGGCCTGCATGTTACTATAATACACTGAATGTAATTTTTACTATGGACAATGCTATGCCTAGAGGTCTTTTGTGCAAAAGGAACCACTTCACAACTTGTGACTTTCCTCTGTTGCGAAGGGGGAAACAGCAGCAACTTGTGTCAGTTTCCATGACTCTGAAAGGATTTCTACTCCAATTTCTAGCAAATTTAAGCAGTGTTCAGGCTGGTGGTCAGTTCTTCCAAATTTCACACTTAGAACCTCCCAATGGCTCGTTCCCAACATGAGCTAAGCTGTTGTCTTCTAGACTAAATATAAAAAGATGTCTTTACCATATTTTACATCTTTGCCATCATACCCAAAATTATCTAGTGTGGTTAGATTTTCTTTATCCAGCTATCTCGATTTCCATTTTCTGAAATCTATTAAATCTCTTAAATGTTGTTTAACATCTACATGGAGCCATTAGGAGAGATCATCCAGAGATCATCTGCATGAAGATGACATCCAAATCTATCAATCCTTTCCACCTGCTACTTCAAGTCCTGACCTAGTGCTTGGCCGCTGTGACAGTCTGCATGAGGGTGAACAAATTAAAACTGAATACAGACAAGATGGAGGTCCTCCAGGCCAGTTGTAAGGTCAAACGGGATATAGGGTTACAGCCTATGTTGGACAGGGTTACACTCCCCCTGAAGACACAGGCTCACAGCTTGGGAGTTCTCCTTGAATCATCACTGAGCCTGGAACCTCAGGTTTCAGTGGTGGCCACAGGATCTTTTGCACACTTTTGCGTGTGAGTTGTGCCCATACCTTGGGAAGTCTGACTTGGCTGCGGTGGTCCATGCTCTTGTTACATCTTGTATAGATTACTGCAATGCACTCTATGTGGGGCTGCCTTTGAAGATAGCAACCCCACATAGATAAGCTTCAATTAGTCCAACGGGCAGCAACCAGATTTTTAACTGAGGCAGCGTACAGGAAGCATACTACTTCTCTGTTACATCAGCTCCACTGGCTGCCAGTCTGCTACCAAGCCCAATTCAAAGTGCTGGTCTTGGCCTATAAAGCCCTAGACAGCTCTGGTCCAACTTACCTGTCCGAACGCACCTCACTCTATGAGCCTTTAAGACAGGGCTGCCCAGGAAGTCGATCGCAATCGACTGGTCGATCCCGGGACCAAAGGAGGTCGATCCCAGCTGGATGGGGCACTTCTCAGAGGGGGGCGGAGCCATGCCGTGCCAAGCCCCGCCCCCTCCCCCGGCTTCAGCGCTACCACAGCTTCTTCAGCCTTGAGGAGGGTAGTGCCAAGCCAGTAGTAGCTAGCTATGCAACCACTGGCTTGGCACTACCCTCCTCTAGCCTGGAGAAGCTGAAGTAGCGCTGAGCCAGAGGAGGAGGGGGCTTGGTGGAGGGGAGGAGTCTGGCTCCGCCCCTCCATCGGCTTCAGCACTACCACAGCTTCTCCAGGCTAGAGGAGGGTAATGCCAAGCCAGTAGTGACTAGCTATGCCACCACTGGCTTGGCACTACCCTCCTCTAACCTGAAGCTGTGGTAGCGCTAAAGCCAGAGGGGGGAGGGGACAGAGCCAGGCTGCACCAAGCCCCGCCCCCTCCCCCTGCTCTGCCCTGCTTCTCTCTTGGTAGATCTTTCTGACTTTGTTTTATTATAAGTAGCTCGCATGCTGAAAAAGTGTGTGCACCTCTGCTATAAGAGCTTTAATATCGGCTGGGGAAGCTCTGCTCTCTGTCCCAAACTCTTTGCAAGTGCGATTGGTTGGGATGAGAGACAGGGCCTTCTCGTGGTGGCCCCTCGACTGTGGAACTCCCTCCCCAGTGACATCAGGCAGGCCCCATCACTCCTGGTTTTTAGGAGGCGGGGACTTAAGACTTGGCTCTTCTTGCAGGCATTTGGTGAACAGGAAACTACGGAATAAGACTTTAACAGTTTGAATAACAGACTATGGGTTTTGGAAAACGATCTGGACATGAGATGATGACTCGGCATTTTTGTATGGTTTTAATCTATTTAATGGATTGATATGTGTTTTGCTTGCTTATATGTTTAGATTGTTTATATTCTGATTGGGTGTGTTTATTGTTTACCTGTGTGACATTGAATTTTGCCAGATTTGTAAGCCGCCTTGAGTCCCCCCGGGGTAGAGAAAGGCGGGATAAAAATGAAGTAAGTAAATAAATGGAGCACCCTCTTCATGCAAAGCCTGTGAGCCAAGATTCTTCTGCATAATCTCCAAGTCCAGCCCTATACAGAGCACATTAAAGTAGTCCACCTTTACAGTTGTGTGCCTTCAAGAAGTTTCTGAGTTAACGTGTCCCAAGGAGTGAACCTATCATCAGGTTTTGTTGGCAAGAGTTGTTCAGAGGAAGTTTGCCTTTGTCCTCCGAATATGAAAGAATATGATTTGATCAAAGTCACACAATTATTATTATTACAATCATCATCATCATCATCATCATTATTATTATTGCCCCGCTTTCCTCTTTTAAATGAGTGGGGATTCGAACGCTGGTCTCCAAAGCCATACTCCAACACTTAAACCATTATGTGGCAGTGGCAAGATATCACAATTCAGGCGTTGTCTTTTTGGAGAAGGTATTCATAAACATTGTCGAAGGCTTTTATGGCCGGAATCACTGTGTTGTTGTAGGTCTTTCGGGCTATATTTCGTGGGGTGCCCCAGGGGGCAATTCTCTCCCATCTATTATTTAATATCTATGTGCGACCACTTGCTCGGCTGGTACGTAGCTTCGGGCTGGAGCGCCACCAATATGCGGATGACACCCAGCTCATTCTGGGGATGGAGGGCCGACCTAAATCTGTACCCGATAATTTCCATCAGTGCCTTGAAGCCGTTACTGCATGGCTGCAAGCCAGTAGGTTGAAGGTGAATCCGGCTAAGACTGAGATCCTGTGGCTGGGCCGTCCGGGCACTGGTGGGGTTCAGCTCCCAACCCTGGACGGTGTGACACTATGTCCGTCGTCATCTGTTAAGAGTCTTGGTGTCACTCTAGACTCTCAACTGTCTATGGAGACACACATCTCCATCGTCAGTAGAGTAGCATTTTTTCATCTCCACCAGGCAAAGAAGCTGGCCCCCTACCTGTCCCGCCATGACCTAGCCACAGTGGTCCAAGCCACGGTCATCTCAAGACTAGACTACTGTAACGCTCTTTACATTGGCCTTCCTTTGTCGGTGATCTGGAAACTTAAGCTGGTGCAGAACGCTGCAGCTCGGCTGCTGGCAGGCGTTTCAACATGCTGCCATATCACTCCCATCCTGCGCGAACTGCACTGGCTCCCAGTGGAATTCCGGATTACCTTCAACGTGCTGGTACTGACCTTTAAGGCTTTGAATGGTCTGGGGCCGGTATACCTAAGGGACCGCCTCGCCCTATATTGTCCCACCAGACCACTGCGTTCAGAGTCACATAACCTCCTGGTAATCCCAATTTGTAAGAACTTTCATTTAACTTCAACACGGAGGAGAGCATTCCGCATTATCGCCCTAACACTTTGGAACGCGCTCCCTCCAGAAGTTTGCGCTCTTCCTAGCTTGCTGGCTTTCTGGAAGGCCTGCAAGACTTTACTATTCCAACAGCCGTTCGAGCTTTAAACTGCAGGCCCTCTGTCACTGAAAAATTTGCAGGCCCTCTGATATCTGCTATCATGTATATTCGGATTGTTGTATTGCTTTTATGATCTTTTTAATGTGTTTTATATATGCTGTTTTAACTGTGTTTTATTGCTGTGAGTCGCCCCGAGCCGGATGGGAGTGGTGACAGATAAATCCAATTAATTAATTAATTAAATGAATGAATAAATAAATGGCCATGTTCTAGAAGCACTCCTTCCTGGCGTTTCACTGACCTCTGTGGCAGGCATCCTCAGAGGTTGTGAGGTCTGTTGGAAACTAGGAAAATGGGGTTTATATATCTGTGCAGGGGTGGTCCTACAAGGTAGGCCAAGTAGGCGGCCACCTAGGGCGCCATCTGGGAAGGGGGCGCCATCCTGGCTGCATGGGGCACCATCCTGGCCCTGCCGATGTTCCTCAGGCAGCGCCGCAGCTGCCTGCTTTTGGGCCCCGGCCTTGTGTGTTCTGAGGCCGCCTCTGGGCATGCGAAGAGGTTTTCGCGCAGGCACAGTTGCTCCAGAGCTGAAGTTGAGCGCAGGAGCAACTGCACATCCGCGAAAACCTCCGCGCATGCCCAGTAGCTCCCTTGCGCAGAAGCCTGTAAGCAAAGCACTCCCTATCGGGCAGGCAGGGAGTGCTTCCCCTCTCCTTTTGTCTCCGCCGCGCGCGCATTTGCAGGGAAGGAGAAAAGAATCAGTGAAGGAAGTGTAATTTTATATTACATGTAATATTACAAACAATATTGCAGTATAGTGGTATTGTACAAAATAGTAATATATAATATTTTATTTTACTTTATTTTGGGTTAGTTGAGTTTTATAGGAGTAATGAAAATATTTAGTAGAGGATAATTTTATTTAAATAAATAATTTTATTTATTATTTTATAATAATAATATTATAATATTATTATTATAAAATAATAAATAAAATTATTTATTTAAATGAAATTGTATTATAATGTCAATATATTATAATATAATTATATTGTAATGTAGTATAATATAATTATGATATAATATAGTATGAGTATGGTATAATATATTGTATATACATTGATACAATATGATACTACTAATGGTATTGTGATATTATAATTGTATATTTGTTTTACATGGGGGGGGCAAAAGAATGTTTTGGGGGGGGCACCAAAATAATGTTCGCCTACCATTTAAAATGACCTTAGACCGCCCCTGTATCTGTGGAAAGTCCAGGGTGGGAGAAAGAAATCCTGTCTGTTGGAGGTAGGTGTGAACGTTTCAGTTGGCCACTTTGATTAGCATTTATTGGCCTGACAGTTTTCACCAGTGGCTTCTTACTGCCTGGGGGAATCCTTTGTTGATAGGTGATTAGCTGTCCCTGATTGTTTATTGTCTGGAGTTCTCCTGTGTTTGAGTGTTTATTTATTTATTGACCTCACAACCACTGAGGATGCCTGCCATAGATGCAGGCGAAACATCAGGAGGGAATGTTTCTAGAACATGGTCATATGGCTCAAAAAACCTACAACAACCCATTTATAAGCATTGATTCAAATGAAATCACACTTTTTAGACATCTAGAATGAACCCCCAAATCTCTAACCTCATCAAAACCTAGTAAAGACTTTTCATATCTGGTGAAACAGTGCAGTAGTAGTTCGAAACAATGTAGAAAGAAGAGAAAAATATGGTTGCAAATACACCACAGATGAGAAAACGTAGCTTAAGAGTGAAGACATTTCTTTCCAGTTTTGTGTTTTGGTTGCCTTTGCTCTCTTCTCCAAGAACTCAGAGTAATTTCCAGTCATTTCAACAACTCCCTGATGGTGAGGTGGAGTTTTGGCTGTGCTCACTCAAATAATCTCCAAGTGTAAATCTTTCCTTTCTGAGCAGTTAACTTTAGTTTTTGCAGCAAATCTGTTGTGCAATTGGGAAGAGCAGGAACAAAAATAACGTAGTAAATGTTTTAAACATTAGTTTTTCTACCAAGAACTTGCACATTTACATTCTTTATGCTAGTCTGTTCAGGTGACAGTTTTGAACGTAACTTTGCAGAAATTGCGTGTGCAAGGGTGACACGCCTCGCGCCAAGAACAACATGCAGACACCATTGGTTGGATAAAAATGGCCACAACTCATTTACTGAAAACAAGAACAAAGGGTTGGCGGCCACGCATGGGTCCTAGATCAGGGGCGAACAGCCCCCACGAATGTTCAAGGCATTGGGGTGCGAGCGGCCCAATGCCTGTCCACAGAAACTCAGCACCCCAAGGGGTCTGGGCGTTATCCCCCTTACAACCAAGGGGTGATAAGCCAGCCTGATCCAGGGGTCATGCCACACAACCCGCTTGGCCAGTAAGTCGGCCAAGCCCATTAACATGCAGACACCATTGGTTGGATAAAAATGGCCACAACTCATTTATTGAAAACAGGAACAAAGGGTTGGAGGCCACGCATGGGTCCTAGATCAGGGGCGAACAGCCCCCACGAATGTTCAAGGCGTCTTCAAACCTGGGGTACGAGCGGCCCAATGCCTGTCCATGGAAACTCAGCACCCCAGGGGGCCTGGGCGTTATCCTCCTTACAACCAAGGGGCAATAAGCCAGCCTGATCCAGGGGCCATGCCACACAACCCGCTTGGCCAGTAAGTCGGCCAAGCCCATTAACTTGAATAAGGGTGACGATTTTAAGGGTCTATTTCACAATTCATAAATATACCAATTTGATAGCGTTTTAACTGCTATGGCTGCAGCTTAGGGTGTCTAGTCTACACGCTGTAGAGTTAAAGCAGTTTGAAATCACTTTAACATGGCTCAGTGCAAAAGAATCTTGGGAGATGCACATTTACAAATTCTTTAATTTTCCCTGTCAATGAGTGCTGGTCCCTTCCCAAACTACAACTCCCAAGGTTCCTTCACATTGAGCCATGGCAGTTAAAGTAGTGTATACAGTATATGCACCTTTACAGAATCATGAAATCTGCAGTTTGAGGAAGCATTAATGCTTTATGGCAGTGTTTCCCAACCTTTTTTGAGCCGCGGCACATTTTTTACATTAGCAAAATCCTGGGGCACACCACCAACCAAAATGTCACAAAATGACACTCTAACACAGTAATACATATAGTTAATATGTTTTTAAAATGTATTTATACACTCAGTGTGAAACTTGGGCCTGTTTCGATGAACTCAACATAGATATATCCTGGCAGGAATGGCAGAGAGACTTCCCACACAGAACTCCCATAACCAAGAGAAAATGCTATAAGAGTTTGGTGGGCATTGACCTTGAGTTTTGGAGTTGTACTTCACCTATATCCAGAGAGCACTGTGGACTCAAACAATGTTGGATCAGGACCAAACTTGGCATGAATACTTAATATGCCCAAATATGAACACAGATGGAGTTCAGGGGAAATAGACCTTGACATTTGGGAGTTGTAGTTGCTGTGATTTATAGTTCCCCTACAATCAAAGAGCATTCTGAACCCCACCAATGATAGAACTGGGCCAAACTTCCCACACAGAACCCCCAGGAGGCAAGAGGAGGTCTCTACTTGGGGAAAGGGAGGTGGGCCTTCCCAATGCATGGAGAGGGAAAGACCAAGTAGACAACGGGTGGGGAGGGGAGGTGTTTGTAATTTTGTGCCTTTATCGAGGTAGGTTTCTTAGGGTTTTTATACTTCAACACACTAGACTCTCTCCCCCCGCCCCTTCCTGGATGTTCCAATTTCCCACGGCACACCTGATGATCGCTCACGGCACACTAGTGTGCCCGGGCACACTGATTGGGAAACACTGATTTATGGCATAGAATTCTGATACTTCACTAGATTTATTGTTCTCATTGGGTTGCTCTGGGTTTTCTGGGCTGTATGACCATGTTCTGGATTAGAAGCATTCACACATATGGCAGGCATGCTCACAGATTGAGGAGTCTGTTGGAAACTAGGCAAGTGAGATTTATATATCTGTGAAATGTCCAGGGTGGGTGAAAAAACTTTTGTCTGCTTCAAGCAAGTGTGAATGTTGCAAATGGTCACCTTGATTAGTATTGAATAATAGCCTTGAAGCTTCAAAGCCTGGCTGGTTGGTGCCGGGGGGGGGGGGATCGTTGGTTGGGAGGTGTTAGCTGACCCTGATTGATTCTTGTCTGGAACTGCCCTGCTTTTTGGGTGTTGCTCTTCATTTACTGTCCGGATTGTAGAGTTTTCAAAATACTGGTAGCAAGATTTTGTTCATTTTCATGGTTTCAGTGGCTTCTCTGTGTAGTCTGGGCATGGTGGTTGTTCGAGTGGTCCAGCATTTCTGTGTTCTCAGTTAATATGCTCTGTCCAGGTTGGTTCATCAAGCGCTGTGCTATGACTGACTACTCAGGTTGAATTGGTTTGCAGTGCCTTTCATGCTCCTTGATTCGTGTTTGGGCGCTGCATTTGGTTGTTTTCTCATTATTATTCGCATTATGATTCTCATTATTTTTAGAAGGGTAACTATTTACTAGGACCTGTGTTGATAGTAAGACATTTTTTCCCAAGCTCCTTTTGATTGATTTATTATTTATTTATTTACTGCATTTCTATGCTGCCTTTCTCAGCCCAAAGGTGACTCAAGGCGGCTTACACTGGCACGATTCGATGCCACCATAAACAAACAAAATTAAAACAAAATTAAAAACACATTATAAAAACCCTGTAAAAAGCTTTAAAAACATAAAACACCAGTAACTTCCTATTAGCTCATTTTCCAAAGACATTGTCAAGCCATTCCATGTTCATTCTTTCCTGGGTTCCATATTCATCCATTACGCTACGTTTTCAAAGGCTTGTTCAAAAAGCCAATTTTTTTTTTAAAAAAATCGGAATGTCAGTAGGGAGGGAGCCGATCAATATCCCTAGGGAGGGAGTTCCATAGCCGAGGAGCAACCACTGAGAAGGCCCAGTCTCTCGTCCCTGCCAGGTGTGCCTGAGACAAAGGTGGGATCGAGGGCAGGGCCACCTCAGATCTTAAATTCCTAGTAGGTTCATAAGGAGAGATACGTTCGGACAGGTAGGCTGGGCCGGAACCGTTTAGGGCTTTAAGCCAGCACTTTGAATTGTGCCTGGTAGCAAACTGGCAGCCAGTGGAGCTGGCACAACAGAGGAGTTGTGTGCTCCCTGAGCGCTGTTCCCGTTAGCAACCCAGCTGTCACCCGCTGGACCATTTAAAGCTTCCAAACAGTCTTCAAGGGCAACCCCGCGTAGAGAGCATTGCAGTAGTCTATACGGAATGTAACCAGAGCGTGGACTACTGTGGCCAAGTCAGACTTCCAAGGTACGGGCACAGCTGGCGCAAATGCTCCCCTGGTCACCGCCAAGACCTGGGCTTTCAGGCTCAACGATGAATCCAGGATCACACCCAAGCTGCAAAAACTTCAGGGAGAATGTAACCCATCCAACACAGGCTGTAACCCTATGCCTTGTTCGACTTTTCGACTGACCAGGATTTCTTGATTTTTAAATTAATGCTAGGACTTATTGTCAGATAATCCCAGGTAGCATAAGGACTAGAAACCTATTTTTTAAAAAGAGAATAGAAGGAAGTTAAGTATATAAAGAAGCAACAGAATGCTATACTGAAGCTAATTATAACTGAGCAGGGATAGGGCAATGTTTTAGTGTGCCGCCAGTAGTGTGCAGTGCTTATGGTTGGAAGGACTTAGGAGATGTGAATTCTAGTCTCCAGTGAGCATGACCTTATGCCAGTCACTCCTACATAACAAGGCTGTTGTGAGAACAAATTGGGGAGGAGAGCTGTGCATACTGCCTTGAGCTCACTTCATTATATAGACGACGTCTCTTTGCTTCTACAGGGATTAGAAGTGCAAAACTCCAACAAAATTGGAGAAACCACAATGTAAATTTAAATATGGCAAATAATAACAAATAACAGCATTGTCCGTCCATTTTCCAGTGATAAATATGAAGATAGGGAAGAGCGGGATATCCATGATCACAGATCCCTAGGGTGAGAAGGGGTTGCAGGATAATCCAGTCCAGCTCCATGATCACCCTGGGCCCTGCAGAGCAGAATGCAGCTGAAGCATCTTTGACATCACGCCTGGTGAAATCCCTCCAGCACCGATTCCTCTGCCAAACAATTCTGACTAATATGACTCCCCCCCCCCCCTGTAGAGTTCAGCAAAATCTGCCTCCCTACCATTATCACCCTCTGAATCTAATCCTACCCTTGGGAGCCACAAATATTAACTCCATGGCGAAAGAGCAAAGCTTTGCAGCTTTCCGTCTGACTGAAAAGAAGCCCAAATTGCAGCCTTTCGATTCCATCACATGACATGTCTGATTAAGACTGAAGCATTCCAAAATTTTCAGATGTCACTCTTCAGAGCACAAAGTAGCTGGGAAAACCCCTTCTAGTTGGAATTTGGCTGCAGTTTAGCTGATATGGAAAAGGAAATTTGAAGGTGTGGAAGCTCCTTCTTTGGAGGCTTTTAAACAGAAGCTGGATGGCTATCTGTTAGCATGCCTGGATTACCCATAAGGCCAACCTAGGCCTAGGGGCGCAAGCTGGGGGGGGGGGACGCAGATCACGGACCAAAAATAATAATTTTAAAAACTGGTCCGCACCCCTCTTTCCGCTTTTCTCATGCCCCTCCTCGCTCTTTCTCCTGGCAAAGTCTCTGCTCCGTCCCCTCTGTCTCTCACTCTCTGGGCTGTAATGGAGCCCTCGCATTGATCCATTGATTTGCCCGCGGGTCTCTGGCCAATCTGACCTCCTGGATCCCGGGGAAGCCGTCTCCATGGCGACTCGCCCGGCTCCCCCGGCGGCAGGCTGTAAATTCCAGCAGCCAGAGCCGAGCGGCAAAGTCCAGGAGAGGGTGGTGGGAGGGAGGGGAGAAGGAGGCAACTAGGAGGAAAGAAAGAAAGAAAGGAAAGAAGGAAGAGAGGGAGAGGAAGGGAGGGAGGGAGGGAGAGGGGAGAGAAAGGGCGTTGCTTGGGTGGACCTCTCCCAGGTCTCCAGCACGAGACCACACC
This sequence comes from Anolis apletophallus, assembly GCA_030556195.1. Classification (NCBI taxonomy): domain Eukaryota; kingdom Metazoa; phylum Chordata; class Lepidosauria; order Squamata; family Anolidae; genus Anolis; species Anolis apletophallus. Next base: position 200,191,455 of record JARBWK010000002.1, read on the forward strand.
AACCCAGGCTCGCTCCTGCGCTCTCGGACCAAACCGGGGCGGGCTGCTTGGCCAAAGGGAGCCGCGGGAGGAAGGGAAGGATCGAGGCCAGCCCAGGGTCTCGCTCTCCTGCCTTCGGGAGCAGCCAAACAAAAGCCGCACAAACCCCAACCTTGGCGTGCGGGAGTGCATACCAAGCGGACACCCCCCTCTCCCCCACCCGTGCACATTTGGAGTGAGTTTGCACCCACTGCGCTCTCCCCAAGCCTCCCGAGGAGACCTTCAGAGCAGAGCAGAGCTTTCCAGCAGGAGGGAATGGGGACCTTGGAGGTGGCGGGATGGTGCCTGCTCGCCTTTCTCTTCTGCTCCGGAGGCACCATGGCAAAAGCCAGCCAAGTGTGGGTGCGGTAGAGGTTGGCTTAAAGGGGACGTAATTCCAAAGTGTGGCCTAGAGCGCAAAAAGGTGTTAATCCGGGCCTGTCTGTCAGAGTTGCTTTGAATGCAATCTTCCTGCTTCTTGGCAGGGGGTTGGACTGGATGTCCCATGAGGTCTCTTCCGACTCTAGGATTCTCTGATTCTAAGGTGAGGATGGCAGATATTGTCATTGTCCTTCACGTTAAAAAAACACCCAACTATTTCAACCATGTCTTTATTTGTAGCTTTCCCTTTCATGGAGTCCTGTGCCCCTAACCCCAACAAAACTGGAGAACGTCTAACTTACCTAAGCAAAAGATGAAAGATATTGGCCAAAATGTTGACCAGAAGTGACTTCACACCACTTCAGACATTGCGAACTGCAGTGCTTTAGCCACCAGGCAAGCACAGGCAAGTCATGTTTGCAATTGCCCGCTCTGGGCAACAAATGCTTGGAAAGCAACGCTTGCAAACACAAACATGAATGCATTCATCGTGGTGAGTCCAAAACAAGTTTGGGGCAAACATTTCCAGCATTCCCCAGTGCTACATGAGGGATTGGAGCCCCCAGTGGTGCAGTGGATTAAACCACTGAGCTGCTGAACTTGCTGACCGAAAGGTTGCCAGTTCGAATCTAAGGAGCAGGGTGAGCTCCTGCTGTTAGCCCCAGCTTCTGCCAACCTAGCAGTTCGAAAACATGCACATGTGAGTATATCAATAGGTATCACTCCAGCAGGAAGGTAACAGCGCGCCATGCAGTCATGCTGCCCACATGACCTTGGAGGCGCCTACGGACAACGCCAGCTTTTTGGCTTAAAAATGGAGATGAGCACCAACCGCCAGAGTCAGACATGACTGGATTTGATGTCAGGGGGAAACCTTTACCTTTAACCTGGGGGATCCTGGACATTGCAGTCTCGAGCAGGGTTTCTTAAACTTTTACAGGTATAAATCTATTATATAAAGGAGGTCCCGTCGTCGAACGACTGACGGAGACAGAGAAACCATCAAGGCAGAGACACCAAACTTGCCAACACAAATAGGCCTCAGGCAAGGAAGGTTTATAGCAAAAAACTTTCCCCCAAAAAACCTTGAAGGCCCCCAAAACAACAATTAAAAAACTACATTTCCCAGCATCCTCTGCGGCAGCCAGCGAAACCCATTGGCCAACATCGGCCCACACAAAATGCAGGGAGGCTGAGTAACCATAGTAATGCTGGCCAGAGCCAGCCAAGGCTAGGATAGAATGCTGAGTGATTTGAGTTCAGTCAGTTGGTGCAAGATCTAGGAGGGTGCAGGTTACCACACTCGAGAAACACAATCCAAAAGACCAAGCCAGCAAAAAATATCACACAACGCCAATATGCAGAAGATACACAACAATGTGCACAGAGCACATACATACCACTCACAGGACAAAAGACACCCACAACAAAAGACACCCACTTTACAAACACCACACCCACAACATGACAACAACACAACTCGCAATGCCTACCTCTACAGACCCACTACACAACTCACACACAACACACACAACGCATACATACCACTGCTAAAAAGAAACCAGCACAGTACAACCAACTAAAACACCCCACATACACACCGTACATCCACACCACACTACCACTGCACACTCACAACAACAAACTAAACACTCAACACCACACACTCTTCTCCAACCACCATCCCAAACACACACCACCAATCCTCCACTTTACAAACACCACCCCCACAACATGACAGCCACACAACTCGCGATGCCTACCTCTACAGACCCACTACACACAACACACACAACGCATACATACCACTGCTAAACAGAAACCTCCACAGTACAACCAACTAACACAGGAGGACATAACACTAACACAAATAGGGCACCAGGGACACAGGCACCACTGACCAACACATGCCACTGGAATAACACAAACTTCCAAAACCCACAAAAACAAACTAACAATCCTGCAACACAAAAACCCAACCCAACCAAAATTCACAACAAACACCACTGGCAAAAGCCACACCCCCTCCACATCACAACCAGCACACAGCCAGACTGAGGCAACTATGTCTCCACAACACACACAAAATAAACCCCACAAAATACCTGACAGCAACACCACACACCGACAACTCCACAGGACTTCAACATCCCACCCACCAGAACAACCCACAACGACACAGCCATGACCCCACCAAGACCGTAAGTAACATCATTTCCAACCCTTACATACTCAGACTATCTCGCATCTCCTAAATAGGGCACAGCAATGCGTGCCGGGTACAGCTAGTAGGTATATAAAATAGGTATGTAAATCAAACATTTACTATAACAAATCAGTATTTGCAAACCTTCCAAAACGGACTGAGTTTCCTTTTTCTGAAGTACAGCTGAAGCATCTTCTGCAGAATATGCTGTAAACACTGGGCAGCAGATCTGTGTGTAAATATCTGAAACATTCATAAAACTTTTACTGTTGCCAAATTTTTCAAGACCCCAGCATTTGTCTAAGGGGGACCCATTTGGGGTTGGGACACATAATTAAAGTGGTGTCAAACTGCATTAATTCAATAGTGTAGAACCATCCTATGTTGCAGTCTGTTTCCAATTAGTGGAACAAGTCTTCTCCATTTCAGCAGGGCTTTTGCCGGACTTTTGCCAAAAGTGGATTAGTTGGAGTCACACGCTGGGAAGTCGAACTTGTGTCAAGTCATGTTTGCTACCTATTTGTCAGGAGGTAATAAAACAACCCACTGTCTACATTTCCTTGTCCTTTTGACAACAGAATAGCTTCTGTGAAATATTATTAACCTCTGACTGCCAACGCTTCCAGCAATGAAATTCCAAAAGGCCCACAAAGCCTGCAGTTCTGGCATTTTTAGCCTTTAAAAAAAACCAAACAGGTTGTACAAGATTCTTAAATAATTGTTTTGCGTCAGAAAACAAAGCAAAATGTTCCCTTTCTTAATTCCCCCCGACATTACAAATCTGGTAATGGAACCTACTGGACCCCTTTAAAATTCCAGCTCAAAAATGAAGATAGGGGGGTTTTTTTACAAGGGTTCGTCTACGACAGGGCTGTCCAACTTCTACCAACCCTGGGGCCTGATTACCGGACACTGATCAACTGGGGGGCCTAAGGGTCCGCCCCTCCCTGGCTCCGCCCCTCCGCCCCCTCCCCAGCTCCGCCCGCTGTATATATTCACAAACTCATATTCCCCTTTATTTCTAATAAAATACATTTGTTATTACTATTATTCCATTCCTGCCACATGTATATATTCACAAACTCATATTCCCCTTTATTTCTAATAAAATATATTTGTTATTATTATTCCATTCCTGCCATATATAGATAGATCACAGATTAGGAAAGGCATACAGTGCATTTGGAAGGCTTCACAAAAGAGTCTGGAGCAACAAGCACCTGAGGCAAAGCACCAAAATCAGTGTGTACAGAGCTATCATATCATACAGTTCGCCTACAATCAAAGAGCATTCTAAACCCCACCAATGATGGAATTAACCAATCTTGGCACACAGAACTCCCATGACCAACAGGAAATACTGGAAGGCTTTGGTGGGCATTGACCTTGAGTTGTGGAGTTGTAGTTCACCTCCATCCAGAGAGCACTCTGGACTCAATGTTGGATCAGGACCAAACTTGGCATGAATACTCAATATGCCCAAAAGTGAACACAGATGGAGTTTGGGGAAAATAAACAGGAGCCGGAGGGAAGCCGAGAGCATGGTTTGCGGCTCCCGGGCTTGGTGGAGCTGCAAACCGGGAGGCTCCCTGCAAGCAAACGGAGGGGGATGCCTCTCGGGGCCTGGCTGCTTCCAAACCCGGGGTTTGGAAGAAGCCATCCCCTGAGATGTCCTCCTTTCTCCACGTCCCCTTCCCAAGCGAGAGAGAGACTGGGGAAAGGGAGGAGATGCCTCTTGGGGCCTGCCTGCTTCCAAACCCCAGGAGAAGGAAGGAAGGAGTGGAAGAGAAGGATGGAAGGGAATGGAGGGAGGAAAGGGAGGAGGGAAAGTGAGAAGGAAGAAAAGATAAAAGGGTGGCAGGAAAGGAAGAAAGGAAGGTAAAAGAGAGAGGGGCAAGGAGGGAGGGAGAACAGTTGAAAGGGTGGGTGGCTGGGTGGGTGGAAGGAAAGAAGAAAAAAGAGGGACGGAGGAAAGAAGGAAAGAGTGGAAGGAAAGGGAGGGGGGAGTAGAAAGAGGGAGAGGGAAGTGGGGGGGGGAGAAGGCCGGGTGATGGAGGCGAGTGCGCTGAGGGCCTGAGCGCCTCCGAGCGCACGGAGCAACAGGAGGAGGAAGCGAGCGAGAGGAGAAAGAGAGAGAGGGAAGGGGCAGGGAAGGAAGAAGGATGAAAGGGTGGAATGGAAGGAGGGAGGGAGAAGAAATGTGCTCACCTTAGCGCTGCATGCTTCCTTGCAATAACTCCTCCCTGGGAAGGGAGGGAGGGAGGATGAGAAGGAGGAAGGAGCTCTGCCGAGCCATGCGGCCGGGTCGCTCTTCCTGTTTGCTGCCAAGGGGGCGGGGCCCGAGAGACGTCACTCCCTCCCATTGGCCCCCTCCCTCAGGAGAAGAGGAGGCGGCCAATAGAAAGCCAAGGAGGCGGGACCAAAAATAATAATAATAAATAATAATATTTTAATTGAAAAAGATTTTTAAAAATATATTATTTATTGCAGGAGGGTAAGGGGCCGTAGCCAAGGGGCTCGGGGGCCGGGTATGGCCCCAGGGCCGCCTGTTGGACAGCCCTGGTCTACGATATAGAATTAATGCAGTTTGACATTACTTAACCATACAAGTGCGGGTCAATAAGTCCGGGACTTTTTGAATGAAACACAGGTTTTTGGATAATTTTTTTATTTATTTTTCAGCATAGTCTCCTTTGAGCTCTATACATTTTGTCCAACGTTTCTCCATTTTTTTTTATCCCTTCCAAAAATAGGATTTGTCAAGGTCATCAAAATAGGTCTTTGTTTGTGAGATGATTTCATTGTTGAAGTCAAATCTCTTTCCGCCGAGCCATTTCTTCCGGTTTGGAAACAAGAATAGTCACTCGCGGCTAAATACGGAGAATAGGGCGGATGAAGGAGCAATTCATATCCCAATTCATGGATTGTTGCCATGGCAACTGCACATTTGTGCACCCTTGCATTGTCCTGGTGCAAAAGAACTTTTTTCTTGGCCAAATGCGGTCTTTTTTTGGGCAAATACTCATTAAATCGACCCAATAAGTTGGCATAATATTCGTCATTGATTGTTTTACCCTTTTGAAGGAAGTCAATGTGGATTATACCACGTGCATCTCAAAAAACGGTAGCCATTACTTTATTGGCTGACAAACCCACCTTGGCCTTCTTTGGCACTGATTCACCCCGAGAAACCCACTGTTTTGACTGCTGTTTGGTCTCTGGTGTGTTGAGGTGGATCCACGTTTCATCCTCAGTTATGAAACGGCACAAAAACTCGACCATATTGCGGTTGAACAACGACAAACACTCCTGCGAAATTGTCACAGAATTGTGTTTGTGGTCGATTGTGAGCAAACGCGGCACCCATCTTGCGGAAAGCTTTCTCATACCCAAGTGATCATTTAAAATTGAAACCACTGAGCCATGTGAGATGCCTATGGCTTCCACAATCTCTCGCACTTTCAATCTCCAATTGGCCAACACCATATCGTGAATTTTTTCAATTGTTTCGGGTGTAGAGACCTCAACTGGGCGTCCAGAATGTTTGGCATCTTCCGTGCTTGTACGGCCACAACAAAATTCAGTAAACCACTTTTTTACCATTGAAATTGATGGTGCAGAGTCCCCATAGTATTTATCAAGTTTAGCCTTGGTTTGAGTGATGTTTTTTTCCGCAAAAAATAATGCTTAATGAGCACACGAAATTCACTTTTTTCCATTTTCTCCTCAAATCACACAGTAGTCTGCTATCAATGGCTGTCAAACACAAACTAAATGACGCAGCTTGTTCAAATTTTGACAGGAGTCAACTGACAGATGCCTATTGACAGGAGCAGTGTTGCCCTTTCAGTTAAGAGGCAGGAAAATCAAAAAGCCACTGACTTATTGACCCGGCCTCATACAGAACCTGACACAAAGTCATGGCTTCAAACGAGAGGAAAAGGCATTCTACCTAAACAGTAGGAAGAACTTTCTGACAATAAGAGCTGTCCAACAATAGATTTTGCTGCTGCCAAGGAGGATTTTTAGGAGAGGCTGGATGCCGATCTGTCGGGAATGCTTGGATTGTGTATTCCTGCATAGCAGGGGGTTGGGCCCGTATGAGCCTTGTGGTCTCTTTTAACTCTAATTCTATGAATTATCAGCATTCCAGATGTTGTTGGACTACAAATCCCATTAGTGCTAACCAAAACACACGGACATCTACAAATTGGCTATTAACACTTTTAAATAACCTTTCTCTTGCCCAAGCACCCTCTAGACCAGTGTTTCCCGACCTTTTTTGTGCTGCGGCACATTTTTTACATTTACAAAATCCTGGGGCACACCACCAACCAAAATGACACAAAATGACACTCTAACACAGTAATACATATAGTTAATATGTTTTTAAATGTATTTATACACTCAAAGCATCTCTCTGAAAGTCGAATACAGTGTTTCCCAACCTTTTTTGAGCCGCGGCACACTTTTTACATTTACAAAATCCTGGGGCACACCACCAACCAAAATGACACAAAATGACACTCTAACACAGTAATACATAAAGTTAATATGTTTTTAAATGTATTTATAAACTCACTGTGAAACCTGGGCCTGTTTCAATGAACACAACATAGATATCCTGGCAGGAATGGCAGAAAGACACACACAAAGGTCTTGCTGGGAGTCATAGTTCACCCGCAATCAAAGAGCACTCTAAACTCCACCAATGATGGAATGGAATCAAACTTCCCACACAGAACTCCCATAACCAAGAGAAAATACTATAAGAGTTTGGTGGGCATTGACCTTGGGTTTTGGAGTTGTAGTTCACCTCCATCCAGAGAGCACTGTGGGCGCAAACAATGTTGGATCAGGGCCAAACTTGGCATGAATACTCAATATGCCCAAATGTGAACACAGATGGAGTTTGGGGAAAATAGACCGTGACATTTGGGAGTTACAGTTTCTGGGATTTATAGTTAACACACAATCAAAGAGCATCCTGAACTCTTGCAACAATGGAATTGAACCAAACTTGGCATATTGAACTCTCAATTTCCCACGGCACACCTGATGATCGTTCACGGCACACTAGTGTGCCACGGCACGCTGGTTGGGAAACACTGCTCTAGACTTACGTTTTTTCAAAAGCAGAAAATGGTACCTTTAAAACTGCCATCAAACAAAGTGACCTCAAAGCCTAGAAACCTTTGGGGTCAAAACGCTGACAAAACACAAACCTGATTTTTTTTAAAAAAATCTCTATTCCCCAAGAGCATTGCATGTCCCGCAAATGTTTTTGGACACAGGGTAATTTGCGAATAGAGGCTAGTGAGAAAACGAGACCGAAAACCTAAAGTCAACAAGGCTCTGTTAGTTTTTCCAAGAGATGAGACAATGCTCCTGGTGGATCGTTTTTGAAGAACGGAAGGCAAGTTTTGTTTTCTGATGAAACCACAACAAAACAAACCTCTTGTTTCCAAATGCATATCAAATGGGAAATGATTCCAGATGCGAAACTTGTTTGATCATGTTTGTGCAGACTTCACTCAACAGGGTTGGATTTCGTCAACCTAGAAATAGCAATGCAAGGCGCTTTGGCCCATAAGTACCAAAATGCAGCTTCCCCGTTTCTCCTCGTGCGTCTTTAAGTTGCATAAACATGGCATGAAGGCAAGCATTATTCCCTATTCTTGACCTGCATGTTCTTCCACAGTAAGGACATCAGTTTCCAGTTGGAAGGAGGTCCTGGTCAAGGTTGTCTTGATGAGCCTTCCTCTTGGCACGTTTCTCCCTTTCACCCTCTATTTCAGGGGTGCCCACACTTTATCAGCATGCGAGCTACTTATAATAAAAACAAGTCAGAAAGATCTACCTACCTCCTCAAGGCTGGAGAGGGGAGAGGGAGGGGGCAGGGCTTGGCGCGGCGTGGCTCTGCCCCCCTCTGGCTTTGGAGCTCCCAGCAGCTTCTCCAGGTCTGAGGATGGCAATGCCAAGCCAGTGGTGAAATAGCTAGCACAAGGCTGGCTTGGCACTGCCATCCTCAACCTTACAATATCACTGTGGTGCAATGTCATGCAATTCACACACAATACAACAAGTAACATAAACAGATGCAGCCCTTACAATCTACTGGGCCGGAGCAACGCTCACACTCAGTCAAAGTCACCCTGTAATCAGTCGGAGTTTGTACACTCACATACTGCAGTCCGAGTCACTGGGGGAGCCTTGAAGCATGGGAGAGCTGGCCAACTGCCAAGTGGGCAGGCGCCTACGGCGGGAGGTAAGCTGACGCCAAGGTGGCCGTTTCGCGTGAACCGCTTCCTCAGGGCGCTTGGGACTTCTAGCCTCTCCTCCCCGGTATGGTAGTGAAGCAATGTTTGACTCAGGGGTGAAACAGGAGATTTCGCATTTTCTGCGAGATCACTCTTGAGACCGATAGGTATTACAACGCAGAAAATGCGATTTGTAGGATTTTTCGGGGGCAACGCTGATGGAATTGTTCCATGTTTTGCAGGCATATAGCAGGGTTGGGAATACAATAGATTTATAAACAAGCACTTTGGTCTCCCTACGGATGTCCCGATCCTCAAACACTCTCTGCTTCATTCGGGAAAATGCTGTACTTGCAGAGCTCAGGCAGTGTTGTATTTCAGTGTCAATGTGGACATGCAGGCAAGGTAATGAAAATGTTCAACATTTTCTGCAAAAATATTTTGAGTAGCTTGTAGGTCTTTTTCTGAATGTGCATAGAGTATGTTATCATTGGTATATTAGAGTTCTATAACAGATGTTGTCACCTTGGTTTTGGCTTTCAGTATGCTGAGGTTAAATAGCTTGCCATCTGTCTGATAGATCATTTCCACTCTGATGGGAAGCTTCCCATCAACAAGATAAGGTATCGTAGCAATAAAGATGGAAAATAAGGTTGGGGCAATAACACATCTCTGTTTGACATATGATTCCACCTTCCTTTTCTTTGAAATATAGCCCCCAGCACCGGGTATTGGTAGGTGGTCTCCCATCCAAGAACTTGCCTGGGCAGACCCTACTTAGCTTCCAAGATCAGACTGGATCTATTGCTTTTATTTAGTCCTAGAGTATTTAACCTCCCCCAAGTAATCTAAGCCAGTGTTTCTCAACCAGTGTGCCGGGGCACACTAGTGTGCCATGAGCCATCATCAGGTGTGCCGTGGGAAATTGGAATCTCCAGGAGGGGGGGGGGGGAGTCTAGTGTGTTGAAGTATAAAAACCCTAAGAAACCTACCTCTATAAAGGCCTCCTTCCCACCCGATGTCTACTTGGTCTCTCCCTCTCCATTCATTGGGAAAGCCCGCCTCCCTTTCCCCAAGTAGAGACCTCCTCTTGCCTCCTGGGGGTTCTGTGTGGGATGTTTGGCCCAGTTCTATCATTGGTGGGGTTCAGAATGCTCTTTGATTGTAGGGGAACTATAAATCACAGCAACTACAACTCCCAAATGTCAAGGTCTATTTTCCCCAAACTCCATCTGCGTTCATATTTGGGCATATTGAGTATTCGTGCCAAGTTTGGTCCTGATCCAACATTGTTTGAGTCCACAGTGCCCTCTGGATATAGGTGAACTACAACTCCAAAACTCAAGGCCAATGCCCACCAAATTCTTATAGCATTTTCTCTTGGTTATGGGAGTTCTGTGTGGGAAGTTTGTGTCTTTTTGCCATTCCCGCCAGGATATCTATGTTAAGTTCATCAAAACAGGCCCAGGTTTCACACTGAGTGTATAAATACATTTAAAAACATATTAACTATATGTATTACTGTGTTAGAGTGTCATTTTGTGTCATTTTGGTTGATGGTGTGCCCCAGGATTTTGTAAATGTAAAAAGTGTGCCGCGGCTCAAAAAAGGTTGGGAAACACTGATCTAAGCTACAGTCCATAGCAACCTGGTTTGGAACATAATTCTATAAAATAGTTATGCAATGAGACAAGAAGTGCTTTCTTTTGCCAGCCTTCAACATACTGCTAATAATTAGTTTTTTCAGAGGCCACTGCGTTCTATTCACAAGAGAAAAGGAGACACATTTGTCTCTCTCTACTCTGCTATTCAACTTCTATCATAAATATTCTTGCTGCGCCAGATCTCTTTCACATGATGCAATTATAGCCCTTTGATACCTCTTTTAACTGCCATGTCTGCAGTTCTTGGAATTCTTGGATTTGTACAGTCCTCCCTTCACATTGGCACTTTTGACTTCTGCAGATTTGATTATTCGTGGATTTTAAAATATTATCTCTAGAGCTGCACTGTAGAATCAATGCAGTTTGATACTACTTGAACTGCCATGTCTTAATGCTATGGGAGTTGTAGTTTGGTGAGGCCCTCTTTGACAAGAAGGCTAAAGAAGGCTAAAACTACAACTCCCACGGTTCCATAGCAGTGAGTTATGGAAGTTAAAGTAGTGTCGAACTACTATTGTGTAGATTCACCCCAGGAATTTGTAGGTCCTCCAGCGAGTTCTCCATTTACTGCCATTGCTGCAAACTCAGGCAAACTCTACACTGTAGAACAGGGGTGCCCACACTTTTTCAGCACGCGAGCTACTTATAATAAAACCAAGTCAGAAAGATCTACCTACCTCCTCAAGGCTGGAGAGGGGAGGGGCGGGGCTTGGTGCAGCCTGGCTCCGCCCCCCTCTGGCTTCAGCTCTACCAGCAGCTTCTCCAGGCTTGAGGATGGCAATGCCAAGCCAGCCTTGTGCTAGCTATGCCACCACTGGCTTGGCATTGCCATCCTCAAGCCTGGAGAAGCTGCTGGTAGAGTGGAAGCAGGGGGCGGAGCCAGGCCCCGCCAAGCCCCACCCCTCCATTTTGGCTTTGGAGCTCCCAGCAGCTTCTCCAGGCTTGAGGATGGCAATGCCAAGCCAGTGGTGGCATAGCTAGCACAAGACTGGCTTGGCACTGCCATCCTCAAGCCTTGAGAAGCTGCTGGTAGAGCGGAAGCCAGAGGGGGCGGAGCCAGGCTGTGTCAAGCCCCGCCCCCTCCCTTCTGGCTTTGGAGCTCCCAGCAGCTTCTCCAGGCTTGAAGATGGCAAAGCCAAGCCAGTGGTGACACAGCTAGCACAAGCCAAGCCAGTGGTGACACAGCTAGCACAAGCCAAGCCAGTGGTGACACAGCTAGCATCCTCAAGCCTGGAGAAGCTGTTGGGAGTGCCAAAGCCGGGGGAGGGGCGAGGCTTGGCGCAGCCTGGCTCTGCCCCCCTCTGACAAGCGCCCCATCCGGCTGGGATCGACCTCCTTTGGTCCCGGGATCGACTGGTCGATCGCGATCGACTTCCTGGGCAGCCCTGCTGTAGAATTTTGATACCGCTCGAACTGCCATGTCTCAATGCTATGGAATCATGGAAGTTGTAGTTTTACAAGATCTTTAGCCTTATCTGCTAGTGCCTCACCAAACTCTTAAGATTCCATATCAGCCAGCACGCCAACACCTTAAATCAAGTAATAGTGTTCTAAGATCTACAGAGACGCTTGCTGGAGCACCTCAGCAAGCAAGAGTCCAAAAGTGACAGGCTAAAACCCGGAACCTCGATCCATGGCTGATATCAGGTGAGAGAATCCCTCCTGGGCACACAGAAAACTGGACGACTTGGAAGGCGCTGAACAGACTGCGCTCTGGCACCACGAGATGCAGAGCCAACCTTAAGAAATGGGGCTACAAAGTGGAATCCACAACATGCAAGTGTGGAAAAGAGCAAACCACAGACCATCTACTACAATGCAGCCTGAGCCCAGCCACATGCACAATGGAGCACCTTCTCACAGAAGCACTCCAAGTGGCCAGCTACTGGTCAAAGGGCATTTAATATAATGCCAAGTTTTTAAACTTTGTGATTGTTTGTTTTTAAAATACAATACAAATGTACTCTTGGTTCGCTCCTGATACTCCTCTCTCTCGGCATTACTTCGCAAACAAAGTTTCTTAGGAAGGACTCATCCCACACTTTTTACAAGAGCAATGATGACTAAAAAGGCCAATCTGAGATAGGCAAGTTTGGTTGCAGAAAGCACAGCAGAAAGTCTCCTTGAATGATGTTGTTTCCAAGTTGCGGTTCTTTCTGCGTTGTCGTTTCTCTTCGAGACCCATTTGGCGTGTCTTCTCGAAAGAGGCCGCAGCATTGTGGATAGTGCGTCTCCATGCCTCCCGATGTGTGGATCATTGTTGGTTATCAATCTGGCCGAGCCTGAGATGTTGTTTCAGGGAGTCCTTATATCTCTTTTTGGGGGTCCCTCTCTTGCGCTGACCCGTGGTGAGTTCACCATAGAGTAGTATCTTTGGGAGGCGGTGGTCCTCCATCCTAGAGACGTGCCCTGCCCAGTGCAGCTGTGTTCTCAATGCTGGTGATCCCTGCTTGCTCAAGGACAGCAACATTAGTCACATAGTCGGTCCAGTGTATATTTAGGATTGTGCGAAGACAGCGCAGATGAAAGCGTTCGAGGAGTCATGGGTGTTGGCGATAGGTGACCCATGTTTCAGACCCATAGAGGAGAATAGACAGTACAATAGCTCTGTACACATTGATTTTGGTGCTTTGCCTCAGGTGCTTGTTTCTCCAGACTCTTTTGTGAAGCCTTCCAAATGCACTCTATGCCTTTGATAATCTGTGATCTATCTCTTTGTCAATCTTGGCATCTGAAGTGATGATGCTTCCCAGGTAGGTGAACTGCTGAACAATAAATAAATAAATATAGGATTCCATAGCATTAAGCAATGGCAGTTCAAGTGATATCAAACTGCGTTGATGCTACAGTATATAGATATACCCACTGGAACTTTTAAAAAAAACATACTTTGTGCAACAACACGTTGATCACCTAGCTGGGGAACCCCTGAGAAACTTCCAGGAAAACTTACAAATCCTGGGATTCCCACCTGACAACCGTGTTTCTCAAAGATTCTTGTAGTATACATATCTTTGTGTTGAAGATTATAGTAGAGACCCAAAAGCACTGTGGGCTGGGAATGAATCTCTCTTCTTTGCTCCTATTTTTGAATGTTTCCCACTATCTCAGTATGCTTCATTTTGAAGCTCATAAGGCTCAAATGCCCAAAAAGGTGTTTCCTTTCTCAGCCTCCTTGAATTGTTTCCTCAATCCCCCTTTTTTCCAGTCCTCAGAGAGTCTACGCTGGCCATAAACATACTTTTGACTGGTGGGTTCAAGTGTGGTTCTCTATAGCAACAAACAAAAGCATGAGTCAGAAGTTGGCACCAAGCTATAAACACATATTTTTTCCTGACGTTGCCCAGAGTTTGCTTAATTTCTGTGGTGCTCCGTTGCTATACAACTCAGCCACCTGAGCTGGACTGTACGTGCTTTTGGACTGTGAGGCATATTCTCAAAAGCAGGCTGACCCCAATAAAGAGTTTCCGAATTCTTAAGAGCTGTACGACCCCTTTTCTCAAACGGGTAGCTTCATATGAGGGAAAGCGAAGTCTGCTGTATTTCTTTCTATCCTGTACTTTTGGTGGCCTGAAGAAGTGAGTGCTACATTTGGAAAAGTATGACCCATCATGCATCTTCTCAACTATCTCGTCTTACTTTAAGTATGGGCTTGGCCGACTTACCGGCCAAGTTGATTGTGGGGCAGCGTGCCCTCGCGCCATCTTGCTTGCCTGAGGGGGGCTTCTCCTCCCCAGAAGCCACCCATGCCGGCTGGCCAATGAGGGGGCTGGCCCCGCCCCACCCACTCACTGCTCACTTCCGCCTGGGCAGCTTACTTAAGGCTGCCCGGGGACTGTCTGGCCACGTGTGTGACAGTCTTGCTTTTCTTCCCACCCTCCCTACTTGTTGCATTGAACATACATAAGAACATAAGAACATAAGAAGAGCCATGCTGAATCGGGCCTCAGCCCATCTAGTCCAGCATTCTGTGTCACACAGTGGCCCACTAGTTGTACACAGGGATCTCTAGCAGAAAGGAGGGCAAAACCCTCACCTGCTCCCGACCCCCACAACCAGTACCGGGGAAATCCTGCCTGCCTCCATCAACACAGAGGTGGCACTTGGATGTCCATTTCAGTAACTACTGATTCCCTTGGTATCCATGAATCTGTCTAATCCTGCCTTGAAGCTGTCCAGGCTGACCGCTGTCACAACCTCCGCTGTCACAACCTTGTTTCTCTGCACTTTATTGTTGCTCTGTTTATGGTTTTACGTTTTGTTGTTCTTTGTCGCAACTCCGTGTTTGGCGTGTGGCATGTGGCATGGCCCCTGGATCAGGCTGGCTTATCACCCTTACTGGTACATTATTTAAACTGTTATGTTTATTCATATCATGATCTGATCACCATGCTCAGTATATCCCCATTAAGGCCCTCTTCCACCCAGTCTCAGCCCCCCCCTCAACCAAACTCAGCCCCCTCCGAAACAAAATCCTGGCTACGGCCCTGCCTGGGGTGCTGAGTTTCCGTGGACATGCATTGGGTCGCTTGCACCCCAGGCTTGAAGACACCTTGGACATCCCTGGGGGCTGTTTGTCCCTGATCCAGGACCCATGCATGGCCGCCAACCCTTTGTTCCTCTTTTCAATAAATGAGTTGTGGCCATGTTTATCCAACCAATGGTGTTTGCATTTTGTTCTTGGCGCGAGGTGTGTCACCCTTGCACACGCAATTTTAATGAGATTTGTCTGACTCGGTCCATGCAATAGTATGTGTATCTTGGACCTGAGGATGCATTTCCACCATGGAATGAATGTGGTTTGACACCACTTCAGCAGCCATGGGATCCAGCACTGTTTGGCAGAGAAGATTAAAGACTACCAGGATTCTATAGCATTGAACCATGACAGTTAAAGTAGTGTCAAACTGCATTTATTCTACAGTGTAGATGCACCTCCAGTCTGGACAACAATATCTAGGAAGGATACTAACAAGCTGCCAAAAGTGGGTGTTAGAAATAACGCCATATGAAAGCCAATTGGCACAACTTGGGGATCACAACCAGACACAATGAAGGCATCTGTCCTTGCACTTTGCTATTCTGCTGCTGAATTCACATGCCCAGTGTGGAATGCATCTCACCACGTTAAAACAGTGGATGTGGCTCTTAATAAGACATGCTGCATTATCACAGGATGCTTACGCCCTACACCACATGATCTGATTACCATGCTCAATATATCCCATATTCATGGGAGTATTGGGATAACGAGACAAAAGATCTGGTAGTGTAGACCCTCTCTCACTCAGACTCACACAACCCCCACCCTACCCCCCACCCCCGAATCAAAATCCTGGCTATGGCCCTGTCCATGGCTAATACTGAATGAAAGACTCCCTTCTGGGCACACAGACTGGGTGACTTAGAGGGCGCTGAACAGACTGCGCTCTTGCACCACAAGATGCGGAGCCAACCTTAAGAAATGGGGCTACATAGTGGAGTCCACAACATGCAAGAAGAGCAAATCACAGACTACTGAGCCCTGCCACATGCACAATATAGTTCTTATAGCAACACCAGAGGCACTCCAAGTGGCCAGCTACTGGTCAAAGGACATTTAGTATAATGCCAAGTTTTTAACTTTGTTTTTGTTTTTTAAATACATTACAACTGTACCTTCAATTCGCTTCTAACATGATAAATAAATACATACTGAGACGCTGGAACGGGCAGGGATATAGTATGTCAGTTTTCACTGGGCAGAGATGTAGCCAAAATAATTTAAGTAAACCGAAAGATTTGGGCATCCGTTTCTGAGAGAAAAAGTTTTAAATAGAAATCATGTTAAAACCATGGGTGCTTTATAGCAGTGTTTCCCAACCAGTGTGCCGCGGCACACTAGTTTGCCGTGAGCGATCATCAGGTGTGCCGTGGGAAAATGGAACCTCCAATACCCTTTCTTCCCCCTCCTACCGAACACTTTTTCTTCTTCTCTCGGGCTCTCTTATTCCCAGCCTCGCTTTGCTCACGCTGCCGCCATTTTGATCCGAGGGGGCAGCGTGAGTGTGTTCAAGAGGAGGGGGGAGAGGAAGACGTGGGGCGAGTCTGCGCAGTAATGCCCACACGGGTCACATCTTCCTCCCTCCCCCCTCCCGAAGAAGGGAGCCTGAGTGGAGAAGAAAAAGTAAGTGTTTGGCAGGAGGGGGAAGAAAGGGCGCAAAGGGGAAGGGGGAGGAAGAGGTCTCTGTCGAAAGCTGGCATGGGCAAACTTGGACCTTCCAGATGTTTTGGACTCCAATTCCCACCATTGCTAGCAGCCTCAGGCCCTTTTTCTTTTTCTCCTTCAGCCACTTAAGCAGGAAAGGGCCTCAGGCTGTTAGGAATGGTGGGAGTTGAAGTCCAAAGCACCCAGAGGGCCGAGGTTTTACCATGCCTGTTTGAGGGACCTTAAAGTGGTGAGCCTCCTTCCAACATTGTGATTCTGGATAGAAAACAAACAACAACATAACATAACATTGTTTGAGTCCACAGTGCTCTCAAGCAAATCCTTTCAGTACTTTCTGTTGGTAATGAGAGTTCAATATGTCAAGTTTGGTTCAATTCCATGGTTGCAAGAGTTCAGAATGCTCTTTGATTGTGTGTTAACTATTAATCCCAGTAAATGTAACTCCCAAATGTCAAGGTCTATTTTCCCTAAACTGTAGGAAACGCCATCTGTGTTCACATTTGGGCATATTGAGTTTTCATGCCAAGTGTGGTCCTGATCCAACATGGTGTCAGTCCACAGTGCTCTCTGGATATCGGTGAACTATAACTCCAAAACTCAAGGTTAATACCCACCAAACCCTTCCAGTATTTTCTGTTGGTCTATTTTGACATTGCTCCCATTTTCAACCACATATCTGTGTGAGATGAACTTCTCTAGCTTGACTGCGATAAAAAACTAAACACAGAGAGAGAGACTGACAGCTGTTGAGCAAGAGCTTCGTGCGTGTCTTTCTGCCATTCCTGCCAGGATATCTATGTTGTGTTAAACAAACAGGCCCAGGTTTCACACTGAGTGTATAAATACATTTAAAAAACATATTAACTATTTGTGTTACTGTGTTAGAGTGTCATTTTGTGTCATTTTGGTTGGTGGTGTGCCCCAGGATTTTGTAAATGTAAAAAATGTGCTGTGACTCAAAAAAGGTTGAAAAACACTGCTTTATAGGATATATGAAAGCCTTTGGTTATATAGATCACAAAAAGCAATGGAATGCTCTTAAAGATATGGGTGTGCCACCACATTTGATTATCTCAATATACTCAGGACAAGAGACTACTGAGACAGAATATGGAGAAACGAAATGGTTTCCAATTGGCAAGGGAGCCGGCCAGGCTGCACTGTATCACCCATCTGTTTCATTTGTATGCAGAAAATATCACATGCAAAGCAGATCTGATTTCAAGGAAGGAGGCATGAAAATTGTAGGGAAGGCACAACCACAACCAAAGATTGTTGTTCTATACAGATGATACAACAATAATGACCACAGATGACAGTCTTAATTTTAAAGTAGAGAAGGAAGACATTGAAATAGTTCAAGATGTTCCTTGATTCAATCATTGAATGCAAGTATTAATCAGAGTGAAGGCTGAAGTCAAGAAATCAGAAGAAGACTCGGGGCCCTTCCACACAGCCCTATATCCCATAATATCAAGGCAGGAAACCCCACATTATCTGAGTGTGGACTCAGATAACCCAGTTCAAAGCAGATATAGTGGGATTTTCTGTCTTGGTATTCTGGGATATAGGGCTTTGTGGAAGGGCCCTAGGACCATGGATGGGATTTTTTAATCTTCCAGTATGGCACTGTGGTCAACTTCTGATGGAAACAAAAACCATGACATTGCTTTGAAGAACTCAAAGATTCCTACAGATGCATTATCTCACGAAATCCCCAGGTCATCCAGGATGACTGGAGGAAGTTGATCATAGAGAGTCACATTGGAGGACTTGGAGACTGAATATTTTATTTGAATTTGTGAATAAACGAATCCACAAAAGTCAAAAACACAAACAAGAAGGTTGTGCAAATACATTTAGGGTGTGTGTTGGTGCATGAAGCATGTATTTACATGTGCTATATTACAAGTTCTTGTTTTGTTTACATATTGGATCATCGTAAGATGAGATGCAAACAGTACATCTGGGAGTCGGCGGCATAGAAACCCGAATAAATAAATAAAATAAATAAATAAATACAGAGAAGCAAAATGTATTTGGAGAGAACACCATGGTTGCCATCTTTTTGTTGTGTTTCTTTATAGCAGTGGTTCTCAACCTTCCTCATGCCATGACCCTTTAATACAGTTTCTCATGTTGTGGTGACCCCCCAACCTTAAAATTATTTTCGTTGCTGCTTCATAACTGTAATTTTACTACTGTAATGAATCGTAATATAAATATCTGATATGCAGGATGTATTTTCATTAACTGCACCAAATTTAGCACAAATACCCGATACACCCAAATTTGAATACTGGTGGGGTTGGGGGGGATTAAGTTTGTCATTTGGGAGCTGTAGTTCCCGGGATTTATAGTTCACCTGCAATCAAAGAGCATTCTGAACTCCACCAACGATGAAATTGAACCAATTTCGGCACACACAGAACTCTCATGACCAACAGAAAATAGTGGAAGGGTTTGGTGGGTATTGACCTTGGGTTTTGGAGTTGTAGTTCACCTACATGCAAGGAGCAGGAGGAGAGCTTTTGGTAGGATTTGCTATCTGTTTCCAAAAAGGAAGAGAAGAACAGGCGGAGAGATCTTCAGCCTTCTCTGCCAAAGGGGTTCCTAAAACCATCAGAAATGTGTGTTTTCTGATGGTCTTTGGTGAGCCCTCTGAACCTGCCCCCCGCCTCATGACCCCCCCCCCCAGGGGTCCTCACTTCCAGGTTGAGAAACACTGGCACCATATACCTCCTGGCTGTTTGGCTCTTTGAGAATTTAGCACAGAAACCTCAAGATGTTATGTTGTTGTTTTTTATTAAGATAATTAAAATGATCTGATCACCATGCTCAATATAACTGAATAGCCATTTATGTTGACCTTGCTCGTACAAGTTGAGTGTTCCTTATCAGAAATGCTTGAAATCAGAAGTATTTTGGATTTGGGAGCTTTTCAGTTTTGGAATATTTTGTTTGCATGTTCGTACATAATGAGATAGCTTGGAGACACAGTTCTGCCAGTGGACCACCATGGAATATATGTTTCTAAAGAATATATTTTTGCAGAAGAGGATGCAAGTGAAGACTCGGCTGGAAGAAAGAGGAAGCATTAGCTCTGTTTTTCTCACTGATGATCTATGTCTTATGATTAATAATGTTCTTGTTTGTCACTTGAATAGAATTAGTTCATTCTCAACAACAAACCACCATGTTCTTTAGCATTTCCGCCACATAAAGGGTTGTTTTATGCTATCACATGCTTTACCAAAGCAGTTCTTGGTCCAGCTCACTTTAAAAATATGTGCATGATCATGTCTGTTCAATCTGTCAACATTTTAGGGAAGCCCAGAAGTCAAAACTCCAAATCTAATTATATATTACCCATGTGATCACAAATTAAAATATTATTATATTTACAGTGATGATCTATATATATAAAAAGAGAGTGGTCGTGGTACCCGGCAAATAGGCGCGAAAACTACATGTCCAAGACCCACGAAACTCGCCAGACCACTGACCCATACCCCGAGGTCCCTATAGGGCCCACAAAAACACCCCGAAACACAATCCTCCACCCTCTAAAAGACCCCCGAAAAACAACCTTTCCCCGCATGCACAAACGGCGCAAGGTGGCGGCGGCCGCGGCAACGCCCCGCCCCTCCTCCAACACACCCTCCCACCCCGCCTCCCCTTGGCCCCGCCCCTCCTCCTCCTCCCTCCCACCCCACCTCCACGCCCCAAGACATTACCCCACCCGGGCCGCCGACGCCTTGCCCACCTCCTCCGCCGATACCAGGGCGCACCGCCAGGCGGGACGCGGGGGCGCCGCCTGCGCCGCCTTCTCCGCAGCGTCCTTGCCCTTTCTCGGTGACTGCCATCCGGATCTGAACCCAGGCCAGGATGGCAGCCACTGAGGAAAGCAAAGGACGCGGCGGAAAAGCCGCCCACGGCGGCGCCCGCGCAACCAGGGTCCATGGGGCGCCTGGGAAACGACGGAGGAGATGACTACGGACAAGGAACTACACCTCCCAGAAGGCTCCGCGCCTCTCACTGGGAAGCAGGGGCGGAGCTTTCTGGGAACTGAAGTTCCATGCCCGTATCCGCCTCCTCCTCCAACTTCCAGTCTCCCAAGCGTTCCCGGACCCAACCGACGCGGCATGGGACCACGGAGGAAGCCAGGAGGCGCCGCACCCGTCCTCCTCGCAAAGGTCCCCCTTTGGCACCACCTTCGCCAGGGAAGTGGCGAGCAAGAGCGACGAGGGAACGCCCCACCTCCCTGCCACTCCCGGAAGACGAGGCCGAAGGGAGAAACACCGCGCAACAAACTCCCTCCTACCCAGGGTCCCCCATCGCATCCCCCCACAGTAAAAAATAAAAGGTTATTCTTCTTGCAATTCACACACATATACACCCAAACAGACACATAAAAACACACACAAAACACTTAGTCACATCACTACCAACCCATACATACCCAGACTTCCACACATCTCCTAAATAGGGCACAGCAACGGGTGCCGGGTTCAGCTATACACATATATACACACAACCCCCAAACACACACATATATACAGACAAACATACACATATAAACACACACAAAACACATACATCATTTCCAGCCCTTACATGCCCAGACTTCCTCACATCTCCTAAATAGGGCACAGCAACGCGTGCCGGGTTCAGCTAGTGTTATATAAATAGAAATACACATCTATATTTATGTTGGTATGATTAGATGAACAGATAGGTAGTTGTTTTGTGCCTTCAAGTCTTTTCCAATTTATGGCAACCCTAAGGTGAGTTTATCATGGGATTTTTCTGGGGCTGTGACTCAGCAAAGGTACACAGTGGGTTACCATGCGGAGAATCAAATCCTTGTCTCCATAGTCAGAGCCCAAAGCTCAAATCATGACCCCTTGCTGACTCTTCAAATAGAAAGATAAATTTATTTATTTATTTACAGTATTTATACCTCATTCTTCTCACCCCAAAGGGGACTCAGAGTGGCTTTACAGAACATAAATACGGCAAACATTCAATGCCAATTATACAATTCGCAAGAATAGACAACACAAACAGAGGTAAAGGCAGCTATTTCCGCCATCTTGGAGGCTGTGCTTGACACCGGCCATTGGTGGGAGGGGGTGTGCTGTCACTCCATATTCGATGCTAAGGAGGTTTTCCTCTGATCAATGTCCTTAAGGGTGCCTTTCATTGCCTTCCCGCTAAAAGTGGTACCTATTTTATCTATTTGCATTTCTACTTTTGACCTGCTAGGTGGGCAAGTGAGCTGGGGCTAATGGCGGGTGCTCACTCTGAACCAGGCTCGAACTACTGACTTTTTGATCAACAGGATATTTCTGCAGCACAGCAGTTTAGCCTGCTGTGCTAAGCCCGATAGATAGATAGATAGATAGATAGATAGATAGATAGATAGATAGATAGATAGATAGATAGATAGAGATAGATAGATGATAGATAGATAGATAGATGACAGTCTCAGTGCATGGGAAAGCTACTTCTTTAGAACATGGACAATACCTTGTTACTAGAGAATGTAACATTCGGCAAAAGTTACTTATTTAAAAGTAGCTTCCAATAAATCACACATTCCAGCATTTTATTGATGAATGTGTGTTCAAACAATATCAGAGAATGGTCCAAATAGTAAACGTCATTGATGAAATTGAACACACAAGGCAGTTGAGGCTAGACCAGGTCACTTTTGCCTAAGCCTACTGGGAAGGGGAGACCCAGTTGCCGACGTTTGACGGCGTGGCACTATGCCCGCAGCCTTTAGTTAAGAGCTTAGGGGTCCAGCTGGATTCCCAGCTGTCTATGGAGGCGCAGATTGCCTGCGCCTGCAAGGCAGCCTTTTACCACCTACGACAGGCAAAACGTCTGGCTCCCTATCTCTCCCGCTGCGACCTGGCCACGGTGATCCAAGCCACGGTCATCTCGAGGCTCGATTACTGTAATGCACTGTACATGGGCCTACCTTTGTCGGCAATCCGGAAACTCAAGCTGGTGCAGAACGCAGCAGCACGCCTGCTCTTAGGAGCCCCAAGATCTGCTCATGCTACTCCACTCTTGCGCGAGCTGCACTGGCTCCCAATTGAATTCCGGGTCTCCTTCAAGGTGTTAGTTCTAACTTTCAAGGCCTTATATGGTTTGGGGCCAGTGTACCTGAGGGAGCGGCTTACCCCATATGTGCCCAGAAGATCACTGCGCTCAGAAGGGCTCAACTTGTCGGAGGTGCCTGGCATAAAGATCTACAGGCTGTCTAGTACGCGGCAGAGGGCGTTTGCTGTGGCTGCGCCGACTCTGTGGAACTCCCTGCCTGAGGAGACTCGAGCCATACAGGACTTGATGCCATTCCGCAGATCCGTTAAGACCTGGCTATTTAGGCAGGCATTCGGCCCTGACCAATGCCCCCCATAAATTGCCACTCTGCCATGCCGCCACCACTTGCACTAGGCTGTCCTATCACAGTTTAGTGCTGGAAACGGGGTTTAACTGGGGGTTTTAACTTGGTTTTATAATGTTTTTATGTGTTTTATTTGATGTTTTTATTGCTGTAAACCGCTCTGAGCTCCAGAGAGAGCAGTATACTAAGCCAAATAAATAAATAAATAAATAAAGGCTTATGAGAGATGCTTTATATTGCCTTTGAGAACACACAAAACAGTACCATGATAGACTCATTTCCCAAATCTTGTTAGAACTTATGCATATTGCTCAAAGAGTGCAGAAAGCCCCGTCAAGATTCCTGAGCATTCCCCAAGGTTTAGTGGAGATTATGCATGCAAACCAGAAACAGTGGAAACACTGCCAAGATATTGGAAGTATGCATACTGATAAAGGACTATGCATTTAAAAGTATATTTTGATGTATTGGGTTCATTTTGCCAATGGAGACTTTACATTACAGTTGGCATGCATTTTTGCATAAAAATGAAAGTTCTCTCCATTGTAGAAATTCATTGCCCCATAGCCTTCCCATTGTGTAGCAAAGATTGTAATCAGTATTTTCTTCTCCTGTTGTTTTTCCCCCTCAATTAGTGGTCTTTTCGATTGTCACCTGTGCATATTTGGATGTTTGCATTTTTAATTTGATTCCGAAATAAAAATCCATGTCAATGAGGATTTCTTGGCTCGCGCGAGTCTTTGCTTTCCTGGTCGTATTTGACATTAATTGGTAGGGGTGTGCAGAATTCCACTTGGCAATTCGGGATTCAGGAAAATTCGGCAATCCAGCAGCCAGATTGCCGAAAATGGACAGGACTGGACCCAGGTGAAGCCTTAACCAGAATGGATCATGAGCAGCCGGATCGTTCGGCTAACGGGGCTGAGTGGCACTCCACCTAAAGTAAAGACTGTGGTGTGTGGGCAACCTCACAAATCAGGCAAAAGCAGGCACCTGGCGGCTTCTCCTCTT
Source organism: Anolis apletophallus (assembly GCA_030556195.1). Taxonomy (NCBI): domain Eukaryota; kingdom Metazoa; phylum Chordata; class Lepidosauria; order Squamata; family Anolidae; genus Anolis; species Anolis apletophallus. The sequence continues at coordinate 200,215,621 of JARBWK010000002.1, forward strand.
CTTTCTTCCCTGGCAGCCTCCTTCAATCCTTCCCAAAGCCCCTGCCCCTGGCGGAGCATCCACTTGAGGTAACTAAGACCAGAAAAAGAGGGGGGGGGGGAGAAGGGAGGAAGAGAAAGGCAGGATGTTGTTGTTTATTCGTATAGTCGCTTCCGACGTGACCTCATGGACCAGCCCATGCCAGAGCTCCCTGTCTGCTGTGGCCACCCCCACATCCTTCAGATTCAAGCCAGTCACTTCAAGGATAACATACATCCACCTTGCCCTTGGTCGGCCCATCTTCCTTTTTCCTTCCTTTTTCCCCACCATCATTGTCTTCTCTAAACTTTCCTGTCTTCTCATGATGTGGCCAAAGTACTTCATCTTTGCCCCTAGTAGCCTTCCCTCCAATGAGCAGTCGGGCTTTATTTCCTGAAGTATGGACTGGTGGGATCTTCTCGCGGTCCAAGGCACTTTCGGAATTTTCCTCCAACACCACAGTTCAAAAGCATCTATCTTCCTTCACTCAGCCTTCCTTATGGTCCAGCTCTCACATCCATAGGTTACTACGGGGAATACCATTGCTTTAACTATGAGGATCTTCATTGCCAGAGTGATGTCTCTACTCTTCACTATCTTATCGAGATTGGTCATTGCTCTCTTCCCTAGAAGTAAACATCTTCTGATGTCCTGGCTGCAGTCTGTGTCTGCATTAATCTTTGCACCTAGAAATATGAAGTCTGTCACTGACTCCACGTTTTCTCCCTCTATTTGCCAGTTCTCAAACAGTCTGGTTGCCAGAATCTTGTTTTTTTAAAAATGTTGAACTGCAACCCAGCTTTTGCACTTTCTTCTTTCACCTTGGTTAGAAAGCTCCTCAGCTCCTCCTCACTTTCAGCCATCAAAGTGGTATCATCTGCATATCTAAGGTTGTTAATGTTTCTTCCAGCAATTTTAACCCCAGCCTTGCATTTGTCAAGGCCCACACATCGCATGATGTGTTCCTCATACTGACTGACTGACTGACTTTATTATTTCTGAGTCACCCTCCACGTTAGTGCTCCGGCGACTTACACACAACAAATTCCACAATTAAAATAGAGTATTTAAAACTAGATTAAAATATTCAGTGGTTAAATGCAGGGGCCAGGCTCGGTATTTGAGTTCCTGGTTCTGCATTAACCATGGGCTTTCCTAAATAGCCAGGTCTTCAGAGCGGTCAGGAACTGGGGCAGGTCGAGGGAGGCTCTCTGGTCCGGTGGCACCGAGTTCCAAAGAACGGGGGCCACAACGGAGAACGATCTCCATCTCGTGGTCTCCAGGTGGGCCTCTTTCAAGCCTGGTACGTGAAGAAGGTTCTTGTTTGCTGGCCGGGGTCCTTGAGTAAGCAGGCATCAACAAGCGGTCTTTTAGGTATGTTGGGCCCTGGCCCCGTGGGGCTTTGAAAGCCAAGGTCAAGGTCTTGTGTAAGGCTCTATACTCAACGGGCAGCCAGTGCAGGCGCTGCAGAGATGGTGTAATGTGGCATCTCATCGATGTTCCTGTGAGAAGCCTGGCGCCGCGTTCTACACAATCTGGAGCCTGCGGGTTAGTGACCGGGGTAGACCTACATACAAAGCGTTACAGTAATCCAGCCTTGATGTAACCGTGGCATGGATTACTGTAGCTAGCGCTTCTGTCGGAAGATAGGGCACCAATTGTCTCGCTTGGCGCAGGTGGAAGAAGGCCCTTTTGCTCGTGGAGGCAACCTGGGCCTCCATCGACAATTTGGAGTCCAGGATAACACCAAGGCTTTTTACAGAGGGGACGGAATCAGCGGTTCCCCTTCAAAGGGGGGCAGCGAGAAAGGTGGTTCTGGGCGGCTCGGCCATAAGATCTCCGTCTTTGATGGATTTATTTTAAGTTTGTGGGCGCGGAGCCATTTTGTCACTGCTTCTAGGCCTCGAGTGAAGTTTTCGGGCACCGAAGTTGCGCCAGGCTCCAGTTTCAGTAGGAGCTGGGTGCTATACAAGTTGAATAGGTTGGGTGAGAGTATACAACCCTGCCATATGCCTTTCCCAATCCTGAACAAGTCTGTTGTTCCATGGTCAGTTCTTACTGTTGCTATGTGGTCATTATACAGATTCCTCAGGAGACAGACAAGGTGGTTTGGTATCCCCATACCACCAAAAGGCAGGATAGGCTTCCCTAAGCCTCTCCTCCAGAGAGGGCCCTGTTGAGAACTCGCTTTCCCAGCAGCACTTTGTGCAGCACAGGCATTGAAGGAGCCTCTGTGCTCCCTCCTGAGGCATGATGGGAACTGAGGTTTTCTCTGTGTCTTTTTCTCATGTTTCTTTCTTAGCCAATAAGAGATCTGGCTGACTGCATTCATTCACCTCCCCTCTTGTAGCATGTACTGGTTGGGACTTCAGTTCCAAGAACCCCCTCTTGTGTGTGTGTTTTTTAAAAAATGTTATGGTAAAACTTTCCAAAAATCAGTGCATTGGTGAAACTTTCTGAAGCTTGGCAGGCTTGCAGTCGTAAACGTGGCCTACACACATCCTGATTTTCAAATACAAAATATTTTTGCAGCTGCACTATTTGCTGTTAAATAGTTGTAAATTGCATTTTTGCAGGACAGTACTGTCAGACTGTAAAGATATCAAACAAATGTTTGAGTTATGAGTATCTGTTTCTTTTGGTTTATGTGCTGTAGTAGTACTACTGTAGGTGTGTCTGAATAGGTGCAGCTGGGTTTGCCTGACTCCAGTAGGGTGTGGCAGCTGTGTTTGTATAAATCCCCTTTGTTACAGTTTGGGTTAGGCTTTTTGGCTTGTGCAGTTTCTTTTTTTTTTTAAAGAGTTTTATTAGGTTTCCAACAAAAATAAAAGATACAGACTGACAAACAAACCCATCCTTCCCGCCCCCCCTCCCCCCCAGGAGGAGCCGCCGAAAAGCTAACGACTTCCACTACCTGCCTCTTTCCCCCTGAACTAGTAACTCTGTTAGAGTCTTGTCTTTCTCTCCAATCTCTTAATTGTTGTCTCCAACCGCGACCGGTCAATAGTTATCGTCATCTTCAATTATATAGCTTCTCATGTTTTTAAGATCTTTCATGTAGTTGGCCAATGCCGACCAATCTGTAGTAGATGTCCGATGCGTCATTGTCTTTGTTAAACAATCCATATTCTTCACCTCTAGCAGCTTGAGAATCCAGTCATCTATTTTCGGGGGAGACTCGTCCTTCCAGCGTTTGGCTATTACTAGCCTCGCTGCAGTAATACAATAGACAAAAATTCGTTCTTCATTTTTCCCTATTTCAAAATCAATCAGACCCAGTAGTAAGTATCTGGGCTTAAATGAAAAGTCCACCCCTAACATTTTCTTAATTTCTCCATAGATCTTTACCCAAAATTTCCTAATCTTTTTACATCCCCACCACATATGGAGAAAAAACCCGGTTTCCCTATGGCATCTCCAACATTTATTACTGCTTTTTTTATTGAATTTAACTATGCTGTAGGGAGTAAGGTACCACCTATACAATATTTTGAGGGCATTCTCTTTCAAATCATAAGCATATAAAAATTTTAAATGAACTTTCCAGAATCTCTCCCAATATTTCAGGTGGATATTTTGGCCAAAGTCTCTGGCCCATTTTATCATGCATGATTTAATGGATTCCTCTTCTGTTTTCCATTGTAAAAGATATTTGTAAATAATAGTAATTCTTCCCTTCTCTTTCGAAACTATTTTGTCCCAGATATGGTCCTTGTTCTCAAAGCCTAATTCTCTATCATTCTTAAAAATCTCCTGGATCTGTTTATACTGGAACCAATTCAGTGAAGCATCTAGCTTTTTTAGATCGTTCAGTTCTTTCAATGTCGGATCGTTCTCAAAATTCGTGAGGATTGCCTCATACCTTAACCAGTGGCTTTTATCATATTGTCTCCTGAAGTGCGCCTCCTGAGACTTGTGCAGTTTCTTACTGTCTATGCTGGCTATTGTGCTGGCTGAAGTTCCTGGCTGATATACTGCTGTGATGCTGGAATGCTGTAGACTGGAGAAATTCATTTAAATGCTGAAATGGTAACAGGGATGCTGGGAGTTGCAATACTGTGTGAGTTAACACAGAAGCCTGTTACTGAAGAATGTGTGGACTGTTTATTGAAAGAGCATGTTGCTGCTTTTTTGTTTGTTTGAAGACATATTATTAATTTTTTTACATGAAGACAAACTTTGTTCTTTTTGCTTCTGCTTGCTCAAATACCCATCAACCACCTTCTTCTGTTTTCTCTGCAACTGTGGATATAGAGGATTACATGTCCCATTATCCCATCTCCAACCGACAAGTACAATCCCCATATTTCAAGCAATATGCTCCTGGACCTACTGTGTAAACAGATAGCTGTGGCTAATAAATGGCTAACCCTATTGAAAGGAACCATTTCAGCTGGAAGTTATCGGGAGGAACTAGAATATTATTAGAGAGGTAGTTCATCTAGAAATTTGATAAAACATCTGGGATAATTCTGGGATAACTTGTGGAGATAGCATGCTAAAGGTCTGGAAATTCATTAGAAAATTTAAAAAATCCTAATGAGGACATATTTATGCAGATGTAAGTGAAACCAGTTCTATGCATATGGGATTCATACTGTTAGAGCAGGGGTGCTCATTAGGTAGATCGCGATCTACTGGTAGATCGCGTAGGGCATCCTGGTAGATCGCAGGCAGGGCGGGAGGAAGGCTCAGTCCCGCCTCACAGGCTCCCAACGCCGCCCAGGTGCAGAAGGAAATTGGACTGGATGGCCCTTGGAGGTCTCCTCCTATTCTAGGAACCCATTGTTATTATTATTATCAGAGGCTGAATGGCCATCTGTGAGGAATGCTTTGATTGTGTTTTTCCCATATGGCAGAAGGAAGTTGGACTGGATGGCCCTTGGAGGTCTCCTTCTACTCTAGGAACCTGTTGTTGTTGTTGTTATTAGTAGTAGTAGTAGTAGCAGCAGCAGTAGCAAAGGCTGGCCACGGTGATCCAAGCCACAGTCATCTCGAGGCTCGATTACTGTAATGCACTGTACATTGGCCTACCTTTGTCGGCAATCCGGAAACTCAAGTTGTGTCACGATGCACGGACTTGACCGGCCCCTTAATCACACACACAGAGACGGACTGAAGGCTAACTACTTTATTGAATATAAAAACAGTTCAAAAGGTATATTGTCCATAAAAATAGCAAAAGCAATTCCAAAGGCAGGAAGCAATCAATTGTCCAAAGCAGCTTGGTAAATAATCCAAAAGACTTGGCAAAGCTCCGCACAGCAAGGCGGATTCAGGAACAGGGCAAGGCATACGATGCAAGGCAAGACTTAGTAGGCCACTAGCCAACTTAGCTCCGTGGACCAGCTTTGCTTCACGTCTACTCAGGAAAGACGTGGCCGAAGTACTGAGGATTCGTTCCCACGGGTCCTATACTTAATCTTTCGGCCGAGGTCCCCGACGCCTAGGCTTCGTGTCTCCAATCTCTGCTGACAGACCTCGGCCTGTCTAGGCTGTGGTACCATCCCCTCCTGCTAGTCTCAATGCTTCGTCTCCTATCAAAGGTTCGGCCTTGCCTTCCAGCACCTGGGTCTCTATCTCCATGAGAGCTCTCCTCCCTAGATTCTTCCCAGCCGCTCTCTTCCATGTTTTCACTCACAGGATCCTGTGAACCTCTCCCCCCCACCTGCCATTCATAAGTTTCGCTATCACTGCTTTCCATTTGCACCTGGTTATCTGTCTCGTCGTAAGGGTCAAGCCAACCTTCCTCCCATGCCAAGCTTTCTGTGGGCGAAGGAGGCCCAGTGATGGGAACTCTCCTTCTGCTAACCCTTCTAAATCCTCTTCAGAATCTAGCTCTGCTGCTGCAGGCCCCAATGCCAATGGGACCCCCGGTCCTGGCCCCTGCCCGCCAGGCACAAACGAGAACTGCTGTGCTACAAGTTGGTGCAGAACGCAGCAGCACGCCTGCTCCTAGGAGCCACAAGAACGGCTCATGTAACACCACTTCTGCGCGAACTGCACTGGCTGCCAATTGAAATCCGGGTCTCCTTCAAGGTGTTAGTTTTAACTTTCAAGGCCTTACATGGTTTGGGGACAGTGTACCTGAGGGAGAGGCTTACCCCATATGTGCCCAGAAGATCACTGCGCTCAGAGGGGCTCAACATGTTGGAGGTCCCTGGTATAAAGACCTGCAGGCTATCCAGTACGCGGCAGAGGGCGTTTTCAGTGTCCGCGCCGACCTTATGGAACTCGCTGCCAGAGGCGACGTGAGTTCTACGGGACTTAATGACATTTTGCAGGTCCTGTAAGACCTGGCTGTTTAGGCAGGCATTCGGCGCTTGACTGGTGCCTGCCATAACTTGCCACCCTGCCGCGTCATTGCCAGCTGCACTTTGTGTTGATCTGCTGTAGTTTAATTGTTGGGAGTGGGGTTTTAAATTGGTTTTATAATGTCGTTTTATGTGTTTTTATCTGGTATATTTTATGTGCTGTAAACCGCTCTGAGCTTCGGATAGAGCGGTCTATTAAGCCAAATAAATAAATAAATAAATAAATAAATAAATAAAATGGCAAAAAATATTAACAAGGAAGAACAGACGAAGTAGGACAGGCTGCAAAAGTTTGCTTTTGTCCAAGCCTACTGGGAACAACAAGATTTAATTGCTTCGTCTCTTTTCTTTCTGTTGAGTTAATGGAATAAACACTGTGTTTGCACAAGTTCGGATAATTGGAAATAAGTGGGAAAGTGAGAGGTGGAGGAAGAAACTGCTGAGAACCAATTGAAAAGGCAGATTAATTGGGATTTTTCTTCCAAACTGGGACAGTTGGAGGGTATGTGTCCCTAGAAAATAGTATAGCCATAAGAAAAACAGAGCTGCCTCCTGCAAATGACCACTGTTACCCTGAAGTTAAAGATAAGGGTTATTAGCAGTAGACATTGTGGTTGGATTTAGGTTTTAGTCATAGCAGATGCTCAACATATTGACTACTTTTGGCTCCCGAGAACAAGCGTCCAGCCATGTATCAAGTCAAAAAATGCCTATATGTGTGAGGCTGTGTTTCATAGTCTTATGATCTTGAACTGTTCTTCCCATCTGTGCAACTCCTACGGTCTTCTTCTTTCAGAATCCCTCCCTTGTTTTGAAAGCAGTCCAGTGGCCACTGGAAATAGTTGCAGCAATGAATTCCAGCATGTTTGTAAGGAGGGGGTTGAGACAAAGCAGCTTTTGTCAAGAATTTGTGAAAGAGTCAAACCTTTGGAAACATTGGCAGCATGAAAAGGATATAGAGTCAAGGTTTCTTCATCCAGTTCTTTTACTTAGGTAAAAAACTACGATCCACTTCAACTAGGAGTTGTGCCCCTAATTTCTGTTTTTCGGAAGCTTGTTATTAGTACCCTACGACAGTGTTTCTCAACCAGTGTGTCGGGGCACACTAGTGTGCCGTGAGCAATCATCAGGTGTGCCATGAGAAATTGGAACCTTGGGGGGGGGGGAGTCTAGTGTGTTGAAGTATGAAAACCCTAAGAAACGTACCTCGATAAAGGCACAATATTACAAACACCCCCCTCCCCACCCATTGTCTACTTGGTCTCTCCCTCTCCATGCATTGGGAAGGCCCGCCTCCCTTTCCCCAAGTAGAGACCTCCTCTTGCCTCCTGGGGGTTCTGTGTGGGAAGTTTGGCCCAGTTCTATCATTGGTGGGGTTCAGAATGTTCTTTGATTGTAGGGGAACTATAAATCCCAGCAACTACAACTCCCAAATGCCAAGGTCTATTTCCCCTGAACTCCATCTGCGTTCATATTTGGGCATATTGAGTATTCATGCCAAGTTTGGTCCTGATCCAACATTGTTTGAGTCCACAGTGCTCTCTGGATATAGGTGAACTACAACTCCAAAACTCAAGGTCAATGCCCACCAAACCCTTGCAGCATTTTCTCTTGGTTATGGGAGTTCTGTGTGGGAAGTTTGTGTCTTTCTGCCAGGATATCTATGTTGAGTTCATTGAAACAGGCCCAGGTTTCACACTGAGTGTATAAATACATTTAAAAACATATTAACTATATGTGTTACTGTGTTAGAGTGTCATTTTGTGTCATTTTGGTTGGTGCTGTGCCCCAGGATTTTGCAAATGTAAAAGGTGTGCCGCAGCTCAAAAAAGGTTGGGAAACACTGCCCTACGAAGCGAGGCTGCTATTGCTAGTGAAGGTCTAGTAATTATGGGGCTGTAGAATAGCCTAGGTAGTAGAGGAAATACTGCTGACTCATCTGGAAGGAAACAAAACTTGGAGAAGTTCACATTTGGTCCCTTAAGAGATTACCCAAGAATGTCAGCAGGAGGAAAACAAGGGTTGCTTATGAGTATAGTGGGATTTACGAGGAAGTTTTAAGCAAAGGCTGGATGGCCATTTGTAAAGTGCTTTAGTTGGATGTTCCTGCATGGCAGGGGGTTGGATTGGATGGCCCTTGTGGTCTCCTCCAGCTTTGTGATACTATGATTCTAGGTCCGTGGGAGGGACACTGGGCAACACCAAGCCTAATGACACAACTGTTACAAAGAGCTGTTAAAGCTGGGGAAGCCACTACTTGCAATGAGATTCTACACCAGGGAGATTTATTTATTTATTTATTTATTTATTTATTTATTTACATCATTTATATTCCGCCATTCTCACCCTGCAGGGGACTCAGGGTGGATCACAATGCACATATACAGGCAAACATTCAATGCCATTTGAAATACAAAATATATAGGGAAGGAAAAGAGACTGGGTGTACTTGGAAAACGTCAAGGAGTCGAAAGAGACGGGTGTATCGGATATATTTCAATGGTTTAATCTTCATATAATAAAGTAAATATTCATCCAAAAGTCAACTTGAAGTGGAATGTGTGTCTAAATAAGTCACTGCAAATGCACTCTCTGGCCAAGGAAAGTCCCAAAGGAAATCATAAATAAATGGAACATCGATTATACATTCTTCGTGGGACGGTCAGAGAGGGAAATGGGTCAACCGTCTGAGAAAGGCCCCACCGTTTCGCCTATACTAAGGCTTCTTCTGGACCCGGGTGTAAGTAAACAAATAGTGTGACCATTCCACTGGTCCGGGTATCCTAGGATATACAATAATACATATTCTGAGTAACTTATACACTTTTAAAAGGATAACACAGAACAATAATAGAGAACCCGCCAAGTAAACAACAGTACAGTCAATACAGTAAAGTACATACCAATATTATGAGTACAAATACATAGTCATCATCCTGGGATGGGTGGACGCAGCCACCGGTGCAAACAGACGCCCGGACAAAGGGCTGAGGAGGAGGGCCGGGTTTAAGCGATGTAAAAAGGTAATTGAGTAGCATTAACCAAACAAAAGATTACATCAGAACCTCATTAAGACTTAATTGGTCATTAAGACCTAAAGGCAATTCAGAACAAAGGAAATTTATCCAGGCGCATTCTCGCCTGCGTAGTACAAAATATATAGGCAGACATAGAGGCAATTTAACATTCCAGCTTCTGGCCACCAGGAGGAGCTGTCGCATTCAGAGCACAATGCTCTGAATATGGAGTTATTATTGATTGCGCTATACAATCTTTGTGTACAATGGTTGTGTTGCACAACTGAATAGACACCCCAGTCTGCAACCAAATATACATGCACATTTGTGACAGCATTTGCCTGCAGAGAGGTACCACATATGTACTTCTGTTTCTACACTCTTGAAATGAATGCACATATCCTTTATCAGACAAGTGTCCAACTGCTTCTAAAGGAGAATTCACGCAACAAGATTCTGGCCCATTTTATCAAGGTGCAATGCTACACCAACAGCAAGGCTTTGGCCCAACTGTATTTGGATGCATAGTTCTGGGCCTGGATGAGTATGCATATCCTCACCTAGTTTAATAGTCGCATCCACCGAGTTTAGAAGAACATTGGAATCTACACAAAAGTACGTTTTCTGCTGTGCAACTGCATCCCCATCTGTCATGTACAAGAAGTCAACTTCCAAAGTCAGCAAGTCCTCCTCATTTGGAACAGGGTGCGGTTTTTTCCCCTTGGCACAGATAATCAATAATGTAAAAAATGAGCATTTTCTATTAAAAATATACCTCTGCAGCATTTTACATTTTTATCTCTCATTTAGATTCACACTCTTGCCAAACCTAATAGCAATAAAGAGTCCAGGAATGCACATAATCACTTTATTTCCCCTAAGTGCATCATTTGGCTCAAGCAACCTTTGGCCATCCATCTGCTAAATGGGCTGCCTCTGCGGTCCAAACAATACAAAAATAGTTGTCTCGCTTGATGTCATCAACATCAGTTTATTTCAATATCTCTTCCACTTTCCCCACAAAGCTCCTGATCTGCAGCTCTAATTACAAATGGAAGCAATTGCCTAATGCGGCATTAAAATAGTACAAAGTCCAACATTTTGAAAACTCCTAGACCTCCAGTTCCGAAAGAACGGCCCAATGGGTTTGTTTTCTGAAAATACAGGGGGCATTACTTTATTTATTTATTTATTTATTCAACTTAATAGACCGCTCTCTCTGGCGCTCAGAGCAGTTTACAAGAGTAAAATACCAGTTAAAACACATAAACAACATTATAAAACCACGTTAAAACCCCACTCCCAACAATAAAACTACTGCAAAACAACAGATGGCGCGGCAGGGTGGCAGGTTATGGCGGACACCGGTCAGGGGCCAAATTCCTGCCTAAACAGCCAGCCAGGTCTTAATGGACCTGTGAAATGTCATCAGGTCCCGCAGAGCTCGCGTCCCCCTCTGGCAGTGAGTTACATAGGGTCAGCGCAGCTGCTGCAAACGCCCTCTGCCGCGTACTAGATAGCCTGTAGGTCTTTATGCTAGGCACCTCCAACATGTTGAGCCCCTCTGAACGCAGTGATCTTCTGGGCACATACTGCAAGACAGCATTTTACCACCTACGACAGGCAAAACGTCTGGCTCCCTATCTCTCCCGCTGCGACCTGGCCACGGTGATCCAAGTCACGGTCATCTCGAGGCTCGATTACTGTAATGCGCTATACATTGGCCTACCCTTGTCGGCGATCCGGAAACTTAAGTTGGTGCAGAACGCAGCAGCACATCTGCTCTCCGGAGCCCCAAGATCTGCGCATGTAACCCCACTCCTGTGCGAACTGCACTGGCTTCCTATTGAATTCTGGGTCTCCTTCAAGGTGTTAGTCTTAACTTTTAAGGCCTTATATGGTTTGGGGCCAGTGTACCTGTAGGAGCGGCTTACCCCATACGTGCCCAGAAGATCACTGCATTCAGAGGGGCTCAACTTACTGGAAGTGCCTAGTATCAAGACCTACAGGCTATCGAGTACGCGGCAGAGGGCGTTCACAGTGACCGCGCCGAGCCTCTGGAACTCGCTGCCTGAGGAGACGCGAGCCATACGGGACTTGATGCCATTCCGCAGATCCGTAAAGACTTGGCTGTTTAGGCAGGCATTGGGTTCCGACTAATGCCTGCTATAACCTGCCATCCTGCCGCGTCTGGCCACCTGCATTATTGTCGTCTGCTGGGGTTTTTATTGTTGGGAGCGGGGTTTAATTGGTTTTATATGTTGTTTTTATGTGTTTTTATCTGGTTTTATGCTGTAAACCGCTCTGGGCTCCAGAGAGAGCGGTCTACTAAATCGAATAAATAAATAAATAAATAAATAAATAAATAAATAAATAAAGGCAGCTCCACGTAGAGTGTGTTGCAGTAATCTATTCGGGATGTGACTAGAGCGTGGACGACCATAGCCAGATCAGACTTCCCAAGGTACTTACAAATATTACAAAAGGTAATATTTGAATTTATTGTTGAAGGCTTTCATGGCCGGAATCACTGCGTTGTTGTGGGTTTTTCGGGCTGTATGGCCATGTTCCAGAAGCATACTCTCCAGACGTTTCACCTGCATCTATGGCAGGCACCCTCAGAGGTTGTGAGGTATGACCTACAACATCCCAACACTTGGATTATTATTTTTCTTCCAAATCCCTGAAGTGAAAAAATATGTATTGTACACCCTGAGCCATCTTCATGAAAGAACATAATTTATTATACTTGATCCTAAATGTTATTAGCCTTAAAGCAAATATTCAAATCTGCAAAAGTCAGACCCTGTAAACATGGAGGGCAGACTGTACATAGAGATGGTTTTGCTACTTCCTGACAGTGTACAAATTATCCAGCTTCAGGGGGCTCAGATCCAGGCAAGAGGTAAAAGCTGCATGTATATTTCCAGCTCAGCTATTAATGTAGCAGCTTGTTACAATTTGAAAGGCTTAATTCAGAGGGTTCGATGGATTTACTTAGCTAGCATCCTTCTTGCTTGCCTGTTATTGGAACATTAGAGTCATTCTCCACAGTGCTCTGCATTCATCTTTTGGCTAGAAACAAGTTTCAAATGTTTAAAAGCAATGCAATGGTCGAGAAACAAGTTGGCACGAATAAATTTACCTTATCTTTGACTTCCTAAGTAAGTGAGAAGACATAATCCCCTCCAGGATTTCTGTCTTAATTTCCCAAAATACATTCTCTCCATGTGTGTTTGAATGACAAGATGTGAGCAACTGTGGTTGGTTCTGAATGAGATCGGTGGGGGGCATCCCTACAACTTAGTATCTTAGCACAGTGTTTCCCAACCAGTGTGCCGGGGCACACTAGTGTGCCGTGAGCGATCATCAGGTGTGCCGTGGGAAATTGGAACCTCCAGGAAGGGGAAGAGTCTAGTGTGTTGAAGTATAAAAACCCTAAGAAACCTACCTCGATAAAGGCACAAAATTACAAACACCCCCCTCCCCACCCATTGTCTACTTGGGCTCTCCCTCTCCATGCATTGGGAAGGCCCACCTCCCTTTCCCCAAGTAGAGACCTCCTCTTACCTCCCTCCCCCCTCCCCCGGGCCTAATGCCAGATGGTTCAGCCCAGCACTGGCCCCGCCCCTCCCTCCTCCCCCTCCTCCCCGGTGTGCGCGAAACCGCTCTCGGCTTCCCTCCGGCTCCCTGCCCGCCACCTCCTTTCTTGCCTGCTTTGCCAGCCCTGAGATGCCCACCTGGCCCGCCCCGTTGACCTCCGAGGTGCTGCGCAGGTGGTGAGTGAGGCTCCTGCTCCCCACAACCCCAATTCAAGCCTGTGGGAGGGAGGGGGCAACCTAAGTGAGAGGGAGACTGCTGGTCTTTCGAGGCCCTCCCTCCAGAAACTGTAACTCCCAAACTGTAACTCTATTTTCCCCAAACTCAATCTCTGTTCACATTTGGGCATATTGAGTATTCATGCCAAGTTTGGTCCTGATCCAATATTGTATGAGTCCACAGTGCTCTCTGGATACAGGTGAACTACAACTCCAAAACTCAAGGTCAATGCCCACCAAACTCTCATAGCATTTTCTCTTGGTTATGGGAGTTCTGTGTGGAAAGTTTGTGTCTTTCTGCCATTCCTGCCAGCATATCTATGTTGAGTTCATCGAAACAGGCCCAGGTTTCACACTGAGTGTATAAATACATTTAAAAACATATTAACTATATGTATTACTGTGTTAGAGAGTCATTTTGTGTCATTTTGGTTGGTGGTGTGCCCCAGGATTTTGCAAATGTAAAAAGTGTGCCGCGGCTCAAAAAAGGTTGGGAAACACTGGGTCAGACTACAAATGGAATACTGTGTCCAATTCTGGGCACTGCAATGCAAGATGGATATTGACAAGCTGGAACATGTTCAGGGAAAGGAGACCAAAATATTCAAAGGTGTGGAAACCAAGCCCTATGAAGAGCAGCTTAGGGAGCGGGTATGTTTAGTTTGGAGAAGAGAATGTTAAGAGAGGATAGTCATGTTTAAATATTTGAAAGAAAATCACATAGAGGAAGGGGCATGCTTGTTTTCTGTTGGTGTAGAGACAAAGGATGAGATCACATTGGTGTTGTAGAACAGAGACTTTCGTCTCCCAATGCTAATGTGATATTGGCGAATGGATTGCAACTGAGTCCCCTTCAGGGGAGATAACGTGGGGTATAAATAGCAACAACAACCACCACCACCTTAGGAAAAAGAGATTCCATCCAAGAGCTGCCTGGGAGTCCGGTGGAGTCAGGCATGTAGCCGTGGGGGGGCTTGGGGCTTCACCCCCCCCAAGTTCTCAGGGTGGTTCGTGAGAAGGCCTTACTGGTACATTATTTAAACTGTTATGTTTATTCATATCATGATCTGATCACCATGCTCAATATATCCCACATTCATGGGGTTATTGGGATAACAATACAAAATGTTTGCTAGGGCAGTGTTTCCCAACCAGTGTGCCATGGCACACTAGTGTGCCATGAACGATCATCAGGTGTGCCATGGGAAATTGGAACCTCCAATACCCTTTTTTTTCCCCTCCTGCTGAACACTTTTTCTTCTCCACTCGGGCTCCCTTCTTCCCAGCCTCGCTCTGCTCGCTTTGCCTCGCTTTGCTCACGCTGCCGCTTTTGCGGGAGGGGGGAGGGAGGAAGATGTGACCCGTGCGGGCGCTACTGCGCAGACTCACCCCACGTCTCTGGATATAGGTTAACTTCAACTCCAAAACTCAAGGTCAATGCCCACCAAACTCTTATAGTATTTCTCTTGGTTATGGTAGTTATGTGTGGGAAATTTGATTCCATTCCATCATTGGTGGAGTTCAGAATGCTCTTTGATTGCGGGTGAACTATAACTCCCAGCTGTTGAGCAAGACCTTCGTGTGTGTCTTTCTGCCATTCCTGCCAGGATATCTATGTTGTGTTCATCGAAACAGGCCCAGGTTTCACACTGAGTGTATAAATACATTTTAAAACATATTAACTATATGTATTACTGTGTTAGAGTGTCATTTTGTGTTATTTTGGTTGGTGGTGTGCCCCAGGATTTTGTAAATGTAAAAAATGTGCTGCGGCTCAAAAAAAGTTGAAAAACACTGTGCTAGGGTAGTCCCTCTCTTACTCAGACTCAGCCCCTCCCGAATCAAACTCAGCCCTCCCCGAATCAAAATCCTGGCTACGGCCCTGGGTGGAGTCTTCTTCCCTTGGCGCTTTTAAGCAAAGGCTGAATGGCCATCTGTCAGGAGTGTTTGGATTGTGATGGCAGAACTGGGTTGGACTGGATGACCCTTGTGATCTCTTCCAACTTTGTGGTTCTATGATTCATAGAATCATAGAGACCTGCTGAGCCATCCAGTCCAACCCCCTGCCAAGAAGCAGGAAAATTGCATTCAAAGCACCCCCGACAGATGGCCATCCAGCTTCTGCTTAAAAGCTTCCAAAGAAGGAGCCTCCACCACACTCTGGGACAGAGAGTTCCACTGCTGAATGGCTCTACAAGAGTTTAACTACAGGGGGATTGGGACTACAGTGCTTGGGCTTGAAGCACATTGCAAGTGCATATCTCTGGTGAGGTTTTTAATTTGTGTTTTCCATTTATGTAATGGGTGGAGCTGCTGTTTGATTGCTTTCTTTGTTTATTTCAGCTTCTGGCAGACAACTGAGGCCGGAGGACACGGAAGCGGACGGAGAGGCTGATGTGGAAGATGATTCTGTGAGTGACACCTAGTACTTTTGGAAGCTTCCAGTATTTTAAATTCAGAGGTCTCTAAGCTTTGTTTGTTTTACAACTGAAGCTAAAAACATGATGACAATATTTCCCTGAACTTACATCACAAGCCAAACAGAACCATTTCCTTCTCTGAATTTGAACAGAATGCATCTGCAGTGGTTTTGGGAAGGTTCCACTCGGCCTATTCCAGAATAGATGTCCAAAATAAATAATGGTTCAGTTTGTGTCAGAGGTTTAATGACTGAAGCTTATGCATGCTATACATTTATGTTTTAGAGCTACATACTAGAAGCATGCCTTGTGGAGCGAAGTGCTCTGCCAGCACTATCATCAGAAGCAGAAGCACACTGCACATCTATTTTTCATTTTTCACATCTGTATATTGAAGTCTTATAAGGAAGCTGTTCTGCAGATATGGTCTCCCAAGTGTGCAAGAGTGGCCCGGGGGATTCTGGGAACATCTGCATTGTCCTGATGCAAATGGTTGTTATTGTGTAGCAGCTAATCTGGAGTCCCAAAACTCCCCAAATGTTTTACCTTTTTACCTCAAGCGGCGTAATCGTGCGGGCACAGGAACGAGAGAGGACGCAACAACCTACTGCATTTGAAATGAAGCCAAAGGTTTATTTTGCACAATTCGTCAGCTGACGGGACCTGCCCAACAGAACTTGCTGCCTCTGGGCAAGAGCCCCGATCAATCCCTAACTGTTACTTTTATACATCCAATGGCGGCAGGTCCCGTCCACTCCCATCTTCATCATTTTTCATTGGTTCATAGCATTAACACATCTGTATTATCCAATTAAACATCACATTATTTAGCATCATCTCTAACAGCATTCTCATTTGTTAAACAGCACTACGCAGTTATTAATTCTTCATTCCCACAGTGTGTTATCTATCATTTGGGCAAGATGTACCAAATCTGAAACATTTCTAATCCGTCCCTCTGTGCCAGCAAGGAGGGGCGGCCTTATTTGCCCATGCGCAGCTTCTACCAATTAGCAACAGTGTAAACAATGCCACGCTGGGTGCTAGCTAAACCAATCAAGGCTTGTATTATCAGTAAGACACATGATGTTCCCTGGCAAATCACTGCGGGTGCCTTACGTACCAATCAGAGTGCATTATTCTCGGACTTGGTTGCCAACATGATTTCTTGGCAAGCTACTTCGCTATTCTAAGGCCTATTGTGCTTGTGCATCACTCTCCTCTGACTGTACTTCTGCTAAAAGCACCAACTCTGCTTTAATTGTTGTTGTTACAGTCGGCCCTCCATATCCACGGATTCTACATATAGCTTCAACCATTCATAATTTGAAAATACTAACTAAAAGGAGGAGTTGGAATAAAAGCAAATCTTGATTTTATAATTGTGTATAAGGATCTTCATTTTACTATGCCACTTTATATAACAGGGCTTGCGAATCCACAGATTTTGGTATCTACTGGGACCAAACCCCAACAGATACTTAGGGCCTGCTGTATTTCTGTCCTGCCTTCAGGCCCGGATTATCATTTAGGGCAGCAAGGCTGTGGCCTATGGGCATAAGCCGAGGGGGGCACCAGATCAAGGCCAAAAAAAATGGCGATGACTCACGCCGAGTTGTCCCAGTGGCAGCTGCGTGGTGCCCTTCCAGCGGTGCCCCACTGCCTTTGGGACAGCTCGCCGTGGTCTCAGAGGGAGGGAGGGAGGGAGGAGGAGCACAGCCCAAGCGACGCCACTTCTTCCGGAGGCGGGGTTCAAGTGACGTCACTGTCTCCAGGGGCAGGGCCCGAGCGACATCACTCAGGCGCCGCCCCCGGAAGGAGCAACGATGCCCAGGCCGCACACCTCCTCCCTCCCTCCCTCTGAGACCACAGCAAGCTGTCACAAAGGCAGTGGCAGCGGCAGCTGCGCTGCGTGAATGGGGCGCCGCGTGGAAGGGCACCGAGCAGCTGCCACTGGGACAACTCGTTGTGGTCTCAGAAGGAGGGAGGGAGGGAGGAGGAGTGCAGCCTGAGCAATGCCACTCCCTCTGGGGGCGGGGCACGAGCGACGTCACTCCCTCCGGGGGCGGGGCCCGAGTGGCGGCACGCGAAAGGGGGCGTAATTCCAAAGTGTGGCCTAGGGCGCAAAAAGATCTTAATCCGGGCCTGTGCCTTTTCCCTAGATTGGGACCCAAGTGGTTCACAACAATTAAGAAGACATTGCTGAAATCCCGCAAGATGCAAATGTTAACACATGAGCAAACAATTTTTTAAAGGGTTGAAATACACTTCATTGAGGGGGGAAACACAGAGACCAGCACAACAATTGATAATATTCAGTGCATTGTGTGAGATGAACTCACTCGTCAAATGCCTATTAAAATAGAAGACATTAACCTGTCTGCAAAAAGACAGCAAGGAGGGGAGCAGGCTAAATTATCTGGTAAGGAAGAGTCACAGCTTGGGGAAAGCCACTGACACAACTATCTCTTGAATTTCAACCAGATGGTCCTGTGGGGACTGCAAAAGGACGGCCTCCTCAAAAGATCTGGAATCACATTTTGATTCATAAGGGAAAATTCAAATAACCTGGGCCAGAGTTGCGTAAGGTTTTAAGGTTTAAAAGTCACATCCAGCACTTTGTGTGTTTTCAGAAATGGACTTGCGGCCAACTGAGATTTTGCAACGTAAGAGTGGTGTTTCCAGTACAGCCTCCATATCTGTAGGACATACATTGCCAGACTAAGGCCCCTTCCACACTGCCCCTATATCCCAGAATCCGATTCCAAATTATCTTCTTATCCCAGATTATCAGTTTCAATTGGATAATCTGAGATCAGATCCTGAGATATAGGACAGTTTAGAAGAGGCCTTAGTCTGGATATATGAAACCAGGGATAATAACAAACCCTATTGAAATGAAGGACTTCTGGTCCAAGAATCCTATAGAATCATGAGGGGGACCTAGAAAGTTCCTAGAAATGACATGTTTTGTCAGTCATGGAAAAATAAAATTGTAGTGCCTAGAATATGGTAGCTGGCTACAGGACTGGGTATTTTTGGTCCTTTGGAGGTTGAGATTGTATTCCAAACATACAATAACCAAAACCTCCATCCCACAAAACCCTATATGGTAAGCAATTTAAGGCATTTCCACATTGTTGGAAGTGTCGGTGCAGGTGGTTGAGCAGGGAATGACGTGAGTTGTAATCCTCTGCTCTGCACTGCGGAAGTTATACGTGGATGGACTTGGTATGCTCCGACAGCCTGGAAACACGCAGCTGTTTTCCCCCACACAGATGATGACGCTGACAAAATAAACAGGCAGACGTTCTTGCCAAACATGGCAGGCAACTTTATCTTTATTGTTCAGTTCCTTTAAAAAACTTTTATTTATTTATTTATTTATAAATTCGATTTGGTAGACCGCTCTCTTTGGAGCCCAGAGCGGTTTACAGCATAAAATCAATAAAACATCAATAAACAGATAAAAGACGTATACCCAAAAGCCCCCCTCCCCACAAATGATCCGGCAAGCAATAATACGCAGAGGCAATACATGGCAGGACGGTATGTTGGCAGCTGGCAACTAAGGAGGCATCAGTTGGGACCAAATGCCTGCCTATATAGCCAAGTCTTCACAGACTTGCGGAAGGCCAACAAACCCCGTAGTGCTCGTATCTCCTCCCGCAGAGGATTACAGAGGGTCGGAGCGGCCACTGTAAATGCTCTCTGCCGGGTGCTCGACAGCCTACAGATCTTAATACTAGGGACCTCTAGTAGATTAAGCCCCTCTGAGCGCAGTGATCTTCTGGGTTTATATGGGGTAAGACGCTCCCTCAAGTACACTGTCCCCAAACCATATAAGGCCTTGAAAGTTAGAACTAACCTTGAAGGAGACCCGGAATTCGATGGGAAGCCAGTGCAGTGCACGCAGGAGTGGGGTCACATGCGCAGATCTTGGGGCTCCCGACAGCAGGCGCGCTGCTGCGTTCTGCACCAGCTTAAGTTTCCGGATCGCCGACAAGGGTAGGCCAATGTACAGCGCATTACAGTAATCAAGCCTCGAGATGACCGTGACTTGGATCACCGTGGCCAGGTCGCAGCGGGAGAGGTAAGGAGCCAGACGTTTCGCCTGCCGCAGATGGTAGAACGCTGTCTTGCAAGCGCAGGCAATCTGCGCTTCCATCCACAGTTGGGTGTCTAGCTGGACCCCAAGGCTCTTAACTAGGGGCTGTGGGCGAAGTGCCACATCATCAAACGTCGGCAACTGGGTCTCTACCCCCTCCGGGCAGCCCAGCCACAAGATCTCCGTCTCCGTCTTAAACAAAAACATCCAGCAGCTTGCTTCCACAAAAACATGCTTAGACTTCAGCTTCAGTAAAGGCAAAAAAACCCCAAAACGATAAAGGCAAAACACAAATAACACTTTGCCCTGGTTCTTCTTCTGCCCAGATGTTACTTACTGTCAAAGCAAAAACAGTGAAGCCTATTACAGCTGCTCTAGCCAGAAACATATTTACATAGCTGCTTCTTCCAGTTCTCTCCCAGGAAACATTTTGGCTTCTCTTGCTCTAAAATGAGCCACAAGCCCAATATGAGTAGCATAATCCCAGAAGTATTCTCAGTTTCTCTTGCTCCGATATGAGCACAAACCACAATGAGCAACATGGAGAAATTATAGCCCCAAAACTCCACCCACTCAATTAGCCCAGGTGAGCCAGATTAATCAGCTATACTCAGAGCTTGCACCTAGCAGTAAAACTACACAGACTAGGACTTTCTTACACTTAAGTATACAGGAATACAAACCTCATTTACTCATGAGTATACCCAAGTAGTCAAACACTCGTTTCTTTTTCTTTACTTGAATTTCTACAAATCCCAACAGGAAGTGCCTGGGATGAGCAGAGAATAGTCCAGCTATTTTCCAGCAGCTGAACACACTACAAGAACTTTGTTTGAGGAGATTTCCAAAGGACCCCTTAGGTCACAGTGCATTCAGCTACAGCAGGGCTGCCCACGAAGTCAATCGCGGGTCTAAAGGAAGTCGATCCCAGCCAGATTGGGTGCTTCTGCCCTGCGCGCGTGTGCACACCTTGTGTGCAGCGCTCCTTCCACGGGCCATTGCAGGAACGACCGAGCGTGAGGCAGGGCCTCTGGAGGCCCTACCTCACGCTCCCTCGTTCCTGCTGCCAGCTCCTCCCGCGGGACATTGCAGGAACAACGGAGCACGAGGCGGGGCTTTCAGAGGCCCCACCTCGCGCTCCCTCATTCCCGCTGCCGGCTCCTTCCGCGGGGCATTGCGGGAACAACGGAGCACGAGGCGGGGCTTTCGGAGGCCCCACCTCACTCTCCCTCGTTCCCGCTGCCAGCTCTTCCCACGGGGCATTGCGGGAACGACGGAGCAGGAGGAGCGCGCAAGGTAGATCTTCTTGACTTGGTTTTAAAAAAAGTAGCTCGCATGCTGAAAAAGTGTGGGCACCTCTGAGCTACAGGAAAATAGTTGCACCCATCCTTGCCTATACCCCAACTTTCTGATAATACAGAAATTGCCATAGTTATGAAAGGTGGTTGCATTGCTTACATTGTGAGTTTTTTGGGTCTGGCATTAGGAGACATAGGAGAGTGCAGCTGGACAAGGATTCTGGGAGACCCAGTTTCAAATCACTGCTTGACCATGGAAACCTTTTACCTTGGACAAATCACAGACTCCAAGCCTCAGAAGGCAGCAATGGCAAACCTGCTCTGAACAAAATATGTCAAGAAAACTTTGTGATAAGCTTGACTAAAAGTTACCATAAGTCAGGAACAACTTAAAGGCACACAACAAACCAGACCCAGCAGGACATCGCCGTGTGACCCACAAACATCCTCTGATGCAGAATCCCTTCCAGTTTCCTCTTAACTGCATGTCAATCGCTCTGAGCCTTTTAACTTTCCATGGAAGAAAGTGATGAAACAATGTCAATGTGTTCCCCTTCCATTGTCCTGCTTTCTAATTCTTTGAATTTCAGCTTCTCCCGCTGGCTATTATACATGGCTTGAGAAACAAAGGAACACATCTGTTGGGTAATTCTATATTTTCTTCCCATTCTTGCAGATCAATGATGAGGAAGTGACAACTGAAAACATACGACCAAGACCACAGGGGTCTTCTCCGGTTTACGAATACTGCATAGATGACGAATATTTTAACAAAAAGGTAAAAGTTAATGCAAAAAGGGTTTCATATCATTCTATTTGTCTTATTCTGAGTTCTTTCAAACTATTGATAGCATTATTTTGGCTTTCCCTTTTAAACGAGAGGCAAAAGTAACAGTAATTGGCCAAAAGAGGGAGCTAGTTCCCTAAAAGTTCAAAGGGAAATTGCCAAACTAGGGAAGCCTTGCCACCAGGCATGTAGCCAGGGGTGGGGGGGCTAAGGGGGCTTCAGCCCCCCCCCCCCGAAATTCTCAGGGTGGTCCGGAAAAAGGCCTTACTGGTACATTATTTAAACTGTTATGTTTATTCATATCATGATCTGATCACCATGCTCATTATATCCCACATTAATGGGGTTATTGGGATAACAATACAAAAGATTTGCTAGGGTAGACCCTCTTCCACCCAGTCTCAGCCCCCCCCCCCCCGGAACCAAACTCAGCCCCCTCCGAAACAAAATCCTGGCTACGGCCCTGCTTGCCACTATTTAAAACAGTAACACTAGGGGTTCTTTTCTTGATTGGAAAACACTATAAAACAGAGGAAAGTATGGGCCACCTTATCTATCAGAGTAAACATTCCCCACCTAAATATTCTTAACACACATGCACACATACACACACACACACCAATTTAGGGTGCCTGTGCACTGTAAAATTAATGCAGTTGGATACCACTTTAACTGTAATGGCTCAATGCTGTGAAATCATGGGCATTGGACTTTTACATGGTCTTGAGCTTTTTAGGGGTTCAAAACAGCTTGAAATTCCCAGATATACAGCTGAAGGGACTGTTCGTACCTGTGAGGGAGCAAAATATATTTTTACTGTGAAGTCGTCTCCTGAGGAACAAAAACAACACAGACACAAAGCCGTTCGTTCCAACTGCAAGGCTTTTCATTCTTTAGTCGCAGCAACAGTACAAACTGTATTTACAGTATGTAAATTTACACTATGTACAACAAACTCTATATCTTCGTCCATCAAACTTCTACCCTCATCCAACAAGCCTATATACCACAGTCTCATCACTGGCCACCACACCCCAATTACAATGGCACTTGTGGTTAGGCCTGAGACACTGATCCTGTTATCACTTAAAGAAATGTTGCGTGTGCAAGGGTGACACACCTCGCACCAAGAAATAACACAGACACAAGTGGTTGGATGAAAATGGCCACAACTCAATTTATTGAAATCAGAAACAAAGGGTTGGCGGCCACGCATGGGTCCTGGATCAGGGTCGAACAGCCCCCACGAATGTCCAAAGGCGTTTGCAAGCCTGGGGTGCAAGCGGCCCAATGCCTATCCACGGAAACTCGGCACCCCAGGGGACCTGGGCATTATCCCCCCCCTTACAACCAAGGGGGCGATAAGCCAGCCTGATCCAGGGGCCATGCCACACGCCACATGCCAAACACGGAGTTGTGACAATGAACATAATAACGCATAACCATGAACAGTGCAACAAAGAAGTAAGTAAAGGACAGAAAGGACACCAACAAGCAATGCAAAAGTAGGGAGGGTGGGAGAAAAAACCAGACTGGCCCCAGCCTGTGGCCTGGGCAGTCCCGGACAGCCTTAATTAAGCTGCCTGGGCGGAAGTGCAGGCCGGCCGGCTTCAAGGAGCGGGCGGGGCGGGGCTAGCCCCATCATTGGCCAGCTGGCTTTGATGGCAGGAAACCTTCCTGCCACCCCAGGGTCTTCTGGGGAGAAGAAGCCCCTTCTCCATCACAAAGATGGCACGAGGGCAACCCTGCCCCGCAACCAGCTCAGCCGGTAAATTGGCCAAGCCCCTTGTGTAACTTACAAATCCTATGAGTAACGAAACAAAAACGCAAACACGGGTGGAATCCAATATCAATGTTCAATATTTCTCTTTATAGTTGTCAAAATGGTAATCCAATCCCGGAGGAAACAAAATCATTCGCATAGAAAATCAAGTTCTGTATATAATCCGCAATAAGCGGTGTTACAAATTCCAACGGAGAAAAGGTCACTGAGTTGCAGTCAAAAATAATAATATCAAATAGCATCCAAAAGTCAATGCAAAATATATTCAATAACTCAATAACTCAGGGTGGTCGACGGTCTAGCCGTTTCGCCTATAGAGGCTTCATTGGGACCTGAATGCCCATGTCTCCTTAAATCGAAGTATAGTTTCCCAAGTTTCTTCCTAACTTACAAATCCTGACAGAGCCTTCTCTGTCAGAGGACTGGTGTATCACCAAACAACTCCCAAAATTTTATCGCCTTGAGCTATGGCAGTGCAAATCTGCAGTGTGACACTGCAAAATTTCAACAGCAACCATTGAAATGAATTACTGTCCTTAATGTGCAAAATAAAGTATCTTTTCCTGGTGATAGAGAAGTACAATAATTGGTGCCAGGTTATCTTTCGGGGTTAAAACATTTTGTAGTGCCATGGTGTGGGGCTTAGGAAGAGTCACATTTTATATACTTGCAGCTAAGTTGTACTTTGTGTTGAAGTGGATCTGATGCTATATAACTGATGCCCTTTTGCACTGTCCTATATCATAGGATCTGATCCTATTTGATCTGCTTTAAACTGGATTATATGAGGGCACTTCCAGACAGCGCCAAAATCCCAGTTTTAAATTGGAGCCAAGAATCCTTGACACACTGATCTGTCAGTCCCAGGATATGGTCTCCCGCCATCCTCACAGTATTTTATTTATTTATTTATTATTTCGATTTGTATACCGTCCTTTCCAACTGGCTCAGGACGGTTTACAGCATATCGACATCATCATAAAATACATCACAACCAACAAAGCAACGTAAAAACAGACAATAAAAACAATTTCGAAGCAGATCAAGATGGGGAGCAGACAAGGAACATCCAGCGGAAGGTTGTTTTTTTAATTTTAAAAAATGCCTCCGTTATGCGCTGGACCGTATATGCGCACATACAAATATCTTAATATAAACATAAGCAGGTTTGCATATGTACATATGAAGTCCAGCGTATAACAGAGAGAATTGGGTTTTTTTATTTAAAAAAATTCAGACGTATCTCTCTTTTTCCCAATTTTTAATTCAACCTCTATTTAAGATTATAAAGTGTAAAAGAAATAATTTCTGAGAGCTCTAATTGCTTTCCATTTGTGCATCCCTTGAGCCATCTGTGTGTCCATTTGACAGCCCGATCAGCTGATGAGCTGTTTCGGGCTTTTGAAAAGCACACATGTGCTGGAGAAGTCTACACAGTGGGGAGAGAAGGAAAGCATGTGTTTTGCATGACTACAGGGATATGAGTAATGCAAAGGTGCACATTTTTGGCCAGAATCAGGATTTAAGCACACTTTTTAAACACATGTTTTGTCCGTTACTGCCATATAAATGGTAGCATCATTTAGCCACCCCACTTTTAACCCAGTTACTTCCACATTTTAGGGCCTGTGTAGAAGGACCCTGAGTCTCCACTGCCAGATAATCTGGGTTAAGTAGATCAGTGTTTCCCAACCTTTTTTGAGCCGCTGCACACTTTTAACATTAAAAAAATCTGGGGGCACACCACCAACCAAAATGACACAAAATGACACTCGAACACAGTAAAGAACGGCTGGGGGTTGGTGGCCTGCTGGGAGCAGCTGCTGGGAGTGCCAAAGCTGGGGGGGCGGAGCCAGGCTGCGCCATGCCCGCCCCCTACCCCCGGCTTCACCTCCCCAGCAGCTGCTCCAGCCTTGAAGGGGCAGTGCCAAGCCAGTGGTGCCAGAGCCAGCACAATGCTGGCTTGGCACTGTCCCCTCAAGGCTGGAGCAGCTGCTGGGAGTGCCAAAGCCGGGGGAGGGGGCAGAGCCAAGCCACGCCATGCCCCTCCCCCTCCCCCCAGCTTCAGCTCTCCTACAGAGGAGGAGCATGAGCGGTGGATGGGCTTCAGTGGGCGGGGCTGCTCCTCCACGCGGCTTCAGCGAGCGAGGGGCGAGAGTCATGGTGGGAGTCATGGCGGATTGGAGGCTGGCTGGGGAAATGGCCGAAGGAGGTGGCGCCCCAGCCCCTTCTTCTTTTTCTTCGCCACTGCCCGGCCCTTCCTCCTCCTCCCCCAAACAGCAGGAGTTCGGCAGGAGGAGGGGGGGAAGGAAGGGGGGCAGAGAGCTTTTCTCGCGGCACAGCAGGAGGTCCGTCACGGCACACTAGTGTGCCACGGCACACTGGTTGAGAAAGACTGAAGTAGATAATCTGGGATCAGATCCTGGGATATAGGAGCAGTGTGGAAAGGGCGAGAGAATGAAGAGGAGCATGGAGAATAGGAAGAAATGTATGTCTTTCCCCTATCTCACCTCCTTAATTTTAAGATATTGTGAAAAGCAAAAAAAGGGCATATTTACTGACAAGTTCGAACCACCAATTGCTATGATTATTCTCACTTTGAATACTTCTACTATGTAAATGGTGGTAATTACTACTAGAAATACGACTGGTCCTCCAATTTGTGGGTTCAACTTTTGTAGATTTGATTATTTGTGGATTGATATGAATAAGTTTGATTGTTCTAGCCATAGGCCATGACAAATTAAGAGCACATATTAGCGACATCCAAAGTACACATCACAATATAAAACTTCAGTACAAATATTAAAACTCATTAAAACGGACTCTTTAAATTCCAGTCATGTCTACAATGCACTGTATCATCCTGTGCTATTTCCCATCCTTCACTAAGGATTTTACTAGTTTCGCACGGATATTTTGAGCTGCCACTGCAAAAGTGGCAACCTTTATTGGTGAGAAGAGTGGAATATAAATAAAGTAAATAAATAAATAAATAAATATGTTCTCTCTGGGCATCTCTAGGTCCTCCAGAGCAACTCTATGGAACTAGAGATGCTAGTGTTGAACCAGAGTACTTAGAGCAGTGACGCAGCTTAGAGCACTTTTGATCCTCAAGGTCTGTTTTGACCTCCGTTTCCAGGAATCCTGAGCATTGCACAACCCTATATGGTTCCAGCCCAGTTTACCTGTCCGAACGTATTCTCCCCTATTAACCATAAAGGCTGTTAAGATCTTCTGGAGGGGCCCTGCTCTCGGTCCCGCCACTTTCGAAAGCGCTTCTGGTGGGAACGAGAGACAGGGCCTCTTCTGTGGTGGCCACCCGGCTATGTTACTTTCTCCTGAATGAGATCAGATCTGCCCCCTCCCTCCTGACCTTCAGGAAGCTAGTGAAATCCTGGCTATGGAATGAGGCATTCCCAGAATAATGGCAGAGACCAGCAATTGACCAAAGTTATGGACCACATATGCAGACAGAGTTGGACATGATTTTATCTTGGCGAATTGGCTTATATGTATTTTATTCTATATGAATTTTAATCTATTGTTGATGTATGATGTTTTAGATTGTATTGTTAGCATTGAATCCTTGCTGTTAATTGGTCTGAGTCCCTCTACAGAGGTTGAGAAGATCGGGATACAAAAGTTTTAAATAAATAAATACATTCTGGTTGTTGACACCAACTACATTATCACACCAGGGCTTTAAAGCAGACAGCTCTGCATTTTTGCTGCCTACAGAATTCTGTGAAATGTAGTTTGGGAAAGTAGAGGTTGGCTTAAAGGGGGCGTAATTCCAAAGTGTGGCCTAGGCAGGCCCGGATTACCCATAAGGCCAACCTAGGCCGTGGCCTAAGGGCGCTAGGCGAGAGGGGCGCAGATCACGGACCTCAAAAAAATGTTGAAGCAAAAACGCAACACGCATGGACTCAGGAGATGACTCCCTCTCTCGGAGGAGGAGGGCGAGGGGAGACCACTGCAAGGGAGTGGGAAGGAGTGAATGGCACTCCCTCGCCCCCGCCCCCTTGTCAAGGAAGGAGGGCACGAGGAGGAGGAGGAAGGAAGGGAAACCCCCTGGGGCCGCTGCCGGGCATGCGCGGCACCCAGGAACATGGCGGAGGAGGCAGAGGCGCTCGCACCCTCCTTCCTTGACAAGGGGTGCCGCGCATGCCCGGCAGCGGCCTCGGGGACTTCCCTTCTTTCGTCCTCCTCCTCGCGCCCTCCTTCCATGACAAGGGGTGCCGCGCATGCCCGGCAGCGGCCTCGGGGACTTCCCTTCTTTCGTCCTTCTCCTCGCGCCCGCCTTCCTTGACAAGGGTGCTGTGCATGCCCGGCAGCGGCCCCGGGGGCTTCCCTCTGCCTCCTCCTCCTCGCGCCCTCCTTCCTTGACTCAATCCTGGGAGTCTGAGTGATGGGGGGGTGCGGTAAAGGGGGCGTAATTCCAAAGTTTGGCCTAGGGCGCAAAAAGGTGATAATCCGGGCCTGGGCCTAGGGCGCAAAAAGGTGTTAATCCGGGCCTGCCCAAACTCCCCCAAAAGTGGAACCCTAGTGTATTCCTTTCCTAGCCTGTATTTATATAACATCAATTTTGCCTTGCTTTTCCCCTTCCTTGCCTCTTCTGACAGCCACTCATTCTATACAGAAAGTCTGCCTAAGGAGGTTTATATGATCTGACCAATCTGTCACAGCTAAGCACTAATAGTTACACTTGTATTTCCAGCTTCAACAAGATAGAGAGAACAGACAAAGAAGGGATTCTTCTATCAAAATGAGTGAATCACAGGTGAGATTAAACACCTGATCAGTGCACACCCTTCAAGACAGAAGAGCATTGTGCTGACTCTCTCTACCATGTCTTATGCAAAATTCAGTCTTCTTGGTCTCCGGCCCTGAAAGTGAACGCAAATGCAGATTTGCAAATGTGATCCCGTACTGCCCAAGGTGTTTTTATGTTCCCCTGGGTATATGGCTTTATATAAAATAGGGGTAAAAAAAATCAAACGTTTGCAAATATCAAACCAGAATTTGCAAGGCTTACTAAGGCTGCTTCAACACTGTCGTTATATCCCAAGATCTGATCCTAGGTTATCTGCTTTGAACTGGACTATTTTTTATTTTATTTTTATTTATTTATTTATTTATTATTCATGCTTATATACCGCTCCTTCCCGGAGGCTCGGGGCGGTTCACAACATAGCAGCAAATACAATAAAATCAATAAGAACAACAATTAAAACAGTAATAACAGTAAAAACAGTAAAACAATCGCCCCCAGTTGCAATTGAACAAGCCATACCACTGTGGCATGGATTACATCGAGCACTAAGTGTTGAAGCAGGGGCGGTCTAAGGTAATTTGAAATGGTAGGCGAACATTATTTTGGTGCCCCCCCCCAAAAAAACATTATTTTGCCCCCCCCCATGTAAAACAAATATACAATTATATCACAATACCATTAGTAGTATTATATTGTATCAATGTATATAAAATATACTATACCATACTCATACTATATTATATCATAATTATACTACATTACAATATAATTATATTATAATATATTGACATTATAATACAATATAACATTCTATTATATTATTATTATAAAATAATAAATAAAATTATTTATTTAAATAAAATTATCATCTACTAAATATTTTCATGACTCCTATAAAACTCAAATAACCCAAAATAAAGTAAAATAAAATATTATATATTACTATTTTGTACAATACCACTATACTGCAATATTGCTTGTAATATTACATGTAATATAAAATATATCATCATTCTATTGTTATATTGTATTTTTATTATATTGTATGACAATATTAAGCAGAACTGTGTAATAATCAACAAGAAATGCAATGTAAATGCATCAAAATCAGAATATATTACCTACCACCCGTCTCATAATTCATAGGAGTCTCCCATAAGTCCAAAATTAGGATCCCAATGTAAATGTAAATAGAAAAACAGCCAAAATGTTCAAATGAGGTCGAATACAGGCAGCGCGGCCTGGGCAAACTTGAGCCTGCCCTCCCTTTAGATGTTTTGGACTCCAACTCCCACAATTCCTCGTAGCCTCAGGCCCCTCAGGTCTAGACAGAAATAGAGCTGAAGAAAGGAAGGAGGGAGAGAAGAGGTCACAGAGGAGGAGGAGGAAAGCCCTTCATTCATTCCTTCACTTACACTTCCTTCACTGATTCTTTTCTCCTTCCCTGCAAACGCACGCGTGGCGGAGACAAAAGGAGAGGGGAAGCACTTCCTACCTGCCTGAGAGTGCTTTGCTTACAGGCTTCTGCGCAAGGGAGCTACTGGGCATGCGCGGAGGTTTTCGCGGATGTGCAGTTGCTCCTGCACTCAACTTTAGCTCTGGAGCCACTGCGCCTGCGCGAAAACCTCTGCGCATGCCCAGAAGCGGCGTTGGAGCACACAAGGCCGGGGCCCAAAAGCAGGCAGCTGCGGCGCTGTCTGAGAAACATTAGCAGGGCCAGGATGGCGCTCCCTTCCCAGATGGCGCCCTAGGCGGCCGCCTACTTGGCCTACCTTGTAGGACCGCCCCTGTGTTGAAGGCCTGCTGAAATAGGGAATTTTTTACAGGCTCTTTGGAAGGCCGAAAGCTCCCTAAGAGCCCGGACATTGTCTGCCAGAGCATATGAGTCTCCACTGCTATATAATCTGGGATAGGCAGATATCTGGGATTAGATCCTGGGATATAACGATGGTGTAAAAGGGGCCTAAGCAGGCTGATTTTCCTTTTTGTGGAGTACAGCCAACATTATTTCCTAATCTCAGAGCAACACCCAGTTCATGTCCTCATAGACGCAGGCCCGGATTACCCATAGGGACAACAAGGCCATGGCCTAGGGGCGCAAGCTGAGGGGGGCGCAGATCACGCCCCCCCCCTCAAAAAAATAATAATAAAAATGTTATAAAATAATTTTAAAAATCGTGCCGCGATTGGCTCCTGCCACCTGGTACCCAAAAGGAAGGAAGGCAGGGGGGAGGAAGGAAGGGGGGCTCCCTCCTCGGCGCCCTGCAGACAATACAGCCAGGAGCCAGTCGGCGGAGGGCGCACCACGTGACCCGGCGGAGGGCGCACCATGTGACCAGGGCTCGGAGGAGGCCTCTTCCTTCAGCCCATGCTGGTCGCGATTGACTCCTGAGGCGGAGAAAGGCCCCGACTCTCTGCAGCCGCTGCCCTCCGCGCACCCAGAGCGAGGCCGCAGAGTCGCCTTCGAGGTTGCGGGGGCTGCCAGGATGCGGCGGCGGTGCCAGCCTCTCAGCCGTGGGGCATGCTAGGACACGTAGTTCTTTGGGATCGCGCGGGCATGGTGCGGAAGGGCCCCCCTCCCCTCCGGTTGTTCCCGGCGCGGGGAGGAGCCTCAGCGGTGAGTGGATGGATGTCGGGGGAGAAGAGGAGGAAGCGCTGAGGGGAGGGGGGGGATGGGGATAGGCCTCTCTAATGCCCCTGTTTGGCCAGACTTGGCCCTTCTTCTCTTCAGTGATAGCGCGCACGCACCTTTCCCCTCAGCCCCATTGGCACAGGATGGGAAGGATGCGGTGGCTCAAGGCGGGGGGGGGGGGGGAGTGCGGTAGAGGTTGGCTTAAAGGGGACGGAATTCCAAACTGTGGCCTAGGGCACAAAAAGGTGTTGATCCGGGCCTGCATAGACAGAGAGAGATAAGGAGGGAGAGTGTGAGATAGGCAAAAAAGATTTCAATTTAACTGTATAGATTCATAAAGAAATATTTAATATTTTTTCCATTCTAAACATTCCAGAGGAAAGTCTACAATTGTTGTCTCACAGTCCTTTCCATAAATTGGCCATGTGATCAATCAAGAAGTATTTACATTATGGTATCAAATCAGATTGGCTTTAGGGCAAATTCCCATGAAAGGCATATTCATCATAGAAGTCAAACAAGTGCATAAGAACATAATGTCCCAAACTGTTTGCCATCCATTTCAAAACATAATGCATTTATTAGTCTTTCAGGGGACAGAGAACCCCTTAGTGCATTTATAAAACCTGTAAAATCTTTGGGAGCACACATCTGACGCAACAGAACACGAGATGATGGTTGTGATATTGCTGATATTATGGCATGAATGGCCTGAATCCTCATATGACCTTACACATATTTAAGCCTTATACATGATTTAGTAACACAACTTTTGGGACAACTAGGAATCTATGGAGGTGACCTTACAAACCGATGTGGAATCTGGAGCAAGTGGATTTAGTGTGGCTGGTGGTGGAAACGAAGGGATATTTGTGAAGCAAGTCCTCAAGGAATCTCCAGCATCAAAGGTCTTCAGTCTAAAAGAAGGTACTGTGTGTCTCTATGTGATTTACAAAATTGTTTTACTATACCAGTAGTTATTTTATTTATTTATTTATTTACATCATTTATATTCCGCCCTTCTCACCCCGCAGGGGACTCAGGGCGGATCACAATGCACATATACAGGCAAACATTCAATGCCATTGACATACAACATACGACATTTACATACGACTCTCAACTGTCGATGGAGACACACATCTCCATCGTCAGTAGAGTAGCGTTTTTCCATCTCCGCCAGGCAAGGAAGTTGGCCCCCTACCTGTCCCGCCACGATCTAGCCACAGTGGTCCAAGCCACAGTCATCTCAAGGCTGGACTACTGTAACGCTCTCTACATTGGCCTTCCTTTGTCGGTGATCCAGAAACTCAAGCTGGTGCAAAACGCTGCAGCTCGGCTGCTGGCAGGCGTACCAACATGCTGCCACATTACTCCCATCGTACGCGAACTGTACTGGCTCCCAGTTGAATTCCGGATTACCTTCAAAGTGCTGGTATTGACCTTTAAGGCCTTGAATGGTCTGGGGCCAGTGTACCTAAGGCAGTGTTTCCCAACCTTTTTTGAGCCACGGCACACTTTTTACATTTAAAAAATCCTGGGGCACACCACCAACCCAAATGACACAAAATGACACTCTAACACAGTAATACATATAGTTAATATGTTTTTAAATGTATTTATACACTCAGTGTGAAACCTGGGCCTGTTTCCATGAACACAACATATATATGACTTCCTCTTACATATTTATACATGCAGGCATGTAGCCGGGGGCTAAGGGGGCTTCAGCCCCCCTGAAATTCTCAGGGTGGTCCGCGAAAAGGCCTTACTGGTACATTATTTAAACTGTTATGTTTATTCATATCATGATCTGATCACCATGCTCATTATATCCCACATTAATGGGGTTATTGGGATACCAAAGAAAAGGTTTGCTAGGGTAGACCCTCTTAGTCTCATGAACCAAAATCCTGGCTACGGCCCTGTATACATGGCTATCATGTCTTCTCTCAGCCTTCTCTTCTTCAGGCTAAACATGCCCAGCTCTTCAAGGCCGCTCCTCATAGAGCTTGTACTCCAGACCTTTGTGAAATTTCACCCTGAGTGAAACTTGCTTCTAGTTAACTATGGATGTCATGAAGCTGTTATAAACAGTTCCTGGGGGGGGGGGGACTAAAAAAATCCAATAAAATAGTACCAAAAAAACCATTTCTAAGCAGAGAGGCTCAATTTGTTTCTTGGAAACCTGTGAGGGAGCTGCTAGGAGGGGGGGGAGTGCCAATTTCCCACGGCACACCTGATGATTGCTCACGGCACACTAGTGTGCCACGGCACACTGGTTGAGAAACACTGACCTAAGGGACCGCCTCGCCCTATACTGTCCCACTAGACCACTGCGTTCAGAGTCACATAACCTTCTGGTAATCCCAAGCTGTAAGTCTTTCCACTTGACTTCAACACGGAGGAGAGCTTTCTGTATTATTGCACCAACACTTTGGAATGCGCTCCCTCCAGAAGTCCGTGCTCTTCCTAGCTTGCTGGCCTTTTGGAAGGCCTGCAAGACTCTGTTATTCCAACAGGCGTTCGGCCTTTAAATTGCAGGCCCTCTGCTATTACACTTGATCTTAGCCAAAAGGCCGAGAAGCTATTGGAAACTGCAGGCTCTCTGACACCTGCTTTTATGTGTGTTCGGATTGTTGTATTGTTTTAGGATTTTTTAATGTATTCTTGAATGTATTTTATATTTGTGGCTTTAACCAAATTTTACTATGTGTAAGTCGCCCCGAGCCGGATGGGAGTGGCGATGGGTAAATCCAAATAAATAAATAAATATATAGACAGACATAGAGGCAATTTAACATTCCAGAAATCAATTAAATTTAGCCTCCCCACAAAGTGGTACCTAAATTTCCTACTTGACAGATGCAACTGTCTTTCAGGTTGCAAAGGTCAATACTGAGCTACACAAATTGGTCGAGAGCTCACCCCGACCCAGGCAGGCTTCGAACTCATGACCTTCTGGTCAGTAGAGATCTTATGCAGCTGACACCCAGCCAGCTGCGCCACATTTCCGGTGCTAATTAACTGGTGAATGGATAATATATCCAATGCAACCCATATCGGATGTTTCACATACCTGCACCCACTCATTTTTTTGTAGAACAAACCAAGGCCAAATAACCCTCTTTGATTGTTTTACTTTAAAATGAGGCATGCAGTGCATACAGGCCTTGTTTTAAAAGACTTCTGCATGGGTCTGAATTCTATATTTATAGTCCTAACCGCCTTGGGTCACCTCAGGGAGAAAGGTGTGGAATTTATTATTATTATTATTATTATTATTATTATTATTATGAAAGTACAGTAAGCCCCCACATTTACATGTTTTTGAGGCACATGACCCCTGTGAAAGGGAAAAACCATGAATAAAATTGCTAATGTTTTACCTAAGAGAGCACCTGACTAATAATTTCTAAGTCTTCCAGCATGACTCTGTGGTCAACTTCTCCTGGAAGCTAAACATAGAATTGTATTCGAGAACCTAGAAATTTCAAGAGAGGTGTTCTCTCTAGAAATCTCTAGGTATCTCTGTATAGGTAAAGGTTTTCCCCTGACATGAAGTCTAGTTGTGTCCGACTCTGTGGGGTGGTGCTTCTCTCCATTTCTAAGCCGAAGAGCCAGTGTTATCCGTAGACACCTCCAAGGTCATGTGGCATTCATGACTGCATGGAGTGCCGTTAGCTTCCCGCGGAAGCGGTACTTATTGATCTGCTCGCACTTGCATGTTTTTGAACTGCTAGGTTGGCAGAAGCTGGGGCTAACAGCGGGAACTCACACCACTCCCCAGATTTGAACTGCCAACCTTTCGGTCAGCAAGTTCAGCAACTCAGCGGTTTAACCTACTGCGCCACTGGGTATAACATCCCACATTATCTGCTTTGAACTGGATTATATGGCAATGTGGACCCAGATAGCCCAGGTCAAAGCAGATATTGTGGATTATCTGCCTTGATACTCTGAGTTATATGGCCCCTAGATATTCTTAAAGGGGACATTTTAAATAAAATCTGTGAAAAAAATCTGCAAAAGTCAACTGCCAATATAGTAGAACAACCATATATCCTTTGAATCATCTTCAAACACTTAAGTTGAAGTTCCACAATTAGCATGCTCTGGTGCAGGGCTGTCCAACTGGCGGCCCTGGGGCCGGATCCGGCCCCCCAGCCTGTTGGGCACGGCCCCAGCTATGCCCCCAGCCGCCATTTTTAAATTTTTAAAAAAAATCTATTTTTTTAAAAAAAATGGCGGCCGGGGGGGGGGGGGAGGCGGGGCAGGGAGGAGGAAGAGAGCTAGCTCCTCCTCCCTGCACCGCCCCTCCGTCCCTCTCCTCGCCAAAAGGAGGAGTAGGCCTGTGACGCGCTGCCCTTGGCGCCGCCTTCTGCCCTTTTCGGCGGCTCCCCGCCCTAGGAAGGGCGGGGGCCGCTTGGAGGAGTAGGCGGCGCCAAGGGCAGTGTGTCACGCCAGGCCTAATGACGCGCTGCCCTTGGCGCCGCCTTCTCGGCGGCTCCCCCGCCTTAGGAAGGTGGGGGCCGAAAGGAGGAGGAAGGCGGCGCCAAGGGCAGCGTGTCACGCCAGGCCTGTGACGCGCTGCCCTTGGCGCCTTCTGCCCTTCTGCCGGCGGCTCCCCGCCCTAGGAAGGCGGGGGCGCGGAAGGAGTAGGCGGCGCCAAGGGCAGCGTGTCACGCCAGGCTGTGACGCGCCCTTGGCGCCGCCTTCTGCCCCCCGGCGGCCCCGCCCCTAGGAAGGCGGGGGCGCCAAAAGGAGAGAGGAGGCGGCGCCAAGGGCAGCGCGTCACAGGCCTGGCGTGACGCGCTGCCCGGGAGAATGACAGCTTTAGGAGAGGGCGGGGCCTGGGTTGGGGGGCGGGGCCTGGGCTGGGCCTGGGGCGGGGCCGAGCGGCCCCCGAGGTAATCAGTGACCTCTATTCCGGCCCTGGACCCGGTAGAAGTTGGACAGCCCTGCTCTGGTGGAACAAGGACTTAGGCAGTAAAAACCTGTGAAACATGCAATTCTCTTTTTAAATAATGCATCTTTTTTAAAATTAAATGTAGGACACACCAATGTTTGGGAGTGCATAGCGGCAGTGATGAAATTTGGCACACAGTGCCTTGAGGCTCTGTCTTTCACATGGCTGTAGAGATGGCAAATAGTAATGAGAAAGCTGATTAGGTCATTTGTTAACCAGTTACATAGTGCCGAGGGAAAATATGCATGACCTGGGAAGTTATACATACTAAAATTAGCCTTTAATACTAGACAAAAGTGAAAATACTTTCATGTAAAAGTTATGGAAGTAAGAGTTTTGATAACACTGGGATACAGTCAAGACTCCACATTTGCAGATTTGATTTCTGCTTGTTGATTAGATTATTCCTGGATTTGATTAATATGGTCCCTCTAGCAATCTCAAGTTCACCAGTGCACCCACTGAAAGTTAGCCGTAGAATTGTGCTGGAGGACCTAGAGATAGAATCATAGAATCCTAGAGTTCGAAGAGACCTTGTGGGCCATTCAGTCCAAACCCATTCTGC
Source organism: Anolis apletophallus (assembly GCA_030556195.1). NCBI lineage: Eukaryota > Metazoa > Chordata > Lepidosauria > Squamata > Anolidae > Anolis > Anolis apletophallus. Next base: position 200,252,127 of record JARBWK010000002.1, read on the forward strand.
CAAGAAGCAGGAAAATAACATTCAAAACACTCCCAACAGATGGCCATCCAGCCTCCAAAGAAGGCGCCTCCACCACACTCTGGGGCAGAGTTCCACTGCTGAACAGCACTCACTCACAATCAGGAAATTCTTCCTAATGTTCAGGTAGAACATCAGATTTCTAGAGCAGTGTTTCCCAACCTTTTATGAGCCGCGGCACATTTTTTACATTTACAAAATCCTGGGGCACACCACCAACCAAAATGACACAAAATGACACTCTAACACAGTAATACATATAGTTAATATGTTTTAAATGTAGTTATGCACTCAATGCAGGCATGTCGCCAGGGGGCTAAGGGGGCTTCAGCCCCGAAATTCTCAGGGTGGTCCGCGAGAAGGCCTTACTGGTACATTATTTAAACTGTTATGTTTATTCATATCATGATCTGATCACCATGCTCATTATATCCCACATTAATGGGGTTATTGGGATAACAATACAAAAGGTTTGCTAGGGTAGACCCTCTTCCACCCAGTCTCAGCCCCGAACCAAACTCAGCCCCGGAAACAAAATCCTGGCTACGGCCCTGACTCAATGTAAAACCTGGGCCTGTTTCGATGAACACAACATAGATATCCTGGCAGGATTGGTAGAAAGACACAAACTTCCCACACAAAACTCCCATAACCAAGAGAAAATGCTATAAGAGTTTGGTGGGCATTGACAATGAGTTTTGGAGTTGTAGTTCACCCATATCCAGAGAGCACTGTGGACTCAAACAATGTTGGATCAGGACCAAACTTGGCATGAATACTCAATATGCCCAAATGTGAACACAGATGGAGTTTTGGAAAAATAGACCTTGACATTTGGGAGGAAGGCTGAGGAAGGCTGGCGAGGGAGTCCTTCATGGAATCCCACCTGCCTTTCCTTCCTCCGAGGGTTCTCCTGCCAGGCCCCAACCCTTTCCCCCCATGAAGGAAGGCCCCTTCTCCCCTTTGGGGCCCTTCCTCCCCAATGGGGCTGGGGGGGGCAAGGGGAAGGGCTCCCGGGGCCTCACCTGGGACGCAGCAGGGCCAACCCGGGGCACCTCCAGAAGCAGCTGGCTCCTTCGCTTCCTTCACCGCCGCAGGATGAAGGTGAATGTGTCTGCCACCCCCGGGACCTAGTGCGCATGCGCCCAGACAAGCGCACTTCCACTTCTGTTCCCCGCCCTCTCTCGATTGGAGGCTGGCTGAGGAAACGGCCAAAGGAGGCGCCGCCCCGGCCCCTTCTTCTTCGCCGCCACCGCCGCCCAGCCCTTCCTCCTCCTCCTCTCCCAAACAGCAGCAGCAGGAGTTCGGCAGGAGGGGGAAGAAAGGGGGAAAGAAAGGTTTTCCCGTGGCACACCAGGCAATCGCTCATGGCACACTAGTGTGTTGCGGAACACCGGTTGGGAAACACTGTTCTAGAGAATACCGTCACTTTCATAGATTCCTGCATCCCTAACCCCAGCACGTATAGGCCTGATTGTTATTAAAATTCTTAGCTCCACAACTTTTATGTGACTATTTTATATTTATAATTTACAGTTATCCACATTTGTTTTTAAAATTTACCTGTGCACTTTTCATACTTTCCCAGAAACCACAGACAAAAGGATATTTTCAAACGTAGTCAATTTCTGTTCCCTCTTTACAGGTGATCAGCTTCTGAGTGCCACAATCTTCTTTGATAATATCAAATATGAAGATGCGCTCAAAATTCTGCAGTATTCCGAGCCATATAAAGTACAGTTCAATCTTAAAAGGAAGCTCACTGGGAAGGAAGAGCTGGAAACAATGTATTCCGCAAAACAATCCAAAAAAGAAAAACTCATTCAGGTAATACACAGATGTGGAGATGTATTCTGGAATAAGACATACATCACAAATTCTCATGTCATTTTAAGCCTATGGTTGGTTGGTTGGTTGGTTGGTTGGTTGGTTTTGAGGTGAAATGCAGCTTGCAGTGGAGTTTTAAGACATAAGCTATAAGCAGTGCTGTGTATATGCTAACCACAGTCTATGAGAATGCACAAAATAACCCTGAGTGGGAAATTTCACCCACGATCTCAGTCTTCCTTTCTTCCCAAACTTCTGGCAACCTAGTTGTAAAGAAGTCTGAACACACACCGACTACTTCTTGACTTTTTGAAACTGTGTGTCAGGACAGCCACCAGTTATCACGGTTTTCCTTCTCTTTATTATTAATAACTTGCTGCCACCATTTGTCAATGCTTGACCACTAGATGTGAGGGTCTTTGTGAACAAATGACTTCCACAGATGTCTTGTTGAAAGTGTTTAACAGTTTATTTTACACAAATGGGCTCAAAGCTTAGGTGGTTTCAAAAGATCTCCGAAGAGGTATAAACTTGCAATTTCAAACAATATAACACTGGGGTTTTCACTGCCCCTGATACAGATACACACAAGTAACTACTTAATACTGGGTTACTCTCAACCCTGGGACTAAACTCTGCCCCACACTTGGGTTTCCCTTAACCCACACACAGAACTGAACTGCATACTGCAGCTCCTATAGACAGCTTGCAGCTTCAGCAACTGCTAAATCCCCAACTAACTCTGGTCACAGCTGCTGGCCAACTGACATTCTCCAACTGTCAGATTCAAACGGAACATTCTAAAGCTAGCCTTGGCTGGCTCCGCCCACTGTTGCTATGGTAACACATTCCCTTAGGAGGGAAATGTCTCTATTATCATAGTTAACCCTTTCTAAACCATATAACTAAACATGTGATTAACATATAAATAACCACCTCATCACACTAGTCTATTAGATTGTGAAGATGTCTGAAAATGTAAAGGGCAATACCTGGAGGATATGTTGGAGTAACTGGTTTAAACAGCTAGTGACAAGGTAAAATGTATGCCAATTAATTAAAATGGCACAAGACTTATGTAGTTGGGGCTGGAGATGTGTGAAATGCCCATCACTCCCCACAAAAACTTTTGGAGTTGCTATTTGTCAATTTTTCATAAAATAATTTTTTCCCAAGCCAAAACATGGCTTGAGGTATAAGTGGATGAAAATGAGGAATTTTAGTCATGCAGCATCCTACAGAACACCGATAGAACCTGCTAGCCACAGAAGTTGACCACTGTATTTCTGCTTCAGAGAGAGAAGAAGTTCGCGACACTGAACACATGCTACAATGTACTTCATTTTATTTTTAATCTTATATTTTATAGATTTTAGGGTGCAAAATTAAGGCTATCTCTATACCAGGCATGGACAAACTTGATTCCATGGGGGCCACATGCCGGGCCAGAAGGGAGGTGGGGGGAGGTCGAGGGCAGTTGGTGTGAGAGGGGAGAGGCCAAGGGGGCAGTTGGCAGGGGGTTACCTATCGAGGATGCCCTTCATTGCAAGCCAGAGCCAGAAAAGGGAGGCAAGGAATGAGAAAATGAGAAAAGAAACAGTGTTCTTTGTATTCTAAAAGGCAAAGGAGACAGACAAATGGACGCAAAAAAAGTGGGCTGAGAGGACAGGGAGACACGCAGCTGTTGAGAATTCTCCAGAAATCTCTTTCAGCAGCCGGAAGTTCCTGCAATACTCTCCTGTTAGCCTAGAAAAACAGCGGGCTGCTGCATCCGCAGGCTGAGAGGAGGGCTGAGGCAGATGAGGGTTGGAGGAAAGAGACCAAGGGGACAGGTCCAGCCTGCAGGTCTGGGTTTGCCCATGCCTGCTCTACACATATGTTATTGTCATACTACCCAGAAAAATTGAATTGAATGAAACATTGCATAGCATTGAATGAAACATGCAGGATAATCACAGGATGTCGTAAACCTACACCTGTTGATAAACTCTACAACAAGGCTGCCCAAGAAGTCGATCGCGATCAACCAGTTGATCCCGGGACCGAAGGAGGTCAATCCCAGCTGGATGGGGCGCTTCTCAGAGGGGGCGGAGCCAGGCCGCGCCAAGCCCCGGCCCCTCCCCGGCTTCGGCACTCCCAGCAGCTGCTCCAGGTTTGTGGAGGGCAGGGCCAAGCCAGCCTTGTGCTAGCTATGCCATCACTGGCTTGGCATTGCCATCCTCAAGCCTGGAGAAGATGCTGGGAGCTCCAAAGCCAGAGGGGAGGGGTGGGGCTTGGCGCGGCCTGGCTCCGCCCCCTGTAGCTTCTGCTCTCCCAGAAGCTTCTCCAGGCTTGAGGATGGCAATGCCAATGCAAGAGCAATTCAGGCAAGCCAGAGGGGGCAGAGCCAAGCCACGCCAAGCCACGCCCCCTCCCTGCTGGCTTTGGAGCTCCCAGCAGCTTCTCCAGGCTTGAGGATGGCGATGCCAAGCCAGTGGTGGCATAGCTAGCACAAGGCTAGCTTGGCATTGCCATCACACTAGACAAGCGGCAACACCGTATTACACAATGCAAGAGCAATTCAGGTGATAAAATACTACAGTAATCAGTTGTATATCAAAATATCATATATTCAAGTACATAATAGACATATTTCATTTACCACAGTGGGACAAATACATCAAATAAGTGGACCACTCGTAGAGTGCACCACTCAGAGAATCATACATTAAATTATATGCAGCATAGCAAAATACAATCAATGTAAGCACAATAATGTTCCATATAGAAGCCAATGGTCAAGAAAGCAATAAAAGCTTCTTGGCTACTGGGTCACTACAGTTCGAATTCGTAAGTAAAGTACCTTAATAGGGTGCTCAGAACTGTAGGTGACGGTTGGAGGATCCCAAGGAAGTCCGTGTTAAGCGGAACAGAAAATAAGTTCACAGAAACCGCTCAGCGATGTCAATATGTGCTGTGCGCATGTATTGGCACGCTCAGTGGCGGGCCGCAAGGTAAGCTGGGCGTCATAGTTCCAGAAAAGCATTGGCTTCTATATGGAACATTATCGTGCTTACATTGATTACATTCTATTTTTATCAATTTTATACTAATTTATGCAGTGTTTTTGAAACAAAATAAAACCCAGAGAAAAGGGGTATTAATGAATATTTATCTGTTATTTAAAATATCTACTCAGATATTTTTTTTTATTCCTTCACTACTCATCCTATGAATATTAAGTTGTAAATGTCGGAAATAAATGTAACAGGAAAAAGTGGAGTATAAGAACTTTCTAAGAATAAATGCTACAACCTGTATAGAACTTATTTTTGAAATTTTGTTTTTCAGGGAAAGGAAATTCTGGAAATATCTGAGAAGACAATTTCAGAAGAAGATAAAGCAAACTTGATTGTAAAACAAAGAGTGGGGAGGCCAAAAAGAACCAAAAAAGATAGGCTTTCTTGGCCTAAATTCCAATCAATGAAAGGTAAAAAGATTTTGGGCCACAGAAGATCTCGTAGCACATCAGATGCATATGAGCATACCATTCCAGATATCTCTCCAACAAGTACAGATACAGAATCCCAATTTCAACAAGAAGAACTCCATGCAAAAGTTAAAAAAGGAAGTCAAAAGAAACTAAAATTTCCTAGTATAGGGTTCAAAATGTATAGAAGTAAACATGAAACAGAGGAGAGGACAAAATATGAAGTAAAACCACTTACTGAATTTGAACATGACATTACTGGAGAAAACGCAGAATTAATCACAACACAATACTCTACTACGTGGGAAGAACACGGGCAGAAAGAAGGGAAAGAAAAGGATGCAATACGTGTGATGGAAACAAAACCTGAATTACAACACCCTCCCAAGAAATACTACAGGCCAGGCTTCCTTTGAACTGGAACCTCCGGAACTACACGTGGAGGCATCTTCACCCCAAATAGCTCTGGACAGTGCTGAAGTAAGACTGGAAGACATGGACAACAAGTTTAAAATGCCAAAGTTTCACATGCCAAAGTTTGGTGTGTCCCTTCCAAAAGGAAAAGCTGCTGCAGAAGGTGAACTCGCCTTGCCGTCCGTAGATGTTGAAGTCACTAAGCCAGAACTGAAAGCTGATTTGACCCTGCCGTCCGTCAGAGTTGAAGGTGACATTAAGCTGCCCCAAGCCGAAATCGAAGCACCGAGCTTAGAAGTAGAAGTTGGGGAGAAGGGAAAATTCAAAATGCCAGGTGTCAAGATGCCCAGTGTCAAAATGCCCAAGGGTAAGACTCCACAAGTGGGAGTCAGCCTGCCCAAGGTGGAAGCCGACGTCTCCCTTCCCAAAGGCAAGATGGAGCTGCCAGAAGCAGAGGTCTCTGTCAAGGTCCCCGAGCCTGAGGGCAGCATGGAGAGTGGAGGAATGAAAATTCACATGCCAAAGTTCAAGATGCCCAGCATGGGCTTCTCCAAACCAGATGTCAAAGGTCCCAAAGTTGATGTAGACCTTAGCCTGCCTAAAGTGGATGTCACGCTTCCCTCAGCAGATCTCAGCATTACCAAACCAGAGCTGAAAACAGGTGTCCTGCAGGCAGAAATCGACATCTCGGGGCCAGATGTCCACATTCCTTCAGGCGACACTTCTTTGGAACTGAAAGCACCAGAATTACAAGTGGAGGCACCTGCAGCGCAGATTGCTGTAGATGGCACTGAAGTAAAGCTGGAAGGTGTGGACAGCAGATTTAAAATGCCCAAGTTCCACATGCCAAAATTTGGCATGTCCCATCCCAAAGGAAAAGCAGCTGCAGAAGGTGAACTCGCCTTGCCGTCCGTAGATGTTGAAGTCACTAAGCCAGAACTGAAAGCTGATTTGACCCTGCCCTCAGTCAGAGCTGAAGGTGACATTAAGCTGCCTCAGGCCAGGATCGAAGGACCGAGCATGGAAGTAGAAGTTGGAGAGAAGGGAAAATTCAAAATGCCAGATGTCAAGATGCCCAGTGTCAAAATGCCCAAGGGTAAGACTCCACAAGTGGGAGTCAGCCTGCCCAAGGTGGAAGCCGACGTCTCCCTTCCCAAAGGCAAGATTGAGCTGCCAGAAGCAGAGGTCTCTGTCAAGGTTCCCGAAGCAGAAGGCAGCATAGAAGGTGGAGGAATGAAAATTCACATGCCAAAGTTCAAGATGCCCAGCATGGGCTTCTCCAAACCAGATGTCAAAGGTCCCAAAGTTGATGTAGACCTTAGCCTGCCTAAAGTGGATGTCACACTTCCCTCAGCAGATCTCAGCATTACCAAACCAGAGCTGAAAACAGGTGACCTGCAGACAGACATCAGTGTCTCAGGCCCTGATGTCCACCTTCCTTCAGGCAAGGTTTCCTTGGAAATGAAAGCACCAGAATTACAAGTGGAGGCACCTGCAGCGCAGATTGCTGTAGATGGCACTGAGGTAAAGCTGGAAGGTGTGGACAGCAGATTCAAAATGCCCAAGTTCCACATGCCAAAATTTGGCATGTCTCATCCCAAAGGAAAAGCAGCTGCAGAAGGTGAACTCGCCTTGCCGTCCGTAGATGTTGAAGTCACTAAGCCAGAACTGAAAGCTGATTTGACCCTGCCCTCAGTCAGAGTTGAAGGTGAGGTTATGCTGCCTCATGCAGAGTTTGAAGCGCCAAGCTTGGAAGTAGAGGTTGGAGAGAAGGGAAAATTCAAAATGCCAGATGTCAAGATGCCCAGTGTCAAAATGCCCAAGGGCAAAACTCCACAAGTGGGAGTCAGCCTGCCCAAGGTGGAAGCCGACATCTCCCTTCCCAAAGGCAAGATTGAACTGCCAGAAGCAGAGGTCTCTGTCAAGGTTCCTGAGGGAGATGGCAGCATGGAGAGTGGAGGAATGAAAATTCACATGCCAAAGTTCAAGATGCCCAGCATGGGCTTCTCCAAACCAGATGTCAAAGGTCCCAAAGTTGATGTAGACCTTAGCCTGCCTAAAGTAGATGTCACGCTTCCCTCAGCAGATCTCAGCATTACCAAACCAGAGCTGAAAACAGATGTCCTGCAGGCAGAAATCGACATCTCGGGGCCAGATGTCCAAGTTCCTTCACTTGACACTTCTTTGGAACTGAAAGCACCGGAATTACAAATGGAGGCACCTGCAGTGCAGATTGCTGTAGATGGCACTGAGGTAAAGCTGGAAGGAACAGACAGCAGGTTTAAAATGCCCAAGTTCCACATGCCAAAGTTTGGCGTGTCCCTTCCCAAAGGAAAAGCAACTGCAGAAGGTGAGCTTGCCTTGCCATCTGTAGATGTTGAAGTCACTAAGCCAGAACTAAAAGCTGATGTGACCCTGCCCTCAGTTGGAGCTGAAGGTGACATTAAGCTGCCCCAAGCTGAAATCGAAGCACCAAGCTTGGAAGTAGAGGTTGGAGAGATGGGAAAATTCAAAATGCCCAAGGGCAAGCCTCCACAAGTCGGAGTCAGCCTACCGAAGGTGGTAGCTGATTTCTCCCTTCCCAAAGGCAAGATTGAGATACCAGACAAAAGTCAAACCCTTGAAAAGGACACTGCAGAAAAAGAAAGTAAATTTAAGATGCCAAAATTCAAATTACCATCTTTTAGCTGGTCACCGAAAAAGGAAACAAGTCTTTCTGCTGATATTGGTGCAACTTTAGATGATTCCTCAATTGCAGTTTCAACACAAGAACCTGAGTTAACACTCACCGTGGAAGAAACTTCAGGTCAAATTGGAGAACTGGAGGCTCATATGTCTCTTGATAAAGATAGTGAGAAAAGCAAAGTCCGAAAGCCTCAGTTTAGCATGCCAAAAATATCTCTTCCAAAAATGAAGGGTCACAAAGCTGAAGCATCTCTATCACAATTGGAGACTGACCTGACAGTATCTGAGGAAGAAGGAGAGGTTTCACTGCAAATGTCAGAAAAAGAAGTAACTGCTAGCGATGTTAGAAAAGGCATTAAAATGTCCAAAGTCAAACTCCCAAGTCTAGAACTTTCAAAACCAGAAATTAAAGCTCCCAAAATGGATATGGAGGCAAACTTAACTCAAAGTGATGTCCAAGTTCCGGCACTTGATATTGGTCTTTCTGAACAAGTATCAGGTGATATTGGTGATGGCATTAGTAAATCAGGAGCACAAATTACAGTTCCTATGGTTAAAAGTCCTGAAGTAAGTTTGGAGAGACCATCCACTGAAATATCAGTAGATGGAGCAGAGATAAAAAGTGATGGAAAGGTTAAAAGGTCAAAATTCCAAATGCCAAAGTTTGGAATTTCATTTCCTAAAGGAAAAGTCCCAGAAGCTGGTATCAGTCTGCCATCTGAGGGTATTGATGTTCCCCAGTTGAAAACAACAACAGATATTGGTGATATAGCAATAGAAGCCCCAACGTGTGAAGCTGAGTATGAGATCACGTCTGCAGAAAAAAAGGTTTTGGAAGAGAGTATAAAAATTTCCCAAATTCCTACAGCTGACTTGAAGACAGCTGTGGACATCAAAATGCCATCAGAAGGGTTTCCTATGGCACAGCCAGAGACAGAGACTCAATATTCAGATGCTACTGAAACGAGACCCGAGAAAGAGGTGAAGATTGGAGGCTTAGATGCAGAACAGAAAGAAGGAAATTTCAAAATGCCAAAATTCAAGTTGCCGTCGTTTAACTGGTCCCCTAAAAAAGAAGCAACAATTAAAACGAATATAAAAGAATCTCTAGAAGAACCTAAACTCACTGCGTATACAGATGCAGAACTAAAAATAGGTCTGTCACAAGATCAAGAAGTCCAAATGGATGAAGATGCTGAATCACCTATCAAAAAAAGTCAGGTGAAAAGGTCTCATTTTATGATGCCCAAAATCTCTCTCACTAAGACTAAGATAGCAAAATCACAGGATACAGATATTACTGTGGAAAGAGGTGGTGATTTGGTACAAATACCTGACATAGAAAGCAGTTTTACCACAAAGAAAGAAGAAGAAATGGAAATCAGCATAAAAATGCCAAAAGGCATGTCAAAATCTGAACTGAAAGCTTCCCACGTAGATACAGACATTACCTTACCCAAAGGTAGTATTGAGGTATCCACAATAGATAGTTCATCTGAAATGAAGAGTGCTGAAAAGGACTTAGAAGGTGATATGGTTGTAGAAAGAGCAAGTGGGACAATTGAAGGCAAGGAGGGGACGGTTAGCTTGCCCAAACTCCAAATGCCCAAATTTGGAATTGCACAAGAATGGCCAGAGAGTGGCATCCCCTCAACGGAAATGGAAGCCAAAGTACCTCAAAAGCAACTTACAATAGAAACAGATGGATTTAGTGGAGACGTTCCAACTTTAGAAGTTAAAACCGATGCCAGTGACGCAAAGGTTTCATCTGGAAAAATTAAAATGGCACAAACTGCCAGAGGTGAGATCAAAGCATCTGACTCATCGGTTGTCAGTCCTGATGAAAAGGATGTAAAACCCCAAGGAGAACTTGAAGCTAAATCTGGAGAAGTTCAGACTGAGGATCCACAGGGTTGGTTTAAAATGCCGAAATTCAGGATGCCTTCATTTGGTAGATCAAAAGGGAAAAAAGGTGACATTGAAGTTGAAGACAGCACTGGAAAGGCTCCAATTGCTGAAGGAGAAGTTGAAATATCAGCTTCTGAAGTTGAAATACAGTCTGCCCACGTGGATACGGAATCATGTGCTGGAAAGAATCTTTTCGAAGGCAAAGTAGCTTTTCTTCAAGAGGAGACGGCCGACAGTGGAATTTCAGTACAGAAAGAAAAGGAATCTGATGTTGGCCTATTAGATGAAGCCAGACTTTCACAACTCTCTGGAAAAGCAGACCATAAACTAACTGCTCTGGGGACTAAACTCACTGAAGAAGATTTTGAAATAATAGACTTCCCAATAGAGGGTTTTGAAGAAGATGCACTCACAGGAGACAAAGTGAAAGTAGAAGATACAGATGGGTTGAGTAAAGCCAAAGCATCTAAATTTAAGATGCCAAAATTCGGCAACTTGCGTACCAAATCAAAAGTTTCAGAAGTTCTTACTGAACCGGCCAAGATGGAGATTGAGGTGTCACCAGGGAAAACTGAAGGTGTGACATTAGGCATTCAGACGCAAAGAGGTGAATGTTCTGCTGATATGAAAACGGATTTTTCAGAAGAACCAATAGACTTTATAGATAAACACTTTGAAGATTCGGAACAAAGTTTCTATATTACCAAATTGAAAATGCCCAAGTTCATATACAGAACATCTACAGTGGAGGAACCAATTTTGCCTTCAGAAGGGATGGTGGATAAGAAATCTACTGATATTGATACTGATGGTGCAGTTCAACCAGAATTCGGAACTACATTACTTGAAGAGAAAATAGACAGCAAAGACGGTGTCCAAAAATCAAAAGTTAGGATTACTACATTATCTGAACCTACCATTCAAAGAACGCACATGGAATGCAAACTCCCTTCTACAGGGTCTTCTTCTGAGGAAACAACAACACACATCAAGAGGCCAACAGAATTCAGTTGTGGATTTCCTGCAGAGATAAAACAAACCACAGACGGTAAAATCCAAAAATCAGTTGCAAAAATTAGCACGGTAATGGAGCCGGATATTCAGACAACACAACTTGAAATTAAACTTCCATCAGATGAATCATTTATCTCAAGTAAAGCATTGCATATACAAGGACCCTACAAAGAGAGCAAAGAGATAAAAATAGTAAGTAAATCTGAATTTAGTAAGAGTGATGAGGAGGAATCTTTCTCCACACAAATAGTGAGGGAATCTGAGATCCCACCCTCAGAAATTAAAACTGCTGCCTATGGGTTTTCTCTTCTCAAAGTGAAAATCCAGGAATCACATGTTACTGTAGATAAACCAATCAAATTATCTTCAACTGATATGACTGAAACATTGGAAAGTAAAGATCACCAACCATCCGATGAAAGTTCAGAACAACCAACACAAAAGACTGGTTTCACGGAAATGAAGTTATCTCACAAAGGCGAAGACAGTGGATTTACTGAAGGCCTGTCTTCTACTACTACACTGACAAAAGTGAAAGCATTCACCGTTGAAGTACAATCTTCCAGTGACTTTTCAGAGAGCCATCATGATAAGCAACCAGAAGAGATGTCTGAATCTGATATAGCCGTTACAGAAGAAACTAAAATTGTAGATACGGAAGCAGAGCCAACTGATCAAAAAGAAAAATCTGATAGTAAGAGGTCTCCTGGCCGGTTTAAATTTTGGTTTCAAAATATTGGGTATTCATCCTCTGATGATGATGTAACCTCAGATTCCAAACCCGAAGATCAGAAATCATTTCCAGAACCCGAGCCTGATCCATCATCCACAATGGATAGTGAGTCTTCCAAACAAACTGAGAAAGCTGGGTGGTTTAGACTTCCCAAGTTAGGTTTTTCATCTCCAACAAAGAAGAGCAAGGAAACTAGCAAAGAAGAAGATCTAGATCCAACAGGGAAAAAACAGGATGATGAAAGTCCAACAGAAAAAGCAGAAACCTTTTTTGATGCACAAGAAACCTTACCACCGAAAGATACAACCACAGAGAAAGAAGGAGGAGACGCCTTACCTTGTGAGCCCATTGTTTCATCTTCAGCCAGAACCGAACTGATCCTGCTGGAGAAAGAGAAAGCTACGCTCCAAAGCATTCCAGAAGAGGCCTCAAAATAAGCTGGTCCTCCCCTCAATTTAAAAACAAGAAGTTAAAAAAAAACAAAGCTTTTTGAAACACCAGAAAATACATTGCTTTCTTTGTAACATACAGAAAGAATACATTACTTTAAATTACAAGGATCAAGCGTATTTTGTATATTCCATTGGTGTTTACAAGTTAATACATAGATAAATAGTTCCTAAGAAAGAGATCTGTTGTGTGAGACATGTGTATAAATAAAGAAACAAGAACAGACAAGCAAAACTACTGATTAAAAAAAAAAGAAACCAACAACGATCCTTTCTGCTTTCTATGGAACAATGCTTTCTTTAAACCAGTCTGGAGGAAGAAAAAAAAACTGGACACGAGATTCAACATTCGATAATCAAAGAATGATTTGTTCTAGGTTATTTTCAGAAGACAGAAGAAGCTAGCGCTGGGAAAATTACTATCATGTTTCCTTTTTTTAAAGTTTATTTTTCTAACTGTATTTCTGCTGCTATCATATGAAAGATTATATATTTTCATTATATTTGAACAATAGGTATATTGCAGGGCCATTTTAAACATAGACCAAATGGAAATAGTACTATTAGTTTTGAGCAGTCTAGTCTACAATCCAGTTCATCTAATGTATCAGGAGTTAAAGCAATTTAATACCATTTATACTTGCATCAACATACCTATCTACCGGTAATTGTATCCCTGAAATGGTAATATTATAATCCCGTATTTTCTGATGTTCTGGCACAGTTGTAGCAGCCTGTTCTGACCACTTATATACCAGGAAAGCGCATCTAAAGGCTGTTTCTGAAATGTCTTTTCATTGTCAGCCATCTTCATGCCAGTGTCTTAAGCTCTGGGTCAGTGTGCCTTTTGGAGTTTTCTGCATTATACATGTCACACTCAAAAATAATCACACACTATATAACAATGTGATACCCACTGCAACTAACGACAACAACACACAAGGTTACACACAGTAGGTGGGCTAAAATAGTGTCTAATAAAGCCCAGCAGTCTCCCTAAATATCTCAATCAAGACACTTGTGTAGCAAATATCTAAAGTGTTATTCAAAGCACATTTCTTATAGAATCAATTACAAACAAGGTCATCACATATAGCATAGCATAGCAATACAGAGGTCAACACATTACACATAGCGATTGCTGGGCGGGTACTGTGAGGCTAAAAGAGCCCAAAAAGTCAGTCAAGTCCAAAGTCTATGGACCCTTGCACTCACAGGTCTCGCATAACATGAAGGAGGGAGCCGGCGTTAGGACCAGGAGATGGAGTAGCTGGAAGCATGCCTACGGCTGCAAGTCAGCGGACGCCACAGTCTGGCCGTTTCGCGTGATCAACATGCTTCGTCAGGGCATTCCTGCTTCGGGACGCTCCTCCTTGGTATGAAGATGAAGCAATATTTTGCTGGTATGTGTACTAGAAGCACATCACAGGTTCAGAAATCAGTAACATCATAGAAAGATGTCTCCTAGGGCTGGATATGTGTAATGTGTTGACCTCTGTATTGCTATGCTATGCTATATGTGATGACCTTGTTTGTAATTGATACTATAAGAAATGTGCTTTGAATAACACTTTATATATTTGCTACACAAGTGTCTTGATTGATATATTTAGGGAGACTGCTGGGCTTTATTAAACACTCAAAAATAATCCCTGCTTTTACACCCAATTTATGATAAAATTGGTTGTATCTGCTGCTGTGGTTAAAGCCACTGCAGATGTTCTTTGGCTTCTGCACTGAGGAGCCAAAAGTTAAATCCAGTATATGGCAAGATATGTACATGATTAGCTTTTCACAGACTGGAAGAAACTAAGGCCTCTTCCACACTGCCCCTATATCCCAGGATCTGATCCCAGATTATCATTTTATCCCAGATTATCTGGCAGTGGAGACATATAATCCAGTTTAAATCAGATAATGGCCCCAACACACTGAAACATTTTCCACTTTTCCGGTGAAGGCATCCCACAGGCAGATCATGCAATAACTTAAAATAAGGTGTATATAATAATTTAAACTTCTGAAAGCAGCAAGAATTTAGCTACTTCCTGCTTTCTCAGATTTCTCATTAGGTACAGAAAAGTAGTTAAAAAAATAATACAAATTCACAACTTCACCCTAAATACAGTATGCTTTCAAGGTGTGTGCTTACATAAATATAGTATCAATTGTCAATAGCCATATTCACTTATAGACAAACTTTGTGAATGCAACCACTGAGCGCTTTTTTGTGCCCAAAGATAATTTTCTCTCATACCAGATAGAGTTTAGAAATTGAGATCTTTTGGAACTACAGCTCTCAGAATTCCCTAATCCACATCACCATAGGCCATGCCGAGTAAAGGATTTTGCAAACCATGGTCTCAAAATAGGAGTATTTCAGCATTGATATCAGGTACAAATATATGGTCACAAATAGATGATAACTTATATAAGCCGAAACACAGGCACTGGGCAGACTAGATTTCTGTTTTTCTGCCAGTGTGCCTTGAATAACCTTGACACAAATGCACCAGACCATTCAAAAGTGCCATTCATTGACATCAGTCTTAAGACAAGGGTTTTAAGCTCTCGATAAAAAGAACTTTCTGAACCAGACTTTAGCATCGGAACAGGAGTCGCATTCAGTGGAGCTGAAGTGGCTTAAGATCAGTTACTTCAGCGTGACTGGAAATTCACATGTAAATTACTTCAAAAATATCAAGCCAGGAGTTTAGTCTAAGGCGTGTATACAGGAAGGAGCCTATGCAAGTACAGTAGTTTTAAAGCTTTCCTAGAGGTATAAGTTGTAAATAGTTATAATTTGCCTTTTAGATTATTTTTTAAAATGCTTCTTGCAAGTATGCAGCCAACGAGGTAGTACATACCTGTTTAAACATTGTGCTTATATAATACCAATAATGTCTAATGTATCCTGGGTTATCCTCCTGATGTGGAAATAAAAACATTATCAACAGAATTGTGATAATCATTCCCAGTTTGAAGAAATACTACTTATTTATTTATGTATTTATTTGTCACGTTTCCAGGGGCGGTCTAAGGTAATTTAAAATGGTATGCGAACATTATTTTGGTGCCCCCAAAAAAACATTATTTTGCCACCCCCCATGTAAAACAAATATACAATTATAATATCACAATACCATTAGTAGTATTATATTGTATCAATGTATATACAATATATTATACCATACTCATACTATATTATATCATAATTATATTATACTACATTACAATATAATTATAATATATTGACATTATAATATAATGTAACATTCTATTACATTATTATTATAAAATAATAACATTATTTATTTAAATAAAATTATCCTCTACTAAATATTTTCATTACTCCTATAAAACTCAAATAACCCCAAATAAAGTAAAATAAAATATTATATATTACTATTTTGTACAATACCACTATACTGCAATATTGTTTGTAATATTACATGTAATATAAAATATATCATTATTGTTATATTGTATTTGTATTATATTGTATGACAATATTAAGCAGAACTGTATAATAAGCAACAAGAAATGCAATGTAAATGCATCAAAATCAGAATATATTACCTATCACCCATCTCATAATTCATAGGAGTCTCCCATAAGTCCAAAATTAGGATCCCAATGTCAATGTAAATCTCTGAGGAACATCGGCAGGGCCAGGAGGGCGCCCCATGCGGCCAGGATGGCGCCCCCTTCCCAGATGGCGCCCTAGGCGGCCGCCTACTTGGCTTATCTTGTAGGACCGCCCCTGCACGTTTCTATACCACCCCTCTCAGCCCGAAGGCGACTCGGGACGGTTTACACAAGGCAGTCTTTGCCCTCAATACAACACAAGCAAACAAACCCAAAAAATAACCATATAACAACCAATTGTTATACTATCCATCCTGACATAGGAATGTTGCTATCTAAAACCTTGGGGGAAAATCTTACATATGTTTGGGATTTAGGACCAAGATCCCCAGTTAGAGCAATATATCACAGAAAGCCTGTGCCGTCACGCCCAGGCACTTAAATGGCTAAAACTAAAAATGTGCTTTCCTATATAACCTGGTGGACTGCAGGTGTCTTCTTTTTGATGCTCAGGGGTCCCAAAAAGCCAAAACCCACTTCAGGTTAAAGTTGAACAGCATACACAAACTTTATTCAAGCAAAGTCCTTGGCAGACTTGGTTCAGTTCTTAATGGTTACAAAAACAGACTTGGTTGCTGGGATGAAGACTGAAAAATCCCTTTTGCTACCACCTATGATAAGGAAATCCGGGGATATTCCCTATCCTGACTTTGGCTGGCTATTTAGGAAGAACGGATCTTCCCCTGTCTTAAGCACAAAGTCAGTTTTATAGGCAAACCTAGTGAAGGTTGCAGCCAGATAGCCCCAAAAAATAGAGCAGGATAGTACAGGACTATAGCAAGGTAAATTGGCTAGCTATCCACACTACAACAACACACAGTTAAGGTAGTAAGAAGACCCTATAGTACTTACAATGGCCTTTCTAAGCTGACCTAGCTTGACCAAGGCACATCTGAATCGTCCTCTAGCTCAGTGTTTCTCAACCAGTGTGCCGTGGCACACTAGTGTGCCGTGAGCGATCATCAGGTATGCTGCGAGAAAAGCTCTCTGCCTCCCTTCCTTCCCCCCTCCTCCTGCCAAACTCTTGCTGCTTGGGAGAGGAGGAGGAAGGGCCAGGCGGCGGCGAAGAAAAAGAAGAAGGGACCGGGGCGCCGCCTCCTTTGGCTGTTTCCTCAACCAGCCCCCAATTCACCATGACTCCCGCCATGACTCTCGCCCCTTGCTTGTTGAAGCCGCGCGGAGGAGGAGACCTGCCTACTGAAGCCCGTCCACCGCTCATGCTCCTCCTCTGTGGGAGAACTGAAGCCGGGGGGGGGGGGAGGCGGGGGCATGACGCAGCCTGGCTCCGCCCCTTCCCCCGGCTTCAGCACTCCCACAGCTTTGCCAGCCTTGAGGGGGCAGTGCCAAGCCAGCGGTGACAGAGCCAGCACAATGCTGGCTTGGCACTGCCCTCTCAAAGCTGGCAAAGCTGTGGGAGAACTGAAGCCGGGGGGGAGGGGCAGGGCATGGTGCGGCCTGGCTCCCCCCCCTCCCCGGCTTTGGCACTCCCAGCAGGTCACCATCCCCCAGCCGTTCTTTACTGTGTTACAGTGTCATTTTGGTTGGTGGTGTGCCCCCGGATTTTTTTAATGTTAACAGTGTGCCACGGCTCAAAAAAGGTTGGGAAACACTGCTCTAGCTGAGAGAAGACTAAAGACTCTCAAAATGGAGGCCCATCCCCAGGAAGAAAAAGGGGCGGGCTTCAACTAGGGTTGCCATTTTTAGATATAAGAAGTAAGGGATATTTACGGGATTTTTCACAAAAATAAGGGACACTTCATTAAAAACCTGTAACTCAAACATTAGGTAGAAATAGTTTTATTAACAGAATAAGATAATGATTGAAACTCACAAAAGAAACTGACTTACACCCTCTTAACAGTACATGGTATGTTTCTGCATGCTTTGTCATGCAGAAAAAACATTATTAGAACTACCCAATTTTCTCCATCTGTATTTAGTACTTGACTTTGCTGACTTTAAAAGTGCACTGTCTAAACATTAAAATAAATTTGATAAGACAGTACATCTTCATGATTATTATGTCAATAGTTAATGATATAGTATAGTATGGGATATACAGCATTGTATAGTATTGGGATGCACAGCTAGGCCTATTTTAAGAGTAACTCTCAAGCAACCAGAAACTATCTTTATCCAACATGATCCAACATTCCCCTTGGGCAGTGTTTCTCAACCTTTTTTGAGCTGCGGCACACTTTTAACATTAAAAAAATCCAGGGGCACACCACCAACCAAAATGACACTCTCACACAGTAAAGAACGGCTGGGAGATGGTGACCTGCTGGGAGCGCCGAAGCCAGGGGAGGGGGAGGAGCCAGGCCGTGCCATGCCCCGCCCCTCCCCCGGCTTCAGTTCTCACACAGCTTCGCCAGCCTTGAGGGGGCAGTGCCCTCAAGGCTGGCGAAGCTGTGAGAGCGCTGAAGCCAGGGGGAAGGGGAAGCCATGCCCCGCCCCCTACCCCAGCTTCAGCTCTCCCACAGAGGAGGAGCATGAGCGGTGGATGGGCTTCAGTGGGCGGGGCTCGTCCTCCGTGCGGCTTCAGAGAGCGAGGGGCGAGAGTCATGGTGGGAGTCATGGCGGATTGGAGGCTGGCTGGGAAAACGGCCGAAGGAGGCGGTGCCCCGGCCCCTTCTTTTTCTTTGCCTCCGCCCGGCCCTTCCTCCTCCTCCCCCAAGCAGCAGGAGTTCAGGAGGAGGGGGGGGGAAGGAAGGGGGGCAGAGAGCTTTTCTCGCGGCACACCTGATGATCGCTCATGGCACACTAGTGTGCCACGGCACACTGGTTGAGAAAGACTGCCCTTGGGTAACGGTTAATTGAGTCTACTATACTTTGAAAAAGTCCTGTATCGCCTCTTCCTTCCAACGGGGACGCAGGCTGCCCTGTGAGTTGGAATCCCCGGGCAGGCATTGCCGTGGAAACCGCAGCGTGCACCTTCCTCTGGTCAACCCCGCCCAGTCCTGTCCTGCTAGTCAAAAATAAGGGACAGGGCCTGAAAATAAGGGACACAAATTTTAGGGCCAAAATAAGGGACGTCCCTTAGAATAAGGGGCATATGGGAACCCTAGCTCCAACCCAAAAGGATACTTTTGCAGCCAATAACTGCAAAGTCTTATCAAACAGGCTGCAAAACTTAGCAAACGATTAACCAACAGGGTGCCACAAAGTCTACAATGGACCCTGGAAAAAACTGCAAAGGATGCTTTTTCCTTTTAACTATGGGGCAATGCAAACAGATGTCTGGAAGACGGAACAAAGCCTCCCGTTTGATTACAGCTCCTAAAAGTCTGTAGCCCTGTATGGTTTCAGAATTACACAAAACAGTGGGTAAACTGCTGAACTACAGCAAAGAAAACACAAGGGGTTAACTACACCCAATGCAGCAACAAACACAGTCACGGGAAGAACCGGATTATAATTTCTATATGTATTATGTACCATACAACATAAATAATGGTAATCCTGAGTAAGTAACGAATTATCGAACACACTATATAATTCTCCTATACATAACAACATATAATGACGAATATAACAAATTCGACGCAATAGTACTTCATCATATAGTATTCCGCATACAAGAAATAACATTAGACCAAAAAATAAAATAGGTTAATTCACCAAAAATAATGTAGTATATACAATCATACAGGTCATTATTAATCTAGGGATATTAATAATATGGTCCCAATTGAGCTTTGTAGCGGTGAAGTATTCAGCATATTGTTCATCGGTCCAGTTAACAATAGGATTCGAAGTAGTTTCTCTGTGCAAAGAACACAGGGCATCTTTCTTATAATCCTAACAGTCCATAGTCTTAAAAAAGCATCTCTCTGTTTTGATAGTCTAATAGAGTCT
This sequence comes from Anolis apletophallus, assembly GCA_030556195.1. NCBI lineage: Eukaryota > Metazoa > Chordata > Lepidosauria > Squamata > Anolidae > Anolis > Anolis apletophallus. The sequence continues at coordinate 200,272,150 of JARBWK010000002.1, forward strand.
CTAATGAAGCCTGTCCCTACTAACTTCTAAAAGCATACTGTTTCTAAAATGGAGTCTGAGTCCTGAACAGTCCCAGATCTGGTCACATGGTCTGTAGCCCCTCCCACAACATAGAGTTAAGCAAAACTGCACACCAATACACACATTTACAATACAGTCAGAAATCTCTCTATATATAAAAAGAGAGCTGTCATCCTAAGTAGCCTATAGACAGCAAAACCACACAAGGCAGACACACAAAAACAGTCCACATACCCAGAAAACCCTACGAGGTATGTTTACCACAACCCCCCCCCCCAAAGAGCCAACGGCCACAAATCCAAACAAACATTATGAACTACAACTCCCATGATCCCCTACTCCAGCCCCCTCTGCCAGTTTAGAGTGTCGGAATGTTGGTGATGCTGGCCAATTAGAGGCATTATGCAAATACTCCCTCAGTTAGAATGTAAAGGCTGGGAGCCACCACCCTCTGGCAGTTTAGAATGTCGGAATGTTGGCGGTAGGGAGGGAGGGAGGGAGAAGAGGCAGGAGGAGAGAGAGAAGAGAAAAGCTGAGGGATGAGGGGGAGAGGGAAGAAAGGAAGTATAAAAGTCAGGAAGGGATGTTACTGTTGGTCTTCGCCACATGCACACACGTATGTACATATAGACATGCACACATACACACATATATACATGCACTGAAATACGCACATACACACATACATACACACATCTGTACTTACATCTACACATATACACGCATATACCTATACAAAAACACACATATACATAAGTACACACATATACACATATACATATACACATATACATAAGTACACACACATACACACACACATAGACACAAATCCATATATATACATACATACACACAAAAAACACACATATATAGACTGGGACACAGGAAAGATAAAAAGCCACAGTGGCGCTGGCTGATTAAGAGCTAAAAGGAGGAGGAAGGCCCGCTGTCTTCACCGAAGCCAGGGCCTCTGGAGGACTCCGCTGCAGCAAACGGGGACAGCGCCCCTCCCACCTCCTCCTGGCCTCCTCCTTAACCCCCCCCCCCAAAGGAACGAAAGAAGGGGGGGAAAGGTAGGGAAAGGAATGGAGGGACTGAGACAAGGAGAGCAAGGACTGATACAGAAAGGGGAGGAATGGCAGGAAAAAGGAAAAGGAAAGAAGGGAGGGAGGAAGGAAGGAAGGAAGGGAGGGAGGGAGGGAGGGAGGGAGGGAGGAGGAAGGAAGGAAGGAAGGAAGGAAGGAAGGAAGGAAGGAAGAAGAAGGAAGGGAAGGATAGAAGGAAGGAAGGATGGAAGGAAGGAGGGGAGAAGAAAGGAAGGGAAAGATAGAAGGAAGAATGGGTGGAAGGAAGGAAGGAGGGGAGAAGAAAGGAAGGAAAAAGGAAGGATAGCAGGAAGGAGGGGAGGGGAAAGGAAGGAAAGGATAGAAGGATGGAGTAAAGGAAGGAAGGAAAGAAGGGAGAAGAAAGGAACACAGAAACACATACACACACATACAGTATATACATGCACAGAAATATACAAATATACACATACACACATACATAAACACACCTGTACTTACACACATCAACACATATACATGCACATACATATACAAACACACATATACATAAGTACACACATATACACATATACATAACTACACACACAGTCCCCAAGTTTAAAAAGTCCCACAGCAACGCGTGACCGGGTCAGCTATATACTATAACTAGTGGAGATTTCAATAAGATTACTATTTCCAACACACATGTGCTGGAGCAGTCCAAACCAACATATTGCAATTAAGTCCGGTGTTTTCCTTGAATGCAGGGATATACAGGGATGCGAAAATGCACATTTTTCAGCTGATCTCGGATTTTAAACACACCTTTTAAACCCAAACATACCTTTTAAACCCATATCTCCTATACCAGGCCCTTTAGAGGAGGAGGATGCTCTAAATACACTGCTTCCAAGATGCAAGCTTGCTTCTCTTTGGATTTCTTTGAGAGCAACCCAATCTATATATATTTCCTATTTCCTATTCCTGGACTGCAACTCTTCCAGATAGATAAGCTAGATAGATTAGATAGGGATTTTAAACATACCTTTTAAACCCATGGTTTTCTGCTGGTGATGCAATTCAAGGGAGGAGGAAGGGCCGGGCAGTGGCGAAGAAAAAGAAGAAGGGACCGGGGCGCCACCTCCTTCAGCCGTTTCCCCAGCCAGCCTCCAATCCGCCATGACTCCCACCATGACTCTCGCCCCTCACTCGCTGAAGCTGCGTGGAGGAGGAGCCCCGCCCACTGAAGCCCGTTCACCGCTCATGCTCCTCCTCTGTAGGAGAGCTGAAGCTGGGGGGAGGGGGTGGGGCATGGCGCGGCCTGTAGGTGAGCTGAAGCCTGGGGGAGGGGCGGGGCTGGGCCTGGCTCTGCTACCTCCCCCAGCTTCGGCACTCCCAGCAGCTGCTCCAGCCTTGAGGGGACAGTGCCAAGCCAGCATTGTGCTGGCTCTGGCACCGCTGGCTTGGCACTGCCCCCTCAAGGCTGGAGCAGCTGCTGGGGAGAGGTGAAGCCAGGGTAGGGGCGGGGTATGGCACAGCCTGGCTCCGCCCCTCTCTGGCTTTGGCACTCCCAGCAGCTGCTCCCAGCAGGCCACCGTTCTTTACTGTGTTAGAGTGTCATTTTGTGTCATTTTGGTTGGTGGTGTGCCCCCGGATTTTTTTAATGTTAAAAGTGTGCCGCGGCTCAAAAAAGGTTGGGAAACACTGCTCTAAATACACTGCTTCCAAGATGCAAGCTTGCTTCTCTTTGGATTTCTTTGAGAGCAACCCAATCTATATATATTTCCTATTTCCTATTCCTGGGCTGCACCTCTTCCAGATAGATAAGCTAGATAGATTAGATAGGGATAAGAAGCAAGTCAGCCATTGTATTGTTTCGCTTAATCCATTATCCAAGCAATTAATCATAGAAGTGGAAGCTACCTCAAGAGTTATCTAATGCAGTCTCTTGCCAATGGACGAACAAGACGTCTAGGGTGCCTGGTTATTATTTTCTCCAAGCATCTCAGAAAGCATATCACGTACTCGAAAGATTATGTTACAACTTCTCAAAGGTGCTACAAGAGCCTCTTGCATACCATTATTCTGAGTTCATTTCCCACTGGAATGAGATGCTGGAGAATAACTGGTGCTGTGTAAGATTTGTTTGTTTATAAATCCCGTATCTGTTGGGGATACAAGATACTGTGGCTATTAGTGAACCTTCTTGAAACGAAGGACTTGAGGCCCAAGAATATCATGCATTTGCACCAGAAAATGCACAGAGAAGACACATTTTGTAGGACATGGAGAAATAAAACAGTGTACGCTGATCCTGTGGATATGGGAACTTTACACAGTTCAGACATAAATAGAAATACAGTATTAAATATTCTTAAAATCATTAAAGTGTTGGCAAACTGCATTAATTCTGCAGTGCTGTCAAACTATTACAATGTTGTGAAGCTGAATTAATTCTACAGTGTAGATCAGGGCTGTCCAACTTCTACCGGCCCAGGGGCCTGAATTCCGGTCACTGATGACCTGGGGGGCCGTAGGGTCTGCCCCGCCCCCGGCTCCGCCCCCACCCCTCCCCCGGCTCCAATTTACGTACAATTCCTAGTGGCATTATTAATTATAAAATAAATATAATATTTTACTAACATTAAATGCAGGGGGGCATTCAAAAGGGGGGGCATGCATACAATTAAATATAATATTTTACTAACAAAAAACCCCGGGGGCATTCAAAAGGGGCATGCATACAATTAAATATAATATTTTACTAACATTAAATGCAGGGGGCATTCAAAAGAGGCATGCATACAATTAAATATAATATTTTACTAACATTAAATGCAGGGGGCATTCAAAGAGGCATGCATACAATTAAATATAATATTTTACTAACATTAAATGCAGGGGGCATTCAAAGGGGCATCCATACAATTAAATATAATATTTTACTAACATTAAATGCAGGGGGGCATTCAAATACACAATTACATAATAATAACATAAAGGTTAGCCTACCTTCCCAAACGCGCGGGATCCAGGAGCAGCCGGACCACGAGCAGAGGCAACGACCGAGCGAGGCAGCAGCCGGGAAGGTACAAATCACATCTACGTGGGCGCAGGGATTAAGTAGCGAGATTTCGGCAACAGGAGTATCGCGAGACTACAGAAGCCACACGGATTTCGCTCTCAATGCAGGCGAGATTTCGCGTTGAGAGCGAAATCCCGTGTGGCTTCCGTAGTCTCGCGATACTCCTGTTGTCGAAATCTCGGCTACTTAATCCCTGCGACCCACGTAGACGTGATTTGTACCTTCCCGGCTGCTGCCTCGCTCGCGATACTTGCTCTGAAACCCAGAAGTGGGTAATTTTTAAAAATATTTTAATTTTTTTTATTTTTTTATTTTTTATTTAAAAGCTTGGGGGGTATAGGGAAGGGGCTGGGGGGCCGTATACGGCCCCCGGGCCGCCAGTTGGACAGCCCTGGTGTAGATAATCATCATCATCATCATCTTTATTTATACCCCGCCACCATCTCCCCAAAGGGGACTCGGGACAGCTTGCATGAGGCCAATCCTGATAATACATTACAGCAAAATAAATACAGAACAACAAAAAGAATAACATCACAATAAAATAAGTAAAACATAAGAGTAAAATAAAACGGCAAAATAACAAAGTGAAAAATCAAACGGAATGGACGGGCCAAATGTACAACATAAAGTAATAAAACTTTGGATGAGATAAGAATGAAAAGGGTACACAGTGTTCCCTCACTTATTGCTGGGGTTACGTTCCAGTGTTACCGAACGATTTAGGACAGTCTGGCCCATAGGGGGCAGAGGCCCAGAAGTACCCCTAAAGCGAGGATTTCAGCAAAAACCTCAGGTGAGTTCTAAAAAGCAACCTAAAAATCCCTTTCCCAAATGATCTCACTAAAGAAGTCTGGAAGAAGATGCCACTGAAGTTTTTATTCTTGTCAGCTGAGAAGGATGACCACTGCAGTTTCCTTGTTGCAAAGCAGTCATAAAGCTACATTGAAGCATATGCCATTTTTATACACTTTACAGAACTGTCAAATTCAAACTTTCCCGCCCCTGCATGCTGTAGGCTTCACGATGATTGGTTGGAACCTTAGAAGCCAGCTATAGCGGGAACCAATCGTGAAACAGCACCGCTTTTGGCCTGGCGAATGGGAAGTGAGGGACAGGAATGTGTTCAAAACAAAGAGCAGCTGGAGTTTTCTTGATTAGATCATGTCCATATGTTAATGAAGATCTGAGGCTTTGGCCTTTCGAGTCAAAGGAATTCTTTTGTTCTTGGTGAGAAACAGGAATTTGTCCTTAACGACCCCTCCTTGTTGAAAAAGGGCCATATGCAGGTTCAATCCATGAGAAATTTCAGCTTTCTGGATGGTAAATAAATGAAATAGCTGTAATCACATGTCAGTTTCCGAGGCTGACAGAGGCAGTCAGTTATGAAATATGAAAAGTAGTTATGCCATTATCCTTCAGTGTGAAGAGGGAACGAAACTTCGAGGCTCTTCCCCGTGAGTGATGAGGGGTCTTCGTTGAGAAAACAAAAACAGCCTTTTGTTTTCTACACCAGAAAAGTGCTATTATCATGCAAATGAAGCTAGTGGAGGGATGACTGAATCACAAGCTTTGCAGCTGGCAAGCCTCGCCTAAGGTAGCTGGCTAAAGGTAAACAGTAGCACTTTCATATTTTTAAAATCATACGGAAAAGGAAAAAACATGCAGGAAAATGGTTACATGGAAGGGGAGGGTTTCAGGGAAATACCACTACCAATATCTCATCATAATTTCATATGCAGGGCATGGAAAGAAAGTCCATATAATCTTGAAAAGCATCAAATCCATATGCTTTGGGGAAAGTCCATCTGTGTCCTTGGGAAAACTATAAGAGTAAAGTCCTTTTTGCTAATAGCCTGAAGAGAGTCCAAATACACGAAAGTCCTTGGAAAACTATGTCTCTCAAACCGCGCAGGGCTTGCCCCTGTTGGTCTGTCCGCATGCAACTCCGTGCACAAAGAGTCCATGGCTTCAGGTTAAGTGAGGCAAGAAAACAGAGAGGTAGAAATAGCTGGAGGTCTTTTGATGCCAAATCCCAGCCTTTGGTGCTAGAGATGCCAGATCACATGTGCAGGAACACTGGAACTCCCTGCTGCAGGTCAAACCAATTAGGATGCAGATAGGCTCATTCTGGGGCTCACCTTCACCAGGACCTCCCACAAAAAGCGAAAAACCCGCGATGTAGGGCTGCTCTACTTATTTTAATCTTTATACATTATTTTAGTAGTTACACACTATTTTAAGTCTTTATAAACTTAAAATAAAGTGAAGGAAAGGAAGGAAAGGCCCTTCAGGGCTGGGGGGAGGGAGGGAAGACTGAGGAGGGAAAGTGTCTTGGAGAGCGGTGGCGGCAAAACCCCTCAAAACAGCAAAAATACCATGATATATAATTTAAATCAATATTTTTTGAAATCTGCAAAACAGCGAGTCCACATTAAGCGAACCGTGAAGTAGCGAGGGAACACTGTATTTGTAAGGGAGGAGCTGGTAGGGGATGGAATAGTGGAGACAGGCCTTCAGAAAGGTGGGGGGAAGTGCAATATGAGGACGACATGGGAGAAACAACAGGAAAGAAGTATATGGTCACTCTCCAAAGGCCAATCGGAAGAGCCAAGTTTTTAGATTCTTCTTGAAGGCTGCTAGGGTGGGCGCTTGCCTAATCTCAGTAACAGCAAGGGGCAACACTGTGGTAAATACAAGAAAGCAATTCAGGTATATGAATAATACAGTAATCAAATAGTATCAAAAATAATTTTGTATACGCAAGTACACAATTAGAATAATTCACAATCCACAATGGGAACTAAATAGTGCAATGTCCTAAGTACAATGCGATGACATAATAGCAAGGTACAACACTGTGAGAACTAACAATTGGGTTAGGTACAGTATGGCAAAGCACATGCAATGTATAACAATAATCCAATACAGAAGTCTGTAGCCAGGAAGATAGTGGTACCTTCGCGGCTACTGGGTCGCTACAATGCAAATAAACAAATAAACAATAATAGTAACCTTAATACAGTGTTTCTCAACCAGTGTGCCGTGGCACACTAGTGTGCCGTGAGCGATCATCAGGTGTGCCGCGAAAAAAGTTATCTGCCCCCCTTCCTTCCCCCCTCCTCCTGCCGAACTCCTGCTGCTTGGGAGAGGAGGACGAAGGGCCGGGCGGCAGCAAAGAAAAAGAAGAAGGGACTGGGGCGCCGCCTCCTTCGGCCGTGGAGGGGGGGGCATGATGCTGCCTGGCTCTGCCCCCTCCCCCTGGCTTCAGCACTCCCACAGCTTTGCCAGCCTTGAGGGGGCAGTGCCAAGCCAGCGGTGGCAGAGCCAGCACAATGCTGGCTTGGCACTGCCCTCAAAGCTGGTGAAGCTGTGAGAGAACTGAAGCCAGGGGAGGGGGCAGGGCATGGTGTGGCCTGGCTCCGCCCCATCCCCGGATTCCGCGCACCCACAGCTACGCCAGCCATGAGGGGGCAGTGCCATGGCAGCGGTGCCATTGCCAGCACAATGCTGGGTTGGCACTGCCCTCAAGGCTGGCGGCTGAGGGAGAACTGAAGCCGGGAGAGGGGGCGGCATGGTGTGGCCTGGCTCCTCCCCGGCTTCTCGCACTCCCAGCAGCTGCTCCCAGCAGGTCACCATCCCCAGCCGTTCTTTACTGTGTTACAGTGTCATTTTGTGTCATTTTGGTTGGTGGTGTGCCCCCGGATTTTTTTAATGTTAAAAGTGTGCCACGGCTCAAAAAAGGTTGGGAAACACTGCCTTAATAGGTGCTTGAAAATTGTAGAGAGCCAGCAGTGAAGTCCGTGTCTAGCGGAAGGGAAGGAAAATTCACAGAGACCGCTCAAAGATACCCATAGACACAGGGCTCATGTGCAGGCTTGCTCAATGGCTGGCTGGTCTTCGTAGTCCGTGAAGAACGCTAATTGGGGCTGGTGCGGCCAACCATTTCCTGCCTATGGGATGGTCCGTCCTCCTTGTGACTTGAGACACTCGTGAAGATTATACACCCTTGAGGACGTCATTGCATTCAATACATTGCCTCTGAAGAAGTCCCAGTGACGAAACGGCCCTCCGCCGGCCTAGGGGTGAGCTCCTGCCGTAATGGAATACTCCCCACTATTCTCACTTAGGTGAGACCCTTGTGGGGTTGTGTTTACCCATAACTGTCCCGCCAGTTCAACATTATTCCTGAACGCTTCCTCGGCACCAATAGAACTACTAAGGCCAAGCACCATTGCAGCGCCATTGTGCGTGTCCACGCTTGTGCATTGGCCGCACCAGCCCCAATTAGCGTTCCTCATGGACTACGAAGACCAGCCTGCCCTGCGGCGCGCCATTGAGCAAGCCTGCACATGCGCCTGTGCGTATGGGTATCTTTGAGCGGTCTCTGTGAATTTTCCTTCCCTTCCGCTAGACACGGACTTCACTGCTGGCTCTCTACAATTTTCAAGCACCTATTAAGGTTACTATTATTGTTTATTTGCATTGTAGCGACCCAGTAGCCGCGAGGGTACCACTATCTTCCTGGCTACAGACTTCTGTATTGGATTATTGTTATACATTGCATGTGCTTTGCCATACTGTACCTAACCCAATTGTTAGTTCTCACAGTGTTGTACCTTGCTATTATGTCATCGCATTGTACTTAGGACATTGCACTATTTAGTTCCCATTGTGGATTGTGAATTATTCTAATTGTGTACTTGCGAATACAAAATTATTTTTGATACTATTTGATTACTGTATTATTCATATACCTGAATTGCTTTCTTGTGCTTGCCTAATCTCTCCAGGTTGTGAGTTCCACTAGAAATGTATAGAGATGAACATGAATATAAAAATACAGAAGGCAATACACATTTAATTACAGTATCTGCATTTCTCAGACATATTTACCAGAGAGAACTATAGATACAGTTTTCAGTAGTTTTCTAAGATCCATTTGAATTGTGGGAACAGTGAGTGCTTTGCAAAGTGGTAGCACAGCATTTGATGTTAAAGCCGGTTAACCAAGAGAACCAGTTATAATTTTTTGAAGGCATTGCCACCTTGTGGCATTTTGTAAATGAGACAGCTACTACACAGTTTCTTTTTTGAACTAGGAGGTTGCAGTTTGCAATTTCACACCAAGTGTTCGGTGCAATACCAGTGTACTGCATGCTTACTAGGCATGAGAAAAAAAGTTATGAAAATGATTCGTTTCGTAAGAAATTTGTAAGAAATGCTACTTTCGAGTATTTCCGCACCTGGAACGCCAACCAGGAAGTGGACTTTCTTTTTTGAACCGGGGCCAGGATTTTCTTAAGTGTCGTTATTAGGTCGTGGGGGGGCACCCTCCTTCTCTCACCACCCTCCCACCTCCCTTGCCAATAAGTATTATGGCAAGGCAAGCCCTAAACTCGCTCCTTCTTTCGGCTGGAAGGAAGCCTGGAAAAAATGTAAACAGAGGATTACTCAGTAAATCTGCAAAGGGGCACTTTGGATGAAGGGCCTCTTTTTGTGGATTTACTTCTGAGTAAACCTCTCTGTTTACATTTTTCAGGCTTCCTGCCTCTCCTGCCTGCCAGGATCTAAAGCATCAAAGAGTATTGGGGTGAGAAACCAACCTAATGTATAATAGAATGAATGCTACTGTAAGTGCCTAATATTATAAGTAATCCAACTGGTCATACCTACATTCCATGCACATGCAATAATACAGCAGTAATAACAATAACAAGAGGTAAAATTCAAACCGAAGTATTCTGACTGGTCTCTCCTCATGCGGTGCAAACGGGCTCTTCTCTTATTAGCTGGAAATTAGCCCGGGAAAAGCCAGCGTTTGCTGCTTGGGAGCACACACATACATATTCTTGGGAGGGAATTTGCTGCAGAATCCGGGCTCATAGAGAAGATTCTGCAGCAAATCCCCAAAAAGAATATGTATGTGTGTGCATCAAGCAGAAAACGCTGGCTTTTCCCGGCTACTTCCCAGGCTCAGAGAAGAGCCCGTTTGCACCGCATGAGGAGGGACCAGTCAGAATACTTCGGTTTGAATTTTACCTCTTCTTATACCCATTGTTATTACTGCTGTATTTTGCATGTGCATGGAATGTAGGTATATGACCAGCCTGGGCAAACTTGGGCCCTCGCTCCTCGGGATCGGGGTGAGAGAGGCAGCGAGGAGGCGAGGGGGGTCCTCCTCCTTTTCTTTTGCTGCCTCCCTCCCTCCTTTGCTCCCTCCTTCCTATTTGGAGAGTCCCATCTAGAATTCAGTGTGATTTACCAGCTGTTAGGATTTCTGGGAGTTGTAGGCCAAAACCATCTGGAATGCGCATGCACTGGCATACGAACTACTAACGAATTTCGTTAGTAATTAAGTTACATTTAGAATTTTTGGAAATTTTTTTGTAAGTCTTCCTATTACTAATCAAAAAAATCCCCCCCCCCCCCCATTAGATTTTCGATTTGCTATTTTTGGGTTCTAAACCATGCCTAATACTTACCACATCTCTCCCAAATTATCCACATTAGAGATCTGAGATGGTCACTTCTGGAGATCAGTTACAACAGCCCAGGTTAGTAGAAGCTCTCTCCCAGACAAACCAGCATGGTTGACCATCATTTGAAGCAGACAGGTATCCATTCTAATATAAAGTATTGACCAGAAGAGATGGGCCTAGTGAATGTCTGATCATTGTTTCATTTTGTTTGTCATTCTTTGATCTATCTCAGTGTTTTTCAACCTTTTTTGAGCCGCGGCACATTTTTTACATTTACAAAATCTTGGGGCACACCACCAACCAAAATGACACAAAATGGCACTCTAACACAGTAATACATATAGTTCATATGTTTTTAAATGCATTTATACACTCAGTGTGAAACCCGGGCCTGTTTCGATGGGAGTTGTAGTTGCTGGGAGTTATAGTTCACCCGCAATCAAAGAGCATTCTGAACTCCACCAATGATGGAATGGAATCAAACTTCCCACACAGAAGTCCCATAACCAAGAGAAAATACTATAAATTTGGTGGGCATTGACCTTGAGTTTTGGAGTTGTAGTTCACCTGTATCCAGAGATCACTGTTGGATCAGGACCAAACTTGGCACGAATACTCAATATGCCCAAATGTGAACACAGATGGAGTTTGGGGAAAATAGACCTTGACATTTGGGAGTTACAATTTCTGGGATTTATAGTTCACAAACAAAGAGCATTCTGAACTCCAAGACAAGGCCTGCTCCCCTTCCTTCTTCTCACCCTCCCGTCGTGTGAGGGGGGGGGGGGCTGCAGCACCGCACGTGCTTCCTGCCCGTTCTTTTATTTGGGGTTCCTCCGCTGCACTACAAAATGCCGCCGGCGAGAGCGCAATAAGAGGAACCGCCTCGCCCCTTCCTCCTCCTTCACGCTTACCGGCCTATAGCCAGCCACCAACGGCTGCTGCAGCAGCCGTGATGGGACTCCTTCGCCTCACGCTCTTCCAGGCTGCCGCCCTGCCCTTCGGCCTACATCCTAGCAATCTTTAAACCAAGGCCTTTGACTATTGCTTGCGCTCGGCACTAAGAAGGGGAAGTAAATAAGATTTGCATAAGGGGAGAGGGGAGCCTCGGGGAAAGGCGTGATGTGCATCTCTTCCTTCTCTCCTTGCGCACGCCAGAGTGTGCACTCGCAAAGCATGCTGGGAGGTTCCAATTTCCCACGGCACACCTGAGTATCGCTCACGGCACACTAGTGTGCTGCGTCACATCGGTTGGGAAACACTGATCTATCTGATCAAGCCTTTGACTTCCTTTCTACCTGTTGAGGTCCAAGTCCTTCTTTCTTTAAGAACTTAGGGCCCTTCCACACAGCCCTAAATCCCAGAATATCAAGGAAGAAAATCCCACAATATCTGCTTTGAACTGGTTTATCTGAGTCCACACTCAGATAATGTGGGATTTTCTGCCTTGATATTCTGGGATATAGGGCTGTGGGGAAGGGCCCTCCATTTGTGTATTCCCTTTGTCTGGAAGGGGGCATCCAATTCTAATAATTGCTGCTAGCTCACTCCACACACTTATGGTATAGGTCCTTTGTCTATCTCCTTTCCTGTCCTAAGATGGATTCTCTAAGGCAGGGGTGCTCATTACGGTGATCGGGAGCACCTAGGTGATCTTCGGCCCTCTTCCGGGTGATCTTTGGGCCTCACCAGTCGGATGGCGCACTCCTGCCATGCGCACGCACGTGCGCTCCCGCCGCCACCTTTGCGGGGCTTCTTTGGCCAAAATTAGGCTTTAGTGGGCGGGCCCTGGCGCTCGTCTTGCCACGCACGGTGTTATGACATGACCGCCCATTGGTTGCTGCTGGGGGGCGGGGCGAGAGCAAGGCGAAGGCACGCGCACGGATAGGATGCGAGGCTGTGGGAGGGATGGAGGGAATGTCTGTGTGTGTGTGAGAGAGAGAGCTAAGGAGAGAAGAAAGAAATCCGGAGAACTTTTTCGGATCCTTTTGGCAGGCAGGCAGGCGGGCGCTGGAAGGAGAGAGAGAGAGAAAAAGAGGTGAAGGAGGCCGGGCAAAGTGGGGCAAAGCCAAGCAAGCCCCGCCGCAAACCCTGCTGCTGCCCTCAGGACTCCCATTCCAAGCCGAGACCTGGGCGAGCAAGCTGTGTGGGGCTGCTTTCTTTCCTTGGTTGGGGGCGAGGAGGGAGGGCTCCGCCGTGTTCCTGGGGCTGAACCCGAGGAGGAGGGGGCTGCGGGGATGAAGACTCCACTTGCTGCTGCTGCTTGTGCCCTCGCCGCCTTTCTCTGTCTCACCCTCCCTCGCCCTCGAAGGAGAAAGGCGGCGAGGGGCCCATGGGGGAGAGAGAGAGAGAGAGAGAGAGAGGCTCTTCAGAGCCGGATAGGAAGAGCCTCTCTCTCTCTCTCTCTCTCTCTCGTGGGCGTGGACTGCCACCAGTGGGAGGGGTCCTCCTTCCTGCCATCCGTCCACTTGGGCGTCCTTTCTGAGTGACACCCTCGAAAGGAAGGAAGGAAGCCCCCTCCCCCTGCTGCATCTGTCACTTTGGGGAAGCACCTCTTCCACTCTTCCTTCTCCTGCCCAGGTAAGGAAGCCTCGAGGGAGGAGGGAGGGGAGGAGGCTCCCTTGGGGAGGCTCCAGCCTCACGTGGGTCTCTCTCTCACTTGAGTTTCCCGGTCCAGGCAGCAGCCAGGCGGCCCCTCTTCGCAGCCCTGTGCCTCCCAAGCCGCTACCGAAGCCATATCTGGCTGGAGCGCTGGCGGGTGCGCCTATAAATACCCTCCTGCTGCGTGCGTGGGAGGGGCCTGCTGTACACACAAGAAGCAGGATGGGATGGGGACTTCCTGCTTCGCGAAAGCACGCAGCAGGAAGGAGGAAGGCAACGAAGACATTAAGAGAGAGTGCGTGCGCAGGCAAGGAGGATCCCCTTCCTGGGTGCGCGTGGCGGCGAGTTCGTGGGCAGGCAAGAAAGAAGCCCCATGTGGACGGAAAGCTGCAGTTGGACTGCCACCAGTGGGAGGGGTCCTCCTTCCTGCCAGCCGTCCACTTGGGCGTCCTTTCTGAGTGACACCCTCGAAAGGAAGGAAGCCCCCCCCCCCCGCCCCGCTGCATCTGTCACTTTGGGGAAGCACCTCTTCCACTCTTCCTTCTCCTGCCCAGGTAAGGAAGCCTCGAGGGAGGGGGGGAGGCTGCCGTGGGGAGGCTCCAGCACAACAGGTGATCTTTTCAACTTGATTGTTCATATAGTAGCTTGCATGATGAAAAAGTGTGGGCACCCCTGCCCTAAGGCAACAATTTTTTTAAAAAAATTGCAAGTGCATTGTACTAGCCCTGCTGTTTTCTTCTTAATATGAATTCTAAATATTTCTGCAGCCAGGTAAGGAGCAAAACAAGTCATGCCAGACTAATCTGATCTCTTTTTTCAATAGCTGGGTAATGCAGGGAATGCCGTGGATGTAGCATATCTGGATATCAGTAAGACCTTCGACAAGGACCCCCATGACCTTCTGTCTAACAAACTTGTCAAATGTGGGCTAGACAAAACTACAGTTAGGTGGATTTGTAATTGGTTAAGCCAGGGCTGTCCAACTTCTACCGGGCCCAGGGCCGGAATAGAGGTCACTGATGACCGCCCCCAGGCCCCACCCCCAGGCCCCGCCCCCAGCCCAGGCCCCGCCCCCTCCTAAAGCTGTCATTCTCCCTCCTCCTCCTCTTTCCCGGGCACCGCGGCTGTCCCGAGCGCCGCGGCGCCCGGGAAAGGCACGGCGCCCGGGAAAGAGGAGGAGGGAGAGCAGAAGGCAGTGCCAAGGGCAGCGCGTCACAGGCCTGGCGTGATGTGCTGCCCTTGGTGCCGCCTACTCCTCCTTTTCGGCGGCTCCCCCGCCCTTCCTAGGGGGAGAGCCGAAAAAAAGAGTAGGCGGCGCCAAGGGCAGCGCGTCACGCCAGGCCTGTGACGCGCTGCCCTTGTCGCCGCCTACTCCTCCTTTCAGCGGCTCCACCGCCCTTCCTAGGGGGAGGGCCGCGGGAGTAGGCGGCGCCAAGGGCAGCGTCACGGCAGGCCTGTGACGCGCTGCCCTGGCGCCGCCTCTCTCCTTTCGCGGCTCCCCACCCTTCCTAGGGCGGGGAGCCGCCAAAAGAGCAGAAGGCAGCGCCAAGGGCAGCGCGTCACAGGCCTGGCGTGACGCGCTGCCCTTGGTGCCGCCTACTCCTCCTTTTCGGCGCGGAGGGACGGAGGGCGGTGCAGGGAGGAGGAGCTAGCTCTCTTCCTCCTCCCTGCCCGCCTCCCCTCTCCCCCGGCCGCCATTTTTTTTTTAAAAATTAGATTTTTTTAAAAAAAATTAAAAATGGCGGCTGGGGGCATAGCGGGGGCCGTGTCCAACAGGCTGGGGGCCGGATCCGGCCCCAGGGCCACCAGTTGGACAGCCCTTGGTTAAGCGAACGAACCCAAAAGGTGCTCACCAGTGCTCCTCTTCATCCTGGAAAGAAGTGACGAGAGGAGTGCCATAAGCAGGGTTCCGTTCTGGGCCCAGTCCTCTTCAACATCTTCTTTGGAGGCTTTTAGAGAGAGGCTGGATAGCCATCTCTCGGGGGTGCATAAATGTGATTTTCCTGCTTCTTGGCACAGGGTTGGACTGGATGACTCACGAGGTAGCATTTGTTGTCACAGGCCCCTTCCACACAGCTGAATAAAATCTCCACCTTTTCTGTTTTGAACTGGAATATATGGCAATGTGGACTCAAATAATCCAGTTCAAAGCACTTGAATATTCTGAGTTATTTGGCTGTGTGGAAGAGCCACAGTACAATTAGTCATGGATGAAGTCTCCAGTGGCGGCCAACTTACGATTGTCTAATTGTAAAACATCTTTTAGCCAATCCCTAATATACAATATAGAACATAATTTAGGAATGAGAATCTGGTTTGAAACACCCTGTATTTTACATCTCGCAAATGAAAGAACCCAAAAGTCATAAGTACATTGGTAACAGTAAAGTACCACCAAAAAAAGTAATCTTGTAGTTTCCTTTTAATTGTATACATCAATATTTCCAAGTACAATCTTTCTGTCTAGGCAAATCTTCCATATTTATTGAGTATCTGGAATTCCAATCTCGTTCAAAAATAAACTTCAGTTCTTCCTGTATTGTTGGAGTCTTCCTTTCAGAATCTATTGAAGACTGGCTAGCAAACACTCCCACACCCGCAGTGTTGGTGAAGTATTCTTCTGCCCAATTAGACGTTCCTGGAGATACAAAATATGTTTGTTTATTTATTTATTTATTTGGTTTTATATTCCGCTCCTTTCTGCAGGCTCGGGGCGGATCACAACATTCAATAAAAACATCAAGATACAACAATGTTAAGAAATTTTAAGATTAAAAAATTCCTTAAAAACTCATGGACGAGACCGTATGAAACATTTCCGAATTACCCGAAGGTGAGTCTGAAGAGGGCGGTCTTTCACGCCCTCCGGAAAGGGACCAGTTCTAGGAGCGCACGGGTGTCGGCTGGAAGTGAATTCCATAGCATGGGTGCCACAGCAGAAAAAGCTCGCTGCCTAGTTGTGGACAAATGGCAGGAGCGGATCGATGGGACAACTAACAAATTCTGCTCCTCTGAGCGCAGTGATCTCGGGGGAACGTATGGGGTAAGGCAGTCCCTCAGATACACAGACCCTAGACCGTGCAAGGCCTTAAAGGTTAGAACCAACACCTTGAAGGCGATCCGGTACTCGATAGGAAGCCAGTGCAGATGCCGCAAGATGGGAGTAATGTGCTACCTCACCGGTGCTTCCACCAGCAAGCGAGCTGCGGCATTCTGCACTAGCTTGAGTTTCCAGATTGTCGACAAAGGAAGGCCCACGTAGAGGGCGTTACAGTAGTTCAGCCTCGAGATGACCGTCGCTTGGATCACCATGGCCAGGTCATCCCTGGACAGGTAGGGTGCCAGTCGCCTAGCCTGTCGAAGATGGGAAAACGATGTTTTGCTGACCATGGAGACTTGGGTCTCCATGGACAGCAATGGGTCCAATTGGACACCCAAGCTCTTTACAAGGGATGACGGGCTAAGTTGCTCACCATCCAAGGTAGGAAACCGGCACTCATCCAGCCCAGGGCGACAGGGCCACAAGATCTCCGTCTTCGACGGGTTCACCTTCAACCGGCTGGAACGCAGCCATCCAGTCACGGCCTCCAGGCATTGATGGAAACAATCGGGTACGGTATCCGGCCTGCCGTCCATTCTCAGCAGAAGCTGGGTGTCATCAGCGTACTGATAACACTCCAGACCAAAGACGCGGGCCAGCTAGGCCAGGGGGCGCATATAAATGTTGAATAATAAAGGAGAGAAGATGGCCCCCTGGGGGACCCCACAACTTAATGGGAGCCTCCCGGAGACCTCCTCTCCCCTCTCCACCCATTGTCCCCGGTCCCGGAGGAAGGAGGCCACCCATTTAACGGCAGTCCCCCTCACCCCTGACACGGCTAAACGGTGGGTCAACAATGTGTGATCTACTGTGTCAAACGCTGCTGTTAGATCTAACAAAACAAGCAGGGCTGATCCACCCTGGTCCAGCTGGCGGCGAAGTTGGTCTGTAATGGCGACAAGCACAGTTTCCATCCCATGCCCAATACGAAAGCCAAACTGGAGTATATAAGAGTATAACTTCCAGCTTCCTCCCCACTCCTAATGCCAAGCCCAACATCCATTATGACTAATACCCATAGCAGACCTTGGAAAATCTAAATCAATAACTATAACTATAACCAAATATTCCTGCCTTATCTGGAGTCAGGACCGGACGAAGGTAAAAAATGATAGTAAGCCAACCTTTTTTTGGCACCCCCTGGGTCTTCAGTGTGGTGATGATGGAGCGCACGCCAGAGCGCGCACGAGCGCAAAAGGACAGGGGAACATTTTGCAGCCGGGGCGGAGCCTCCCGCCTCCGGCTGCAAAATGTTCCCTGGCTTGTCCTTTTCGGCCTCCTGGGAGTGCGTTTAGCACCTCCCTCCACCAGAAGTGCTCCGTCCCAATAGCGCATGTGTGAAAGTTTTGCACATGCACTATTAAAACAGAGCCCTCCCAAGAGGATGAAAGGGACAAGCCAGGGAACATTTTGCAGCCAGGGCGGAGTCTCCCGCCCACGCGTCGGCTGCCCGCAGCAATGGCGCAGCATGATGTGCCCGCGGCCGGATGTAACCACGGCCACGTGGCACCCTGAGGTGGCCGCTTACTTTGCCTCCACTAAGATCCACCCCTGTCTGGAGTGCTTGAGACCAGGTTGAGAATCCCTTATTTGGTTTCCCCCCCTCAGATTTCTAAATAGCTGTGTTTGCATGAGTCCATCTACTACACACTATAGAATTGATGCAGTTTGATACCACTTTAACTGCCATGACTCAATGCTATGGAATCCTGGGACTTGTAGTTTTACAACGTCTATAGCCTTCTCTACCAAAGATTATTGGTGCTTTACCAAAATGCAACTCTCAAGATCCCACTGCACACAAAGTCAGAGTGGTTACAGTGTATTATTCATTTTACAGAGTAGATGAGAGCTTAGTTATGGGACCCAAGTCTAAATACTAAATGCATTTACTTTTCATGTACATATAATACACATAGCCAAAAGGTATTTTATACACAATATTCATGCATGAAACGTTTGTGTACGTTTAACAATTGGAAATCAAATGTGTCATTATCTCGGCTGCCCAGGATTTTGGAATCATTTTGGGATTCAAAATTTTGGATAAGGGTGTATCACCTGTATGCCATCACACCAGGTCTGTTTAAAATTAAAACTGGCAGATGTGTTGTCCTTTCTACCTGGTGGACTGCAAAGCGCTTGCTGAAAAGCTAGGTGGTCTAGCAACCCAAAAAACACTCCAAAATAAAGTTGAAAATCAAACAGTTTATTCAATAACAAAGTCTTTGCAGGACTTGGCACAGCTTCTTAATGGTTGCAAAAAAAACAGAGTGGAAATGCCTTGGGTTGTTGCTCAAAAGATTCCTACTACTTCTTTTTGGATGGCAGGAAACCCGATATTTCCCACCCTGGTCCTAGGTGTTTGGTGGAAGGAACCACTCCTTCCCCCCTCTAAACCTAAGCTCAGTCCAAAGGTGACCTAAAGCTGGGCTGGTAACCAGATGTCTATCCTATACAGCATGCAAAGCCAGTCTCTGCAAGGTACCATAAACTCATCTGGTTCCAGCAGTCCCCCAGCTAATGGTCAAGCAAATAGCAATCAGCAGGTCAGCATGCAGGTCAGCACCCAGGTAAGCACCCAGTACTTACGGTGACCCTTTCGGAGCCAATCCTGGCTGGCCAAACACACATCTGAATTCCTTCCCTCTCTGAAAGGAACTGAAACACTTTCTAAAATGGAGGCCAATCCCCAGGAAGAAAAAGGGGCGGACACCAACTAAAAAGATACATTTGCAAAGCTTTAGGCGGCAAATTCTGCACCAGGCTGCAACCCTGCTAATAATTAACAGGCAGGGTGCCAGTGTGTCTGAAAAGATGCAAAAGGAAAAATGCTGCCTTTTAAAACAAAACTATGGGGCTATGCATATGAAACGTCTGGAGGACGGAACAACCTGTAATAGCCATAGTCCATACATGAACCTCATTCCAAACCACAGTGCTTACCAACATAGGCTGCCTTCTCAGTAACCATGTATTTGTTGTGATTCAGTCTCGCATAGGGAATATTGGTGTGGTTTCCAATTGGTACAATGAAGATTTTCTGATAATAAATCAATACAAAACATGAATCAAGGCTGATGAAATACATTGTGCTTGTATGAAATGGCACAAAATGTTTGCCTTCCCAATTAACAGAATATGACTGAGTTACACTAGTCATAACCTTGAATATAGGCTGGACTTTTTTGTTCCATTATCCAACAAAGACAAAGTACTTTGGCCAGATAATGAGAAGACAGGAAAGCTCAGAGAAGATAATGATGCTGGGGGAAATGAAGGTAAAGGGAAGAGGAGCCGACCAAGGACAAGATGGTGGATGGTATCCTTGAAGTGACCTGCTTGACCTTGAAGGAGCTGGGGGTGGCCACGCATGCCCAGATGACCCATAAGGCCAACGAGGCCATGGCCTAGGGGTGCAAGCCGGGGGGGGGGGGCGCAGATCACGGACCAAAAAAAACTGGTCTGCGCCCCTCTTTTCCCCTTTCTCATGCCCCTCCTCGCTCCTTCTCCCAGCAAAGTCTCTGCTCTGTCCCCTCCATCTCTCACTCTCTCGTGTGCTCTCTCTCTCTCTCACGCACACTCTCTCTCGCGCGCGCTCTCTCTCTCACGCACGCTCTCTCACACACGCGCGCTCTCTCTCTCTCTCTTGCACACGCTCTCTCTCTCTCTCTCTCGCGCACTCTCTCTCACTCGTGCTCTTTCTCTCACGTGCTCTCTCTCTCTCGCTCCCTCCCTCTTGCTCTCTCTCTCTTGCGCGCACTCTCTCTCACTCTCTCTCTTGTGCTCTCTCTCTCGCTCTCTCTCGCTCGCGCTCTCTTGCGCGCTCTCTCTCACGCGCGCTCTCTCTCTCTCTCGTGCATGCCTTTGGAGCGAGTTTGCACCCGCTGCGCTCTCCCCAAGGCTCCTGACTCCCAAGGAGACCTTCAGAGCACAGCGGAGCTTTCCAGCCAGTGGGAATGGGGACCTTGGAGGTGGCAGGAGGTTGGCTTAAAGGGGGCATAATTCCAAAGTGTGGCCTAGGGTGCAAAAAAGTGTTAATCCGGGCCTGTGGCCATGGCCGACAGAGAGCTCTAGCGTGGTCTGGGCCGTGAGGTCATGAAGAGTTAGAAGTAACTGAACAGATAAACAACAACAAAGCCAACAAAGAGAATATGCAACAAGAAAGAATAACCGTATTTAGCAATGAAGGGTGCTTGTGGAAGGGTGCTTCTTCTCACTACAAGCAGCTTTGCCAGAAGAATCAACCCTGAGATAACATTTACCGAATGGCCAAATGAGATGGTTAGCCTCCTAAGTCAGTGTTTTTCAACCTTCTTTGAGCCGCGGCACATTTTTACATTTACAAAATCCTGGGGCACACCACCAACCAAAATGACACTCTAACACAGTAATACATATAGTTAATATGTTTTTTAATGTATTTATACACTCAGTGTGAAACCGGGGCCTGTTACGATGAACACAACATATATATGACTTCCTCTCACATATTTATACATGGTTATCATGTCTACTCTCAGCATTCTCTTCTTCAGGCTAAACATGCCCAGCTCTTCAAGCCGCTCCTCATACAGCTTGTATTCCAGACCTTTGTGAAATTTCACCCTGAGTGAAACTTGCTTCCAGTTAACTATGGATGTCATGAAGCTGTTATAAACAGTTCCTGGGAGGTGGGGGGAGGCAACTCTCAAAAAATCCAGTAAAATAGTAATTAAAACAAAAGCATTTCCAAGCGGAGAGGCTCAATTTGTTTCTTGGAAACCTGTGAGGGGGCTGCTAAGAGGGGGGAGAGTGCCAATTTCTCATGGCACACCTGATGATCGCTCACAGCGCACTAGTGTGCCACGGCACACTGGTTGGGAAACACTGTCCTAAGTAATACATAACATTTTTACCACAGATCTGGTGGCCACATCTGGCCAAATAGTAACTTGTTATATATTTGCTCAATCAATTTGGTAATGGATCCAATACACCCCATGATAAATTCAAAACCAGCTTTTTGTCAGGCGGCACGACTTTGCCATTTTAGACAGTGGATTTAGGACACTAGGTAAAATGGCAATAATTAGTTGTTTAATATAACTACACATGAGTGCATAAGTTTTTTTTTTAAAAAAAAGATTAAAAATCAGCCTTAAAAAGCCTAGGTGAAGTTACACATAGGACAGTGCTGGAACATGAAGCCTTTAATCAAAACATCTACTAAAGCCTAAAGTATATTTGTTTTACCACTTCTATGGTGATGTTAGTACTTGGATTGTTGAGGACACTCAGTGATTTCAAGAAATGAAACATGGATGGATCAGTATGGATCCAGCAGCTGATCAAAAGCCGTATCTGTATATTATGGCCAAGTGCTGCATTTCTGAGAGCGTTGTCGATGGGTGGCCAGTATCTACAAAAACAACACCATAATATTAGCAATGGAAAGTAAACTGCATGCACAGTTATCACTCCACTGTTCCATCTGAATCAAAAAAGGAGACTGGCCTAGAACAGTGGTTCATTACTTTTGGACCTCCTAGTGTTTTGGACTTCAACTCCCAACATTTCTGATAGCCAAGCAGGCTGGGGCTTCTGGACGTTGACGTTCCTAACACTTGCAGGACCAAAGTTTGGGAAGCACTTGTTCAGAGCAAGATCGTCTCATTTTGACTCTTTACTGATAGTATTTTTAATATTTAATTGTATTGCAGTAGGCAGAGGCGGTCTAAGCGATTCCGCCATGTAAGTGGTCGCGTAGAGCGCCACCGGCTGGGCGGGGCGTCACCGGCTGGGAGGGGCGCCGCGGTGCCACTCTTGCTTCGCGCCCCGCCCTGCCGCCGCCGCTGCCGCAGCACAGCCGCCCCCACGGGCCAGCTGCAGCACGCCTCCCTGAAGCACGGACATTTGCCCAGAGCGCATGCCCAGAAGCAACTAGTTGCTTCTGGGCATGCGTGAATGTCTGCGCATGGGCACTGGGTCCCGAGCGCGCCTGCGGCTTTGGAGCCAGTGTGCAGGCGCGCTTGGGCCCCAGTGCCCATGCACGGACATTGGGGCATGCACAGAAATCTCAGGCGCTACAGCTTCTGGGCATGCGCGGAAATGTCCGTGCTTCGGGAGGCGTGCTGCAGCTGGCCCGGCGGGACCAAATGATGCGGCGGCCGGGGGGGGGCGCCAAAATTTTCTTCACGTACTCCCCCGGAAAAGGTCAGGCCGGCCCTGGCAGTAGGTCTTGCTTATCTGACATTCCATCTTGTCTGACGCTCTTATCCAACACCCCTCTTTTCCTCCATCATTTCCCCTTCAATTAAAGGAGCATTTCCCAATTCTCTCTCTCCATTCCCAATAAGTGAAAAAGGCAAGACAAGGAGGAGGTGGAGGGAGGAAAGGGGGGAAAGCGGCAGAACCAGAAGCGAAAATGTCCTGCCTCCTTCCCTCTGTGATTTCCACTCTCCTCTTCCACATCCGGACACTTCCTGCTGGGCCACTCTAACCCTGAGGTGTTGCATTGCCTTAATCCTGTTATTAGTCCCCGTTGTTAGTATTCTAGATGTCTAGTGTCAGTGCTAAGATGTATGACAGAGATGAGTTTAAAATGCTTTCTGTAAAAGGTGTCTATTTTCTGAGCTGTGTTTTTGGTTAGGTAATTACAGGGAAGAAAAGTTTAAGTCTTTGATGAAAGCAAAAGATCCCGGATGTTTCGACCTCTGGAATGTAAACTTTTGTAGATTAGAACTCTCTTCTGTCCGCCATGATTTATGTGCTGTGTGAGCCACGCGCTGGAAAGCTCCAGCCAGGCATGTAGCCAGGGGGGGGGGGCTAAGGGGGCTTCAGCCCCGAAATTCTCAGGATGGTCCGCGAAAAGGCCTTACTGGTACATTATTTAAACTGTTATGTGCATTTAAATCATGATCTGATCACCATGCTCATTATATCCCATATTAATGGGGTTATTGGGATAACAATACAAAAGGTTTGCTAGGGTAGACCCTCTCCCACCCAGTCTCGGCCCCGAACCAAACTCAGCCCCCCGAATCAAAATCCTGGCTACGGCCCTGGCTCCAGCAGTATGTTTTGCTTCATTAACTAATAAAAGGAATATTTAAAGTTCCAACATGGCTCTGCTGATGAATTTATCCTTGACATCTAGCGCAGCTTCGGATGGGTAACAGAAGAAGACTCCGTATTATCCAACATTTTTCGTTTATCTGATGTTCTGCCAGCCCATTTATGTCGGATAAGCGAGACTCTGCTGTAAAATCTTACTATACTTTGTACTCAAGGTTATTGGGGCTAAATTAATCTACACAAAAGATATAAATTTTTCAGAGAGAAAGAGAAACAGAAATGTCCCCCTTCTCCACCAACCAAATTCAAAAAGTACAGAGAATTATACTGTGCTTACCTACCATGTAGGCATGAAAGCTAAAGAACCTCTATTGGGGGGGGGGTCAACCCTAATTAATCACCACAAACAGGGTTTGTAATGGCAAATTTGTAATATTTAAGCATCCAGAAGTAAGAGTCCTGATGATCCAATTTTAATTTCAGTCTTTCTCAATTTTAAATTTTAGTCCAACGCTCGGCGGCCAGGTTACTAACAGGAGCGGGGTACAGGGAGCATACAACTCACTTGTTGCGCCAGCTCCACTGGCTGCCAATTAGTTTCCGAGCACAATTCAAAGTGCTGGTTTTAACCTACAAAACCCTATACGGTTTCGACCCAGTTTACTTGTCTGAATGAATTTTCCACTATGAACCATCAAGGACATTAAGATCCTCCAGAGAGGCCCTGCTCTCGATCCCGCCATCTTCGCAATCATGTCTGGTGGGGAGGAGAGACAGGGCCTTCTCTGTTGTGGCCCCTTGGCTGTGGAACTCCCTCCCAAGCGATGTTAGATCTGCCCCCTCCCTGTTGTCCTTCAGGAGGCGGGTGAAGACTTGGATGTGGAACGAGGCCTTCCCAGAATAAGCTGAGATTGATTTCAATCTGAAATGGGTGACCACTTTTATAGACCGAGTTGAATGTGGTTTTAATGGCAATGTGGTTTTTATGTATCTCTGTTTTTATGTATTTTAATATGCTGTTTTAAGATGTTTTAAATTTGTATGGCATTGAATTTGGCTGTAAGCCGGTCCTTGGAGGTGAGAAGGTCGGGGTACAAAATTTTTAATAAATCAATAAATGAATGAATAAAAACCTTCAAACCCTTTCCATTCAAAATAAGAAAAAAATGTATATGTTAATAAGTTCTCTTTTTTTTAATGGGAATAATTTTCTCAGCCATTGGTATTGAAATTAGCATGCGGAAAACAGTATCAGACACATTTGGTCCATCCCATTAGGATGAAAAGTTTTTGTTATACGATAGATGGTCTTTTTGGAAGAGACCAAAAAGACCATCTAGCCTAGTGATTCTCAACCTGGGGTCCCCAGATGTTTTTGGCCTACAACTCCCAGAAATCCCAGCCAGCTTACCAGCTGTTAGGATTTTTGGTAGTTGAAGGCCAAAAACATCTGGGGACCTCAGGTTGAGAACCACTGATCTAGCCCGAGCCCCTTCCATGCATTAATACGCAATCAAAGCACTCCCCACAGATGACCATAGATTCCAGATAAAGCTTAACCATCTCAATAAAAAGCAGGCCCCACATAATTCAAATTGCTTGTTGCTGAGACCACACAATCTATTGTTATTGAGATGAATACATATACATTCTGATTTAATCCAATACCTTGGTGGGTAGCTGAAGCGGCTTGTAGGAAAGTACTCCATCATGGAGATATAGACAAATTCTTCTGCATCATAGATAACATCAAGAACTGTTACAAGGTCAAAGGTACGACCTCCTGGGCAAAATGAAGAAGGAGAAGCCTAAAGCAAAGGAGGACTTTAATTACTACAACAGCATCATCTATCAATTCCAAGTATCACTGCCTGTTGTTAGCCGCCCTGAGTCCCCCTTCGGGGGTGGAGAAGGGCGGGTTCTAAATAATTAAAATAAATAAATAAATGTTCTCGGTAACCATTAAGCTCTGTACCAATCTGCAAACATTAAGATTTCAATGCCTGTTCACAGTAAACAAATAAACATCTTTCTTTGTTATTATTAAAACCAACGCCTCTGTGTGCCTCTCTTACAACCTATCCCCATACAGAGCACTGGGGAAGAGTGGCAGCCCTACCTTTGAAGATTTGTGTGTTTTGCCCTCTGTGCCCTGTGTTTAGTTAAATCTCTCTCCTCGCGTTACATATTTGGTGGCAGCGGTGGGATGACTAAAGGAAAGGTCCCCCCTGCCTGAAGATCGTTTTGCCTGGTGTTCTAAAAATTTATTATTTATTTATTTATTTATTCAGTTTCATATTCCGCTCCTCCCTGCAGGCTCGGGGGGGATCACAACACACAATAAAAACACAGAGTGTAACAATGATAAAATAACAGAGTCACAATTTCCTAAAACTCATAGGCATAAGCGTAAGCATGCCTCTACATTTTAGATGTAACTAAAAACATTAACTAAAAGCAAGCCTAAAAAGAGCGGTCTTGCACGCCCTCCGAAAAGGGACGAGTTCTGAAATCGCACGAGTATGGTCCGGGAGTGCGTTCCATAGCACGGGGCCCGCCACAGAGAAGGCTCACTGTCTCGTAGTGGACAGATGGCAGGAGCGGATCGATGGAATGGCCAACAGGTTGCGCTCTTCCGAGCGTAGTGATCTCAGGGGAACATACGGGGTAAGGTGGTCCCTGAGGTACACAGGCCCTAGACTGTGTAAGGCCTTAAAGGTAAGAACCAGCATCTTGAAGGCAATTCAGTACTCAATAGGAAGCCAGTGCAGTTGCCGTAGAATGGGAGTGATGTGCTCCCTCACTGGTGCTCCCACCAGCAAGCGAGCAGCGGCATTCTGCACCAGCTTGAGTTTCCGGATTGTCGACAAGGGAAGGCCAACGTAGAGGGCGTTACAGTAGTCCAGCCGTGAGATGACCGTCGCTTGGATCACCGTGGCCAGGTCATCCCTTGACAAGTAGGGTGCCAGTCGCCTAGCCTGTCAGAGGTGGAAAAACGATGTTTTGCTAACCATGGAGACCTGGGTCTCCATGGATAGCAAAGGGTCCAGTTGGACACCCAAGCTCTTTACAAGGGATGACAGGTTAAGTTGCTCGCCATCCAGGGTAGGCAACCGGCACTCATCCAGCCCAGGGCGACCGGGCCACAAGATCTCCGTCTTTGTTGGCCGGCTGGCACGCAGCCATCCAGTCACGGCTTCGAGGCATAGATGGAAACAATCAGGTACGGTGTCCGGCCTGCTGTCCATTCTCAGCAGAAGCTGGGTGTCATCAGCGTACTGATAACACTCCAGACCAAAGTCGCAAACCAGCTGGGCCAGGGGGCGCATATAAATGTTGAATAATAAGGGCGAGAGGATGGCCCCCTGGGGGACCCCGCAACTTAATGGGAGCCTCCCAGAGACCTCCTCTCCCCTCTCCACACGTTGTCCCCGATCCTGGAGGAAGGAGGCTACCCATTTAAGGGCAGTCCCGCTGACCCCAGTCACGGCTAAACAGTGGGCCAACAATGCGTGGTCTACAGTATCAAACGCTGCTGTTAGATCTAACAAAACAAGCAGGGCTGATCCACCCTGGTCCAGCTGGCAGCGAAGTTGGTCTGTAATGGCGACAAGCACGGTCTCCGTCCCATGCCCAATACGGAAGCCGGACTGGAAGGGATCAAGTCCAGCTGTGTCTTCTAAGAACCACTGCAGCTGATCC
Source organism: Anolis apletophallus (assembly GCA_030556195.1). Lineage (NCBI taxonomy): Eukaryota > Metazoa > Chordata > Lepidosauria > Squamata > Anolidae > Anolis > Anolis apletophallus. The sequence goes on from JARBWK010000002.1 coordinate 200,299,243, forward strand.
GCTGCTGCCCTCTCAATTACCTTGCCTAAAAATGGCAAGTTGGACACAGGTCGGTAATTGGAGGGAGCCGAAGGGTCTAAATTGGGCTTCTTCAGCAGTGGTCTTACCATTGCCTCTTTCAAACCCCCTGGGAACACTCCTTGCTCAAGGAAGCTGTTGATAATCTTTCCCAGGGGATCTCATAACCCCTCCCGGCAGGATCTAACAAGCCAGGAGGGGCACGGATCAAGGGAGCAGGTAGTTGGTCTAGCTGCAGCAAGTAACTTATCGACAGCTGCTGCGTCCAGCAGTTGGAAACGGGTGAAGGTGGGCCCGCTGAGTGGCGGCAGAGTCTTGAGTTCACATACTGAATCAAGCGTGGCTGGGATGTCCCGGCGGAGGGTCGAGATTTTTTCGGCAAAATAGTTCTAAAGACTAAAGGAAAGGTCCCCCCTGCCTGAAGATCGTTTTGCCTTGTGTTCTAAAAATCCTAAGCCTGTTACATTATTTGGTGGCAGCCTTGTCTACTAGCCCCAGTGTCTTTACATCTGGCATTAAGAATGCTTTATTTTGTGATTGTCCATTGTATGACCTTAAATTTGTACATTTAATTGCTAAGGCATATATCTTTGATAAGATCTGCCATTTTGCAGAGAATACACATGATTTTTAAAGTCTAGCAGGACCCTGAGTCTACTTACAGAAAAATATGCTTTGGTGGAAGTTCCATTGAAGTATATTTCCAAAGGGCTCTCCCTATTAATATTGGTAGAATAATTGCTTGGCCATGGAGATGGGATGGTGGCATTTGGCTCCCCAAGATCCCAGTATGTTTTGAAGGTTTTCCAAAGGTCATTGGCTAAAGAGCTGCAGTTATTGATCAAAACACCAAGCTCTTTCACCTGCAGAAATGAAAACACAAGCCAGTGGCATTCCAAACCAAACATATGTTACAAATCATCTCCTTTTATATGCTGCTACATCTGCTATCGTACTGATGGTAGCTTGTTCAACTTAAACCGCCTGAGGGCTCACACTAAGACTCTAAACTATCTAATCCGTGAACTGCTTTTTGCTGATGATGCTGCCCTTGTCGCCCATTCAGAAGCTGCAGAGCTGTTTGGGCTGGAAGTCAACCTGAAGAAAACGGAAGTCCTATACCAGCTCGCACCACAGGAAGAACACCATCATCCCCACGTCAGCATAGGCAAATCTGTGCTTAAGTCCATTCAGCAGTTCACCTACCTGGGAAGCATCATCTCTTCAGACGCCAAGATTGACAAAGAGATAGATCACAGATTAGCAAAGGCATATGGTGCATTCGGAAGGTTTCACAAAAGAGTCTGGAGCAACAAGCACCTGAGGCAAAGCACCAAAATCAGTTTGTACAGAGCTATCGTACTGTCTATTCTCCTCTATGGGTCTGTAACATGGGTCACCTATCGCCAACACCTACGACTCCTCGAACGCTTTCATCAGCGCTGTCTTCGCACAATCCTAAATATACACTGGACCGACTATGTGACTAATGTTGCTGTCCTTGAGCAAGCAGGGATCACCAGCATTGAGGCCATGCTATTGAGAACACAGCTGCGCTGGACAGGGCATGTCTCTAGGATAGAGGACCACTGCCTCCCAAAGATACTGCTCTATGGTGACCTCGCCATGGGTCAGCGCAAGAAAGGCGCCCGCAAAAAGAGATATAAGGACTCCCTGAAACAACATCTCAGACTCGGCCAGATTGATCACCAACAATGGTCCACCCTGGCCTCACATCAGGAGGCATGGAGATGCACTATTCACAATGCTGCGGCCTCTTTCGAGAAGACACGCCGAATGGGTCTCGAAGAGAAACGACAAGGCAGAAAGAACCGCAACTTGGAAACAACATCACCCAAGGAGACTTTCTGCTGTGCTTTCTGCAACCAAACTTGCCTATCTCAGATTGGCCTTTTTAGTCACCAAAGCGCTTGTAAAAAACGTGGAATGAGTCCTTCCTAAGAATTTTCATTCGCGAAGTAATGCCAAGAAGAGTTGAATAGTAAATCAAATGCTTTGCATGCAGGTTCAAATCCTCAACAACCACAAGTGTTTATTAATGGTCAGGCAGTACATAATGGACACACTAGACATTTGAGAGTTGCTACCTGTCCCGAAATACAGTACTGGACTAGGCAAATGAGTGGTATGTGACATGGTGTAAGATTGCTTTCTATTTTCTTATAATATTCTATGTAGTGCGCAACTTCAGGGATTCATCCATTCTAGTAGATTAACTTTCCCCAAAGTTGGTTTATCCAACAGGGTCCCTTCCAGACAGGCCCTTTATCCCAGGATCTAATCCCAGTTTTTCTGATCCCACTGCCAAATAATCTGGGATAAACAGAAAATCTGGGATCAGATCCTGTGCTATAGAGCAGGGCTGTCCAACTGCCACCCCGCGGCCCACACACGGCCCGCCAGCCCCTTGGCTGCGGCCCTCCTACCCTCCTGCAAACAATTCCCAAAAAAGTGTGCATGCGTGCGGTTTCGCCCGCTTCTGGCGCTGGTTTATTGTCCCGGTTTATTCCCAGGGAGAGGTGCAGGTGGGGGACTCGCGTTCCCCTCCTCCTCCTCTCCTTAGGAGTAAACGGGGATAATGGTGAGAGGAGGGTGGAAGGTGCGGCCTGGCACCCTCCTCTCGCCAACCGAGACCCAAACGGGGGTTAATATTAACCCTCGTTTGGGTGACAGATGGCGAGGGAGGGTGGAAGAGTCCCCCGTGGCTCCGCCCTCCTTCCCAAAGCGTCACGCCAGCGTCAGAAGCGGGCGAAACCAGAGGAGGAGGGGGCGGGGCGGGGGGCATGGCGGAGTGGTCCCCCAGGTGATTAGTGACCAGAATTCCGGCCCTTGGGCCGGTAGAAGTTGGACAGCCCTGCTATAGAGTCTGTCTGGAAGGGCCCCAAGACCAATTTTTCTTTACAACATGGAACCATAGAGTTTTTGGTTACATCAGATACAGTCAGAAGTCCAGAGTTGATGCGTTCTAAAAGGTCAGGAAATCAGAAGACATTTACTTCTTGGGAGGAGAGCAATGACCAATCTCGATAAAATAGTGAAGAGCAGAGACATCACACTGGCAACAAAGATCCACATAGTTAAAGCAAAGGTATTCCCCGTAGTAACCTATGGATATGAGAGCCATAAGGAAGGCTGAGCGAAGGAAGATAAATGCTTTTGAACTGTGGTGCTGGAGGAAAATTCTGAGAGTGCCTTGGACCACGAGAAGATCCAACCAGTCCATACTCCAGGAAATAAAGCCTGACTGCTTACTGGAGGGAAGGATATTAGAGGCAAAGATGAAATACGTTGGCCACATCATGAAAAGACAGGAAAACTTAGAGAAGACAATGATGCTGGGGGGGAAATGGAAGGAAAAAGAAAGAGTGGCCGACCAAGGGCAAAATGGATGGTATCCTTGAAGTGACTAGCTTGACTCTGAAGGAGCTGGGGATAGTGACGGCCGACAGGGGGCTCTGGCATGGGCTGGTCCATGACGTCATGAAGAGTCAGAAATGACTGAACGAATAAACAACAACAACAACAACACCAAGACCACAACAGTGGAAGATGAGAAGAATTATGGGGTACCAGTGTGTTTCTTTCTATAGGCAAATAACAGTTTTGGAGGGGGAGATTTGATTTAATTAAGTTCCTTCCACCCAGTCGACGTTTCTAATTCAAATAATCACCTGCTCGCTTGCTATTAGCCCACTTAAAAACCCAGGGACCCCCTTTCTCCTATATCAGGGCTGTCCAACTGGCAGCCCGGGGGGCATATACGGTCCCCCAGCCCCTTCCCTATGGCCCCCTAAGCTTTTTAATAAAAAATAAAACTAGAATTTTTTTAAAAAAAAATCCGAAAAAGTGCGCATGCGCGCGATTTTGCCCGCTTTGGGAGGGTGGGGGGAGCCCCCCGTGGCTCCTCCCTCTCTCCCAAAGCGTCACGCCAGCTTTGGGCGAGGGGGCGGAGCCACGGGGAGCCTCCTCGCGGCTTCGCCCTCTCCCCAAAGCGTCACAACAGCTGTTGTGATGCTTTGGGCAGGGGGCGGAGCCGCGAAGGCTCCTCGCACTTCGCCCTCTCCCCCAAAGCGTCACAACAGCTGTTGTGATGCTTTGGGCGAGGGGGCGAAGCCGTGGAAGGCTCCCCGTGGCTCCTCCTTCTCTCCCAAAGCGTCACAACAGCCTCGGAAGCGGGCAAAATCGCCCGCTTCCAAGGCTACTGTGACGCTTTGGGAGAGGGGCCGGAGCCGCGTGGCTGGGGGCGTGGCCGGGGGCATGGCCAAGTGGCCCCCAGGTGATCACTCACCAGAAGTCCGGCCCTTGAGCTGGCAGAAGTTGGACAGCCCTGTCCTATATTATGCCTCATGGAGCCTTAAATAGCACAAAATGATACTGTGTCCCAAAAGCCTAGCCAGTGCTGTATGGTTCTTTATACGTGTTTTTCAACCTTTTTTGAGCCGCGGCACGTTTTTTACATTTACAAAATCCTGGGGCACACCACCAACCAAAATGACTCAAAAGTACACTATAACACAGTAATGCATATAGTTAATATGTTTTTTAATGTATTTATACACTCAGTGTGAAACCTGGGCCTGTTTCGATGACCACAACAAAAAAAAACCACAACATTTCCAAGCGGAGAGGCTCAATTTGTTTCTTGGAAACCTGTGAGAGGGCTGCTAGGAGTGGGGAGAGTGCCTACTTCACACGGCACACCTGATGATCGCTCACACTGGAGGGAAACACTGATTCTCTGACACACATAGTTTGCCAGCACAGTGGCTACAGTGGTTCCTTGGCAAAGCCCCCTTACTGTCTTCTGCAAGGGTTCCTTATTCCAGTCTTTCTCAACCAGTGTGCCGTGGCACACTAGTGTGCCGTGACGGACCTCCTGCTGTGCCACGAGAAAAGCTCTCTGCCCCTCTTCCTCCCCCCTCCTGCCGAACTCCTGCTGCTTGGGGGAGGAGGAAGGGCCAGGCAGTGGCGAAGAAAAAGAAGAAGGGACCGGGGCGCCGCCTCCTTCGGCCGTTTCCCCAGCCAGCCTCCAATCCGCCATGACTCCCACCATGACTCTCACCCCTCGCTCGCTGAAGCCGCATGGAGGAGAAGCCCCGCCCACTGAAGCCTGTCCACCGCTCATGCTCCTCCTCTGTAGGAGAGCTGAAGCTGAGGGGAGGGGGCAAGGCCTGTAGGAGAGCTGAAGCTGGGGGGAGGGGTGGGGCATGGTGCGGCCTGGCTCTGTCCCCTCCCCTGGCTTTGGCACTCCCAGCAGCTGCTCCAGCCTTGAGGGGACAGTGCCAAACCAGCATTGTGCTGGCTCTGGCAGCGTTGGCTTGGCACTGCCCCCTCAAGGCTGGAGCAGCTGCTGGGGAGAGGTGAAGCCGGGGGTAAGGGGCGGGGCATGGCACAGCCTGGCTCCACCCCCTCCCCGGCTTCGGCACTCCCAGCAGTTGTTCCCAGCAGGCCACCGACCCCCAGCTGTTCTTTACTGTGTTAGAGTGTCATTTTGTGTCATTTTGGTTGGTGGTGTGCCCCCGGATTTTTTTAATGTTAAAAGTGTGCCGCGGCTCAAAAAAGGTTGGGAAACACTGCCTTATTCAACAGGGCAAGGCTCTCATATTTGTCAAACATTTTACCATCATAGATATAGCATAACATTTTGAACAAAACACAAACTCACCTCTATCTTTGAAAATGGATACAACTGCTTTAATTTTTTCCCCTAAATGAAGCCATCAGACTCACTGGAATTTGTTCCTGAGAATTTTTTGTAGTACAGATTCCTTCTGCTTGTTGTATAGTGTCAGATCTGTCTACTTTTTCCATGCTCAAATCACTCACCTGAGTCAGGGATCTCCAGTCTACATTGGCACTGCCAAGAAAGATGTGTTTCATATCTACAATCCAGAATTTGGTGTGTAGGACACCATGGGTCAGCTGTCCAAAATTTATCCTTTTTACATGGGCCCCTGTGAAAATAATAATAATAATAATAATACACTTTATTTATATTCCGCTCTTCTCACCCTGAAGGGGACTCAGAGCGGATTACAATACACATACAGCAGACAATCCCTGCCGGTTGACATACAATTACAATACAACAAGTACAATTTAGAAGGATTTTTTCTTCTTCTGGCTGCGTCACAGGGTGTGGTTGCTCCATCACGTCATTACGTCATTACGTCACAAGGGGGTGCTGTTGCTTCATCCTTACAATGGAGAGCCTCTGTTTCCACTAGGGTTGCCATATTGTGATGGAAGAAATAAGGGACATTTACAGGATTTTTCGCAAAAATAAAGGACACTTAATAAAAACTTGAAAATCGAAATCAAACACAAGGAAGGCCCAAATCCGCCCATGCCTGATCTACATTGTAGAATTGATGCAGTTTGAACTGCCACGACCCAATGCTGTGTAAACATCGGATTTGTAGTTCTACAAGGCCTTCTCTGCCAAGTCACCAAACTACAACTCCACTGTGGGAGTTGGAGTCTAAAACATCTGAGGGCCGAAGTTTGCCCAGGCCTGATCTAGAGTGGCTCCAACACTACATGGAAGAGGCTGGACTAGATGACCTTTGGAGTCCCCAGACTCTACATGGAAAGGGAATTTCAGCTCTCACAATTCCTCACAGCCAAGAACAACCACCAGGCCCAGGTTCTGCCTGGCAATCTGCGGGGAGGGTTCTGTCCCGGCGGGAGGCCCTTGGGAATGCACCATGAGCGGGCAGGCGTGCTCGGGGGCCGGGAGGGCTGTGCGGAGGAGGTGGGTCCTCGCCACGCACACCCCGCCCCCTTCCGACACAAAGAGGTGCCCAACGCGTTCGCCTGACTCCCCACCCACTGCAATATACACTCCCAAATTTCAGGCACCTCGCTAGTCGCCCCAATGCGGGGTCCTTCCCTTCCTTCTTCACCCTCGAGGCCTACCCGCGCCAGGGCAGCCTGCTCCGAGCCAGCCCCTCTTTTCCCAGCACCAGCCAGAGGACAGGCCAGGTCAGAGGAGCGAAAAATAAGGGACAGCAGGTGTAAATACGGGACACCCAAAAAAGAACCAAAATACGGGACGTCCCGTATAATACGGGACATATGGGAGCCCTAGTTTCCGCATTCCACCTTCCGACAGCCGATCTTTCCTTTTATTCAGGCGTTGTAAAGTCCTTTTTGTAAAAATCCTTCCTCGCTTAGCGGCCCCTAGTTCATCTATTCATAGCTGGGCTGTTTTCGAACTGTTAGGTGAACAGTGGACAGGCTCACAGCTGGGTCTCCAGAGCAGCCCGGAAATCAAACATGCAACCTTCTGATAGCAAGCACAGCTGTTGTTACCGCTGTGCTATCTCTACGGGAAGAAATGTAAGTTTGCACATCAAGAAAGGATCAGTAAGTCAAATATCACCTAGTTTCTTGCCTGACTATGAATATTTCCAGTTCAGAGCGGAGCTTGTGCTTTTCCAGATTGTGATCAATACGTTTTGTTTTGAGGTAATGGACAGGAAATCCCTTTTATTCCAAGGATATTGATACTACCGCAACATCCTGCAAACCTGTTTATCAGATGCATGGTATATACATCTATAGACTCCAAAAGAGGTACCACTGCTGTTTCCTTGTAATAGTGATGCACAGAATTGTTGTGGGGAACAGAAAATGCCGTTTCCTTCATAGAAAATACCAGGTTTGGTGCAAAAAAACCAACAACAAACAACCTCCTGGATTTTTGCACACAATTCCCAAAAGGTGAATCATCTATGAAAACTGCATTTTTAAAACAAATTCTCCATAGTGAAAAAGCAAAAATTACAGTAAGAGCTTCATATTATTTCCATCAGTGCTTTGAAGCCGTGACTGGGTGGCTATGGGGCAGCAGGTTGAAGGTGAACCCGTCGAAGACGGAGATCCTGTGGCTGGGTCGCCCGGGGGGGGGGGGGGGGTGTTCCGGCTGCTAATTATGGACGGTGAGGCTGTTAGCCCGTCAGCCCTGGTGAAAAGCCTGGGGGTCCAACTGGACCCTCTGCTGACGATGGAGGCTCAGGTCTACACCGTGAGCAGAGCGGCATTTTCTCATCTGAGCCAGGCAAGGCGGCTGGCGCCCTAACTCTCCAGTGGCGATCTAGCTACAGTAATCCAGGCCACGGTCATCTCGAGACTAGACTACTGTAACGCCCTTTACATTGGCCTTCCTTTCTCAGTGATCTGGAAACTCAAGCTAGTGCAAAATGCTGCGGCTCAAAGGCTGGCTGGAGTGCCACTGGCGTGTCACATCACACCAGTCCTTGCACTGGCTTCCCATCAAGTACCGGATTGCTTTCAAAGTGTTGGTGTTAACCTTTAAGGCCTTGCATGGTCTGGGGCCGGTGTACCTTTCCCGGCATATCACCCAGAGACCACTTCGGTCCATGGACCAAAATCTGTTGGAAGTATCGCCGATTAGGACCTGCCGCTTATCATCCACGTGACAGCGTACTTTTTCTGTAGCAGCGCCTAACCTTTGGAACGCTTTGCCGGAGGAGGCTCGTGCAATAACTGATCTTCAGGCCTTTCGGAGGGCCTGCGAGACCAACCTCTTCCGACAGGCATTTAACCTTTAGAGGCCGTTAGCTCCAAATTCTTTCCTTATTGTTTTTACTATGTTTTTAAATTACTGTTGTGATCATGTTATTTTTATCTGTTGTGAACCACCCTGAGCCTTTCTGGGAAGGGTGGTATATAAATCGAAATAATAAATAAATAAATAAATATCCACAACAGCTATTTTCCCAAATATGGGTTCCGTAAGGGGTCATTTTTCTATACTAAAATTATTAATTTCTTATTTTGAGAATGAAATTACTGAAGAATCACATCCCTACCTCACAGTAGAACCAGCTTTTATAATATTCTGGGCTGTTGAGCCCTATAATGCTTGTAGCATATCTAGTTGTTTTTCATTGTTTTGGGTGAGTATTAGGCATGGTTTAGAACCCAAAAATAGCAAATCGAAAATCTAATGGCTGGGGTGTTTGATTAGTCATAGGAAGACTTACAAAAAAATTTCCAAAAATTTCTAAAATGTAACTTAATTACTAACTAAATTCGTTAGTAGTTCGTATGCCAGAGCATGCGCATTCCAGATGGTTTTGGCCTACAACTCCCAGAAATCCTAACAGCTGGTAAATTGGCTGGGATTTCTGGGAGTTGTAGGCCAAAAACTTGAATAAATCACACTGAATTCTAGATGGGACTCTCCAAATAGGAAGGAGGGAGGGAAGGAGGGAGGGAGGGAGGGAGGGGGGTATTCTATTCTTGGAAGCAGCAAAAGAAAGGAGGAGGAGGGCCCCCTCGCTCCTCGCTGCTCTCTCACCCCGATCCCGAGGAGCGAGGGCCCAAGTTTGCCCAGGCTGGTCATATACCTACATTCTATGCACATGCAATAATACAGCAGTAATAACAATGGGTATAAGAAGTAAAATTCAAACCGAAGTATTCTGACTGGTCCCTGCCTCATGCGGTGCAAACAGGCTCTTCTCTATTAGCCAGGGAAAAGACAGCGTTTTCTTCTTGGGTGCACACACATACATATTCTTGGGGGGGGGGGGGGTTGCTGCAGAATATTCTCTATGAGCCGGGTTCTGTAGCAAATCCCCCTCCCAATATATATGTGTGCTCCCAAGCAGCAAACGCTGGCTTTTCCCGGGCTAATTTCCTGGGCTAATAAGAGAAGAGCCCATTTGCACCGCATGAGGAGAGACCAGTCAGAATACTTCGGTTTGAATTTTACCTCTTGTTATTGTTATTACTGCTGTATTATTGCATGTGCATGGAATGTAGGTATGACCAGTTGGATTACTTATAATATTAGGCACTTACAGTAGCATTCATTCTATTATACATTAGGTTGGTTTCTCACCCCAATACTCTTTGATGCTTTAGATCCTGGCAGGCAGGGAGGCAGGAAGCCTGGAAAAATGTAAACAGAGAGGTTTACTCAAGTAAATACACAAAGGAGGGCCCTTCATCCAAAGTGCCCTCCTTTGCAGATTTACTTCTGAGTAATCCTCTCTGTTTACATTTTTCCAGGCTTCCTTCCAGCCGAAAGAAGGAGCGAGTTTAGGGCTTGCCTTGCCATAATACTTATTGGCAAGGGAGGCGGGAGGGTGGTGAGAGAGAAGGAGGGTGCCCCCCCTTATGCCCCCCCCTTACGACCTAATAACGACACTTAAGAAAATCCTGGCCCCCAGAGTTCGAAAAAGAAAGTCCACTTCCTGGTTGGCGTTCCAGGTGCGGAAATACTCGAAAGTAGCATTTCTTACGAATTTCTTACGAAACGAATCATTTTCATAACTTTTTTCTCATGCCTAGTGAGTATATAGATTTACAACATTCAGTTTCATGATTGCTTTTAAACTACAAGGTGTTTTTGTAGAGGGGGTCAGTCTACTTGGCCAAAGACAAGGTAGAAGTACTTCTGTAGTCAATTACCTTTTCTCTCCAGGACCTCAAGGTCAGTGGATTGCTTAATCTTGGGTGGCAAATTGGTTGCAATGAACACAGAAATATTCTTCAAAAGCAGGCTTTCAAACTTTTTCAGAATATCTTCACCCTACAAAAGGCAAGGCATTATTTTTGGATCAGATTCTGGGTGAAATAAAGTAGGAACTTCGCTTTTTCAGGGGTCAGGACGCAGGACTCCAAATATAGTAGAAAATTGCATTTTTTTTAAATGAACCATAAGAGTTGGAAAAGACCACAAAGACCACTCAATCTAAACCCATTCTGCCATGCAGGAACACATCACTAAAGGAGACCTGACAGATGGCCACCCAGCCTCTTTTTCAAAACTTCCAAACAGCTCTTAGCATCAGAGAGTTCTTTCTAATGTTTAGATGGAATACCTTTTCCTGAAGTTTGAATTCATTGCCCCATGTCCTAGTCTCTACAGCAGTGGTTCCCAACCTTTTTTTTTTGACCAGGGACCACTCTCCAACATTAGTGGCAAAAGGGTTACGAATCAGTTTTTGGTCAACTTTAGATTTGGTTTGGGGTGCTGATTCAGAAAATTGCATTGGATAGACCACATCAGCTCTAGTTTTTGATACATGGGCAGCAACAGGGAAGGAGTGGCAGGTGGCATGAAAGGAGCAAAAATAAAATAAAATAGTAAAGTAAAATAAAATAAAATAAAGAGGATGGAGGCTCACGGACCAGATTTTTGTCCTCACGGCCCACTGGTGGTTTGCGGCCCACAGGTTAAGAACCACTGTTCTACAGCAACAGAAAGCAAGCCGACTTCCTCTGTGATATGAATTTTTTTTCAGATATTTAAATGTGGCTGTCATATCTCCCTTAACTTTTTCTTCTCTGAGCTAAACATACCCAAGTTCCTTCAGCCGCTCCTCATAGAGTTTGGTTTCAAGATCTTTTACCATTATGGTCACCCTTCTCTGAACACATTGCAGCTTGTCAATATTCTTATGATCTATATATATAAAAAGAGAGCTGTCGTGCTGAGGGGCTTATAGACAGCAAAACCACACAACACAGACACACCAAAACAACCCACAAAACCCCCAACCGAACAAGGTGTGTTTAGCACCCGAAACATTCCCAAAAAAGCACCAATGGACAAAAAACACAAAAAGCATTAAAGACTACAACTCCCATAAACCCCCGTGCCCAAAAAACAAACAGCGCATGGGCCAGCCGTGCACCACAGCTCCACAACCAAGACCACGTGCGGGAACACCAGCCCCAATCAGGGGCCCGGCACGCACAAAACCCCCTCCAATCCCAATTGAAAATTTTAAAAACCGCACATGCACACGCCAGCCCCAATCAGGGGTCAGGCATGCGCCGCAGCTCCTCTCCTCCCCCCGTCAAATGAAAGATAACAAAACAAACCGCGGCAGCAGCGACAATGAATGGGAGGAAGGAGAGAAAGGAAAGACGGAAGGAAGGAGGAAGGAGAGAAGGAAAAGGCTGAAGGATGAGGGAGACAGGGAGGAGAGCAAGAACGAAAGGCAGGAAGGGATGTTGCTGTTGTTCTTTGCCACAGCAACGCGTGGCCAGGTACAGCTAGTTCTATCTAAAGTAAAATATATGGGAAACTCTTTTTGTTGCTCACTGAAAATGAGAACTTAGCATGTGCCATGAATTGCTCTCACCCTACATCCAACTGAAGATTTCATTTTTAAAAAACCAATCTGCTCTTACCTGTTTAGATGATGTGTCATTGACCCCAATGTCTTCTCCGGTCAAAGTCCAATAGTAAGAAGCCATGTGAATGCTTTCCTGAGTCATATTTAAGAGCTCCATCCATGCTTGATATAAAGGTTTTGCAACACTGCTATTTGGTCCATATGGCATGTCCCATGGAAGGCTTTCCACCAGCTGAAAACTATAGTGACAAGAGTAGGTGAATAGCTGAACATTTGGTACTAAACGTAGTTAATATTAGCAATGCCACCAGAATAAGTCCCCATTCTCAAAGTTGGCATTCAGACAAAGATACTTAAAACATTTTACAATTGTTTCTGCCTTCAAGATGAAGTCAGTGGGTCTGTTTTTAATTTAAGTAAATTGTCCAAAAATCATTTTGTGTAAAAAGAATGTGGCAGATTTGAGATAATTCAAAGCAGTCAAAACTGAGAAGGGCGTCAAGCAAGGGTGCATTTTGGCTCCACTTCTATTCAATTTCTACATTAACTCTATGGTGGGACACCTATACAACTTGGATTTCCATCCTCCAAAACTAGCTGGAAGGCATCTATCCACCCTGCTCTATGCTGATGATGCAGTTCTTCTTTCTAGAACTCAAGTTGGACTAAAAAGAGCCCTGAGAGCATTAACAAATTACTGCCAGGAAGAACAGTTGCACCTCAACTTTCCGAAAACTAAAATTATGGTGTTTGCAAAACGACCCAAGAGGCACAACTGGAGAATAGATGGAAACAAAATAGAGCAGGTCTCAAGCTTTAAATATCTTGGTGTTACCCTCCATAGCAGCAACAGCAGGAAAGCCCACGCAGAGTGTGCAGCAGAGACAGCACAAAAGAGTTCATCCGCTATCTTAAGATATCTCAGGATGGGAGGAGGTCACTATATACCGGCGGCTCTTAAACTCTTTGAAGCAAAATCAGTCGCACAAATGCTGTATGGAGCCCAGCTTGGACCCTTCTCAAATTATGCCCCACTAGAGCATGTCCAATCGAAATTCCTAAGAGCGGCTCTACAGGCTCCCAGATGTGTCCCTAACGCTACCCTGTGATTGGAGACAGGCTTCGTGAAAGTGGAAGCGAGAATATGGACAGCTATTCTCAATTACTGGCTACACCTATGCTTCTCCCCATGTGGTCTTGCCCCCCTCATCATGAGAGACTTCCAGTCCACATGGATTAAAACAGTAGCAGCAAAGATCCCAACGCTAGGTTTCTCCCAAGGACAATTGCTAAGCATGAGATGGGACCAAGCCAAGGATCTCATTAAGCAACGGATCCTGGACATTGAGCGCCAATCCGACCTAGCCTGTTCCCCAGCCTTCATTGTTAGTGAAGCCACTAGATACCTCACTGCCCCCATGGCATACCTAACAGACCTGGAGGTGCCCAAACACCGAAGGGCTTTTACCCTGGCAAGATGCCATGCCCTCCCATCGGCTGTATTGGAGGGGAGGTATCGGAAGACCCCCTTCATGCAGAGACTATGCCCCTGTGGGTCTGGTCATGTGGAAACAACTGAGCACGTGCTTCTTCAATGCATGTTCTACAGAGATCTTAGATCCAATCCATTGGACCATGGCTTTTAAAGTACCCGGGGCGCAGTGAAAGATGTTATTCCACCCTGCTGCTTTCGGACTCTAGCACTGCAATGACTTACAGTGTTGCTAAGTTCTGTGCTGCTGCTCTTAATATCAGACGGGTGATGATTGACACCATAAGGCAACAATATCCTGTCTTTTAAAATATATTTTTATACTGATTTCTAGTCTGATTTTAAATAACTGTTTACTGGGGAGTTGTCCTTCTCCTCTTAGGGCGCTTGTGCCCGCTTCGTGCTGGTCTGTGACCGTAGTAAAGTTTTGATTGATTGAGATAATTTCTCACCCTATCTTACGTGTTTTTTAAATTTCCATACTGTTTTCCCAGAATGCCTGCTTGAACGCTGTAGCCACCAAATGTGTATTTAAGGAAGAGATATGCAAATCTCAACAGTAGGCATGCCTGTGAGAGTGTTTCCTCAGCATCATCCACACATAGGGATATAGACCGATTATGCGGAATTAGTCACTGCTATGAATAAGGTTATTGTTCTGTCTTCCAGACATCTGTTTTGCACAACCTCCACAGTTATAGAAAACAGCATCCCTTTGCATTTTCTTTCAGGGTTGCCACAGACTCTCTGGCTCCCTGTTGGTTAATCATTAACAGATTTGCAGCCAGTTTGCAGAGTTTGCTGCTGGTGCTTTGCAAAAATGTATCGCTTTGGTTTGGAGCCCGCCCCCTTTTTCCCCTGGGGATGGGATCTCCATTTTGAAAGTTCTTCAGTCTTCTCCAGGCTAGAGAAGGACTCAGATGTGCTTTTGGTCAAGCTAGGTCAGCTTTGACAGGCCATCGTAAGTACTACCTTTAACTAGCTGTGTTTTTGTTGTAGTTTGGATAGTTAGCCATATACCTTGTTGTAGTCCTGTGCTACCCTGCTGTATTTTTTGGGGCTATCTGGCTGCAACTTCACCAGCTCTGCCTTTAAAACTGACTCTGTGCTAAAATAGGGGAAGATCCGCTCTTTCTAAATAGCCAACCAGAGTCAGGATAGGGAATATCCCCGAATTTCTCTGTCATTGGTAGAAGCAAAGGGGGATTTTTCAATCTTTGTCCCAGCAACTAAGCAAGAAAGAAAGAGCCAGCAAGGGAGATTGCTTCATTCCTTTGTAAGTCAAATGTTTACTTTTTTGAAACTGCTAAGATCTGCACCAAGTTCTTCCAGAACTTTGTTCAAATAAGGACTTTGTTTTACTTCATCCTGAGGTGGTTTTACTTGTTGGGACCCCTGAGCTTCAAGAGAAGGCACCTGCAGTCCCCCAGGCTTTAGATAGAGATCACATCTTAGCTTTAGCCTTTGAGTGCCTGGGCGTGACGGCACAGTTATCCTTGTTACACCTTCCTTGTGCAGCAGCCATGATCAATATCATTGTCAAGGAGAATGAGACAGTCCTTTGGATTGCAGATTTTAAAGGTAAAAAAGTGAGGAAGGCCCAGCTTTCTTGTCTGAACGTATCTCCCTCTATGATTCTTCTTGGATGCAAAGATTGTCGAGGGAGGCCCTGCTCTCGGTCCCACCCTCTTTGCAAGTGCAACTGATGGGGATGAGACAGGGCCCTCTCAGTGGTGGCCCCTCATCTGTGGAAATCCCTCCCTAGTGAAATTAGATTGGCCCCTTCCTTCTTGACTTTCAGGGAAAAAAACTAAAACTATGGCTGTAGGAACAAACTTTTGGTCAGAAAGAAACACAGTAAAAGCCCTGGCATATTATTTGGACTTTGTGATTTTAACTGATGTTTTAATGTCTATGTTTTTAATTGGGTTGGTTTTAATGCAGTTGTTTATTTACCAATATGCATATGTATATACGGCATTGAATTTTGCCTTTGTGAGGCTGCCCTGAGTCCCTTTCGGGGTGAGAAGGGCAGGGTACAAGTGTGGTAAATAATGAATGAATGAATGAATTTGCCTCCTGCAGCAAATGTCTTGGGATCCTTTCACGGTACTCAATTATGGCACTATAATTCCATTGTAACTTCCGTGGCTGCATATTATGGAATCTTGGTGAGTTTCATTGCCATGAGCACAAATTTATTTATTTATTTATGGTATTTGTACCCCGTAGCTTCTCACCCCCGCAGGGGGACTCAGCACGGCTTACATTTGCAGCACTACAGGCTGCATTACCACAATACAATTTTAAAATACACCATATAATCAACATCATTAAAAAGCATTAAAAACATTTTTTAAAAATTACATTAAAAACCACTACATACAACAATAATTAATTAAAGCCATCAAGCGGAACACATTGTCAGTCCAGTCAAGTCCAAAGTGTCAATCCAGTCAAATCCAAAGGTACAATTTACATCTGCTGCCCAAAGGCCTGGTCCCAGAACCACAACTTTAGCTTTTTCCTAAAAGCGAGGAGAGATGGAGTCGATCTTATTTCATTTAGGAGTGTGTTCCATAGGCGAGAAGGCCCTTTCTCTCATCCCCACCAGCCACATTTGCGATGCTGGCGGGAGCGAGAGCAGGGTCTCCCCAGATGATCTTAGACTGTGAGATGGGACATAGAGGCAGATGCGTTCAGACAAGTAAGCTGGGCCAGAACCGTATAGAGCTTTATAGGTCAATACCAGCACTTTGATGGACAGGCAACCGGAGATGGACAGGCAACCAGTGGAGCTGACACAGCAGGGGGGTGGTATGCTCCCTGTATGTCGCCCCAGTTAGCATTCTGGCTGCTGCCCGTTGGACCAACTGAAGTTTCCGAACCATTTTCAAAGGCAGCCCCACGTAGAGTGCGTTGCAGTAGTCTATTCGGGATGTAACCAGAGCATAAACCACCGTGGGCAAGGTACGGGTGCAGCTGGCGCACAAGTTTTAATTGTGCAAAAGCTCTTCCACCCACCGCTGAGACCTGGGGTTCCAGGCTCAGCAATGAATCCAGGATCACTCCCAGACTGCGAATCTGCATCATCAGGGGCAGTGTAACCCCATCCAACACAGGCTGTAACCCTATGCCCTGTTCGGCCTTGCGACTGACCTTCGAGATCCAGTCTAAAATCCAAACATCTGTATTAAAGAGTGAGCAGGGTGCTAAAGTGTGACATAGCCAGCCTAATCCTGCCAGCAAGGAGTTTGTCACTTCTTCCTATACATCATCCTTCAGCACCTTGCTCACCATCACTGCATCCCTCTGTAAGGCTGCTTAGGTTTGGGGAGTCAAAGATAATGATTTTTAATGAGGTTTTTTTTTTCTGGATAGCTCACTTGCACAAATCATCATAGCTGGGATCGCTGTCCATCTGATGCACTCGGTCTCTTCCGGTGTTTTGATCATCATTCCTGTTCAGGTAGCTGTTAAGATTCATATCTTCGTTCCTTGCAACGATTACAGTGGAAGGTTTCATGATGTGGTTTATTATCACAACAATGAGCGCAGCAACTGACATCAGTCCAAAAACCTGGAACTCAAAAAGGATTTACATCACAGGAGGGTTGTTAGCACAGAACACTTTCCTCTGAGGCTCAGAATTTGGAAACTTAGTATTAAAATAATCACTGCAATGCCTACCATTCTGTCAGCATCTTCTAGAACAGTGCTGTCCAACTTCTACCGGACCTAGGGCCGGACTTCCAGTCACTGATGACCTGGGGGGCCGCTCCGCGCCACTCCGCCCCTGGCCCCACTCCCAGCCACGCCCCGGCCACGCCCCCGGCCCCACCTCCGTATACGGCCCCCCGGCCGCCAGTTGGACAGCCCTGTTCTAAAGCATACACTCTCCAATGGAAGTGATTGGACAATTTTGTCTGGTGTGGGTTCAATTTAATGTATCAGAAGCAGGATTCTATATAGGGTATTGTTGTATATATGGATGTGCACACAGACAAAATACACATTCACTTGGGTTGTATCTGCACTGCGTAATTGTAGTGACCTGATAGCACTTCAACAGTCATATCTCTATTCTTTGGAATTCTGGGTTTTAAAGTTTGGTAATGAAGCCTATCTGCATCCTAATTGGTTTGACCTGCAGCAGGGAGTTCCAGTGTTCCTGCACATGTGGTCTGGTATCTCTAGCACCAAAGGCTGGGATTTGGCATCAAAAGACCTCCAGCCATTTCTACCTCTCTGTTTTCTTGCCTCACTTAACCTGAAATCATGGACTCTTTGTGCACGGAGTTGCATGCAGACAGGCCAACAGGGGCAAGCCCAGAGTGTGTTGGAGACATAGTTTTCCAAGGATTTCCGTGTGTTTGGACTCTCCTCTGGCTATTAGCTAAAATGACATTTCTCTTATAGTTTTCCCAAGGACACAGATGGACTTTCCCCAAAGCATATGGATTTTATGCTTTTCAAGATTATATGGACTTTCTTTCTACTCCTTGCATATGAAGTAATCATGAGATATTGGTGATATTCCCCTGAAACCCTCCTATGTAATTTTCCTGCATGTTTCCCCCCCTCCCCATGTGTAAAATAATATGAAGAAATGCTACATGTTTGTGAAAGACCCAGCTGTTGTTTTGAGATCAGGATGAAACCACATTCCTGGCTGCACCCTTAATCCAAGCATTGGAGCAATTTGCATGACAGAGGACTCTTTCTGGTTTTGGAGAAGGTTCTCTCCCTTCTCCCCCTTTTTGAAGGACTCATTTTGTTTCATAAATGCTGGACCCTCTGAGATTAGCCTCATCCCGCATTTATAGAACGTATGGCATAACTATATTTCATATTTCATAACCGGCTGTCACTATTGGCCTCGGAAATCAACACACAGCTACAGTTATTTCATTTGTTTACCATCCAGAAGACTGAAAACTCTCATGGGAAATCTGCATATGACCCTTTGTCAACAAGGAAGGGTCGTTAAGGACAAATTCCTGTTTTTCACTAAGAAGAAGGAACTTGCTTTGGCTCGAAAGGTCAAAGCCTCGGATCTTCATTAACATATGGACATGATCTAATCAAGAAAACTCCAGCTGCTCTTTGTTTTGAACACATTCCTGTCCCTTGCTTTCCATTCGCCAAAGTGAAAGCGGCGCTGTTTCACGATTGGTTCCTGCTACATCTGGCTTCCAAGGTTCCAACTAATCATCATGAAGCCTACAGCATGCAGGGGCGGGAAAGTTTGAATTTTACAGTTCTGTAAAGCAGTGTTTCCCAACCTTTTTTGAGCTGTGGCACACTTTTAACTTTAAAAAAATCCGGGGGCACACCACCATCCAAAATGACACAAAATGATACTGTAACACAGTAAAGAACGGCTGGGGGTAGTGACCTGCGGGGAGTGCCGAAGCCAGGGAGGGGGAGGAGCCAGGCCACGCCATGCCCCACCCCTCCCCCCCGGCTTCAGTTCTCCCGTAACTTCGCCAGCCTTGATGGGGCAGTGCCAAGCCAGCATTGTGCTGGCTCTGCCACCGCTGGCTTGGCACTGCCCCCTCAAGGCTGGCGAAGCTGTGGGAGCGTTGAACCCGGGGAGGGGCGGAGCCAGGCCGCACCATGCCCTGAACCTCCCCTGGCTTCAGTTCTCCCACAGCTTCGCCAGGTTTGAGAGGGCAGTACCAAGCCAGCATTGTGCTGTCTCTGCCACCGCTGGCTTGGCACTGCCCCTCAAGGCTGGCAAAGCTGTGGGAGTGCCAAGCCAGCGGTGGCAGAGACAGCACAATGCTGGCTTGGTACTGCCCTCTCAAACCTGGCGAAGCTGTGGGAGCGCTGAACCGGGGGAGGGGCGGAGCCAGGCCGCACCATGCCTGAACCCTCCCCCGGCTTCAGTTCTCCACAGCCGCCAGGTTTGAGAGGGCAGTACCAAGCCAGCATTGTGCTGTCTCTGCCACCGCTGGCTTGGCACTGCCCCCTCAAGGCTGGCAAAGCTGTGGGAGTGCTGAAGCCGGGGGGAAGGGGTAGAGACAGGCTGCATCATGCCCGCCCCCCCCCGGGTTCAGCTCTCCCACAGAGGAGGAGCATGAGCGGTGGACGGGCTTCAGTAGGCAGGGCTCCTCCGCGCGGGCTTCAACAAGCAAGGGGCGAGAGTCATGGTGGATTGGAGGCTGGTTGGGGAACGGCCGAAGGAGGCGGCGCCCCGGTCCCTTCTTTTTCTTCACCGCCACCTGGCCCTTCCTCCTCCTCTCCCAAGCAGCAGGAGTTCGGCAGGAGGAGGGGGAAGGAAGGGGGGCAGAGAGCTTTTCTCGTGGCACACCTGATGATCGCTCACGGCACACTAGTGTGCCACGGCACACTGGTTGAGAAACACTGCTGTAAAGTGTATAAAAATAGCATATGTTTGAATGTAACTTTATGACTGCTTTGCGACAAGGAATCTGCAGTGGTCATCCTTCTCAGCTGACAAGAATACAAGCTTCAGTGGCATCTTCTTCCGGACTTCTTTGGTGAGATCATTTGGGAAAGGGATTATAATTGCTTTTAAAACTTCACCAGAGGTTCTGCTGAAATCCTCGCTTTAGAGGTACTTCTGGGCCTCTGCCCCCTATGGGCCAGTCTATCCTAAAGTGTTTGGTATCAGTAAGATTGGTAGAATTCTGCTCCAGAGAGCTCTGGTGCTCTAATTAAAGACTACAAAGTACAAATCCCAGGATTCCATGGGATGGAGGCAGGGCATCTAAGCTGATATCAAATTGCAATCATTGTTCAGTGTGGATACATTTCTGGTTTAAGTTGCCTGATCTTGCTATTTAACACAATTTATTTATTTATTTATTTATTCATTATTTGGACTTGTACGCCGCCACTCCCCGAGGGCTCGGAGCGGCTTACAATCAGGTAAAACACACAGAGGTAAAATCATACATATTAAACTAGCTAAAAAAAGATTTCTGGCCTAGCAATCAAAGGCTAGCCGGAAAAGATGAGCCTTGCAGGCCTTGCGGAAGGAGAGAAGGTACATCGCTAGGAAGAGTGTTCCATATTGACAGGGCCACTACAGAAAAGGCTCTGCGCCGGGTCGATGTAAGACGGGTTGCTTTGAAAGTCGGTTGCATAGAACAATTAATGTGAAATTTCACAGGCAGAGATCTATGCTACGCAACCTCAAATTTTGACAAATTACAGATATGCTAAAGTCATCCATAAATAAGAGATAGAGTGTTATTTGAGGGCTAAGAGCATGATCCTACCATTTTTAAGTTGAGGGTTGCTCTTCAAAATATCCTTAAATTTGTTCGTCTTAAAAGTAACTACCTAAGCTCAGCAATGAGTTGGAAGGAATACAACCTTCAGAGGAGCAGAGATCTATGGGCAGATTCTTACTCAGCAGAAGGAGCAGAAAGATTTTCAGGTGCAATAGGCCTGATGCTACTTGTGTGATGCCAGCATTTTTTTTCCTAATGTGCCATATAACATTTATGCTCATTGGCTACCACTGTTTCTTTCCTAGATACTCTCCAAGGACCAGCAACCAAAGACAGTATCATTTTGAAGATCACCATTTTGAGCAATACAGTCTAGAGCAGTGTTTCCCAACCACTGTTCCACGGCACACTAGTGTGCCGTGAGCGATCACCAGGTGTGCCGCGGAAAAACCTCTCTTCCCCCCTCTCTTCCCCCTCCTGCCGAACTCCTGCTGCTTCTGCTTGAGGGAGGAGGAGGAGGAGAAGGAGGAGGAAGGGCCGGGCGTCGGCAGCGAAGAAGAAGAAGGGGCCGGGGCGCTGCCTCTTTCGGCTGTTTCCCCAGCCAGCCAGCCTCCAATCGAGTGAGGGCGGGGAATGTAAGCAGAAGTGGAAGTGCGCTTGTCTGGGCGCATACGCACTAGTTCCCGGAATGGCAGGCGCATTCACCTTCCTCCTGCGGTGGTGAAGGAAGCGAAGGAGCCAGCTGCTTCCGGAGGCGCCCTGGCTCGGCCCTGCTGCGTCCCAGGTGAGGCCCCGGGGCACCCTTCCCCTCAGCTCGCCCCCCCCCCCAAAGCCCTTCAGGGAGGAAGGGCCCCAAAGGGGAGAAGGGGCCTTCCTTCATGGGGGGGAGGAAGGGTCGGGGCCTGGCTGGAGGGCCCTCGGAGGAAGGAAAGGCAGGCGGGATTCCGTGAGGGACTCCCTCACCAGCCTTTTTCAGCCTTCCTCCCAAATGTCAAGGTCTATTTTTCCCAATCTCCATGCCTGTTTTACGGACCTTAAAGTGGTGAGCCTCCTTCCAACATTGTGATTCTGGATAGAAAACCAACAACAACATAACGTAACATTGTTTGAGTCTACAGTGCTCTCTGGGTGTAGGTGAACTACAACTTCCAAACTCAAGGTCAATTCCCAAGCAAACCCTTTCAGCACTTTCTGATGGTAATGAGAGTTCAATATGCCATGTTTGGTTCAATTCCATTGTTGCAAGAGTTCAGGAAGCTCTTTGATTGTGTGTTAACTATAAATCCCAGAAACTGTAACTCCCAAATGTCAAGGTCTATTTCCCCAAACTCCATCTGTGTTCACATTTGGGCATATTGAGTATTCATGCCAAGTTTGGTCCTGATCCAACATTGTTTGAGTCCACAGTGCTCTCTGGATACAGGTGAACTACAACTCCAAAACCAAGGTCAATGCCCACCAAACTCTTATAGCATTTTCTCTTGGTTATGGGAGTTCTGTGTGGGAAGGTTGTGTCTTTCTGCCATTCCTGCCAGGATATCTATGTTGTGTTCATCGAAACAGGCCCAGGTTTCACACTGAGTGTATAAATACATTTAAAAACATATTAACTATATGTATTACTGTGTTAGAGTGTCATTTTGTGTCATTTTGGTTGGTGGTGTGCCCCAGGAGTTTGTAAATGTAAAAAATGTGCCGCGGCTCAAAAAAGTTTGGGAAACACTGGTCTAGAGGGAACAGAAGCAAATACACATTCTAGGGCAGAAAAAAACTAGCTAACTCCACCATAATGATAAAACATGGGACACCTCTAAGCAAAGAAGAAATAATAGTCATACAGCACATGTTTCACTGAGTCCAGCCAGATGTCCCAAGAGCCCAGAGTAGGACAAATGTTTTTTTCTTTAAATGGAAATGCAGAAGTGAAACTTGTTATTCTTCACCACCACCATACTTTCCTTTGCTTTAATAGGTTTCATTGCAACCTGGTTCTGAAACCAGAAGTACAACGAAAAGATAGCTAAATACTTAAAGCAAAAGAGTTTAAAGAGAGAATACCTTCCCATCTTGTATTGTCAAAGGCTTTCATGGCCGGAATCACTGGGTTGTAGGTTTTTTGGGGCTATATGGCCATGTTCTAGAACAGGGCTGTCCAACTGGCAGCCCGGGGGCCATATACGGCCCCCCAGCCACTTCCCTGTGCCCCCCTAAGCTTTTTAATAAAAAATAAAAATAAAAAATATATTAAATAATAATATTTTAAAAAATTACCCACTTCCGTGTATCGTGAGACTACGGAAGCCACATGGGATTTCGCTCTCAATGCGAGATCACGCCTGCGTTGAGAGCGAAATTCCATGTGGCTTCCGTAGTCTCGCGATACTCCTGTTGCCGAAATCTTGGCTACTTAATCCCTGCGGCCCACGCAGACGGGATTTGGACCTTCTCGGCTGCTGCCTCGGTTGGTCGTCGCCTCTGTTCGTGGTCCGGCTACTCCTGGATCCTGCGTGTTTGGGAAGGTAGGCTAACCTTTATGTTATTATTATGTAATTGTGTATGGATGCCCCTTATGTATTCCCTCCCTGCATTTCCCCTTAGTAAAAGATTATATTTTATTGTATGGATGCCTCTTTTGAATTCCTTATGAATTCCCACCCTGCATTTCCCCTTAGTAAAAGATTATATTTGATTGTATGGATGCCCCTTATGAATTCCCACCCTGCATTTCCCCTTAGTAAAAGATTATATTTTATTGTATGGATGCCTCTTATGAATTCCCTCCCTGCATTTCCCCTTAGTAAAAGATTATATTTTATTGTATGGATGCCTCTTATGAATTCCCACCCTGCATTTCCCCTTAGTAAAAGATTATATTTGATTGTATGGATGCCTCTCATGAATTGTAAGTAAATTGGAGCCGGGGGCGGGGTGGGGGCGGGGGCAGACCCTTTGGCCTCCCAGGTCATCAGTGACTGGAATTCAGGCCCCTGGGCCAGTAGAAGTTGGACAGCCCTGTTCTAGAAGCATTCGCTTCTGACGTTTCGCCTGCATCTATGGCAAGAGACCTCACAACCTCTGAGGATGCTTGCCATAGATGCAGGTGAAACGTCAGGAGATAATGCTTCTCGAACATGGCCATATAGCCTGAAAAACCCACAACAATCCAGTGATTCCAGCCACGAAAGCCTTCGACAATCCTCTTATTCATTGATATTAAATTGTTAACAGAATCGGATTTGGGATTAAAGGATGCTATATTTGCACAGACACACATATAGCATACGGACTTCAACCAGGCAAAAATAAACAATGATTCTTTTTCTTTCTCTCTCTCTTTGCCAAATTGAAAAAAGGAGTGAATTCAGTTCTCAAAGTTACAAAAAGTTTCATATTATTAAAAGGATGAAACTACCATTTATTTGCCTGTACCACAGAGCAGGTGGATAGAACTTCCTCTTTTATATTTTTAACATGGTAGTCAAGGTACAATAATAAGAAAGTATGAGGGAAAGGCTTCTGAACTGTCTCTAGCTTGAAGAATTGATTTTAGATTTCTTACTTTCCTGTACCTCTGGATTTTCGTTTCTTTATATACTATCTCGTGTTGGATCAAGATTGTCATTTTTTTAATAAAAAAAACTCTCTGTACAAGGCCGTAGCCAGGATTTTGATTCGGGAGGGGATAATTTTGATTGGGGGGGGGGCTGAGTCTGAGCGAGAGAGGGTCTACCCTAGCACAGTGTTTCCCAACGAGTGTGCCGTAACACACTAGTGTGCCGTGAGCAATCATCAGGTGTGCCGTGGGAAAATGGAACCTCCAATACCCTTTCTTCCCCCAAACTTGGGCAAACTTGGACCTTCCAGGTGTTTTGGACTCCAACTCCCACCATTCCTAGCAGCCTCAGGCCCTTTTCCTTTTCCCCCCTCAGCCATTTAAGCAGGAAAGGGCCTCAGGCTGTGAGGAATGGTGGAAGTTGAAGTCCAAAGCACCCAGAGGGCCGAAGTTTTCCCATGCCTGTTTTAGGGACCTTAAAGTGGTGAGCCTCCTTCTGACATTGTGATTCTGGATAGAAAACAAACAACAACATAACATAACATTGTTTGAGTCCACAGTGCTCTCTGGGTGTAGGGGAACTACAACTTCCAAACTCAAGGTCAATTCCCAAGCAAACCCTTTCAATACTTTCTGTTGGTAATGAGAGTTCAATATGCCAAGTCTGGTTCAATTCCATTGTTGCAAGAGTTCAGGATGTTCTTTGATTGTGTGTTAACTATAAATCCCAGAAACTGTAACTCCCAAATGTCAAGGTCTATTTTCCCCAAACTCCATTTGGGCATATTGAGTATTCATGCCAAGTTTGGTCCTGATCCAACATTGTTTGAGTCCACAGTGCTCTCTGGGTGTAGGGGAACTACAACCTCCAAACTCAAGGTCAATTCCCAAGCAAACCCTTTCAATACTTTCTGTTGGTAATGAGAGTTCAATATGCCAAGTCTGGTTCAATTCCATTGTTGCAAGAGTTCAGGATGTTCTTTGATTGTGTGTTAACTATAAATCCCAGAAACTGTAACTCCCAAATGTCTAGGTCTATTTTCCCCAAACTCCATTTGGGCATATTGAGTATTCATGCCAAGTTTGGTCCTGATCCAACATTGTTTGAGTCCACAGTGCTCTCTGGATACAGGTGAACTACAACTCCAAAACCAAGGTCAATGCCCACCAAACTCTTATAGTATTTTCTCTTGGTTATGGGAGTTCTGTGTGGGAAGTTTGTGTCTTTCTACCATTCCTGCCAGGATATCTATGTTGTGCTCTTCAAAATGGGTCAAGGTTTCATACCGAGTGTATAAATACATTTTAAAACATATTAACTATATGTATTACTGTGTTAGAGTGTCATTTTGTGCCATTTTGGTTGGTGGTGTGCCCCAGGATTTTGTAAATGTAAAAAATGTGCCGCGGCTCAAAAAAGGTTGAAAAACCCTGCCCTAGCAAACCTTTTGTATCATTATCCCAATACCCCCATGCATATGGGATATATTGAGCATAGTGATCAGATCTTGATATGAATACACATAACAGTTTAAATTATGTACCAGTAAGGCATTCTCGGGACCACCCTGAGAATTGGGGGGGGGGCGGCTGAAGCCCCTCAAGCCCCCCCCCCCCCCCAGCTACATGCCTGTTATCTGTAGAAACATTTAGGTGTTTTATAAGTGGAGGAGAGGTCAAAATAAAAATAATAGTAAGATACCAATTTTAAAATACTGCCAAATCATTCCAAATAGAAATGCACGACCAGGAGGAGTGGTTCTTGTGGCTGAGATTATTGTCAGAAGAAGCTCAACATTTGGTGAACTCCATGACCACTGTGAATTGAAGAAAGTAGATTTTTCGTGTAGATTTGGTCAAAACACAGCAGAATTGGGCTTCAATTCTGTTGGACAGTTCCAACAAGAGTAAAACCATTTAATCAAAGTAAATCCTTCTGATTTAATGGATCTGTTCTAGTTGAGACCACCAGTAGAATTCGAGGGCAACATATAAAATGAGAAACCGATGTTTGGATCAGATCATTTTACCTTCTAGCAGAGTCACAATGGAGTTGGAGGTCATATTTTGCAACTACAATACAACCCACATACTATGGGATATATCGCCCCGGAGTTCTCATGGATATGCAAAACTGCAAATAATAGTAAACCCTATTGAAATGAAGGGCATTTGAGCCAAAAAAAATACCACGGTGTTACCCTGGAAAATGTCTACATTGACAAATTTTGCCAGATGTTGATAAATAAAACTGCTGATATCCAGGCTTGGATTAACAGCTTTTTGCGCCCTAGGTCACTCTTTGGAATTATGCCCCCTTTAAGCCAACCTCTATCGCCCCCTACCTCCCCCCCCCCTGCACTTCGCACCGCCGCATCCTTCCTATCCTGTGCCAATGGGGCTGAGGGAAAAGGTGCGTGCGTGCTGTCACTGAAGAGAAGGGAACAGGCCCCTTTGTGTGGCGGGGAGCGAGTTCGTTGCCCCTCAGGAAGGAGGCAGAATGGGGGGCGAGCGAGTGCCGCAGAGCCGAAGCCCAAAGGGATGGGTCCAGAGCATGCTCTTCGTCTGGGGCAGCAGCTTCAGAGGCGGCCCCATGTGCGGCTCGTGGCCCAGCGGCTGCAGAGAGTTGGGGCCTTCCTCCGCCTCAGGCTCCCCTCTGGGCCTCAACGCCACAAGCCGCCCTTCTTTCCCACGGCCTCTTCTTCCCTCAGCAGCCTGCGAAGGAAGCCGCTCTGAGCCAGGCCAGGCCAGGCACCCCTCCCCTCAGGCGCAGAAGCACTGGCTGAGAAGCAGCAGCGTAGATGGATGGGCTGAGGCTGACGCGGCGAGCACAAGTGCTGCCTCCGCGGAGCCCGGCCTTGGCTCTGTCTCCTTCTCTGTCTCCTTTTGGGTACTAGGTAGCAGGAGCCAATTGCGGTGCGATTTTTAAATTATTTTACAACATTTTTATTTATTTACTTTTGGCCCACTGAGTTGGGAGAGACCCCAGGGGCCGGTCACGGCATTTTTGTTTCAACAATTTTTTTTGGTCTGTGATTCTGCGCCCCCCTCGGCTTGCGCCCCTAGGCCATGGCCTAGGTTGGCCCTATGGGTAATCCGGGCCTGCTGATATCAGTTCCATTGATACAGGAATGTCATGTTATCCATATTGGTGTGCCTGGCTATTGGTATAGAAAACTGGTCTGTGTAGGCCAATACCACCTGGAGTGGCACACAATGTATTCATACATTTGGTTGATTTTGTTCCCCATGTGATGTAACTTAGTTTTATTTTACTACTTACCACTTGAATGCCTCTTTGCTCATTTGGGTACATTTTCACATTGAAGGGTCCAATTGATGTAAGTGGTTTTATTAGGATCTTCTTCATGACTTTAACAAAGAAGCGTGCCATGGAAATAAAAGAAGCAGAATAACATATCCAACCGCCCTCTATGAATGCCATAGGGTGCTGCATTTAAAACCTTCTTTGGGACCCATTACAGAGGATTTTGGGATGTGGTTTGGGACAAGAACCCAACTCTGTCTCCGCTAAAGCTCTGTCCCTTAACTATAGCAGAGAACCTCATTTATTGATGAATCCAGGGATCTGAACTAGCCAGTTATAGTGGTATCACACTGCTATAAATGTGTATTATAGATACATTCTAGGTTTGATTGTTCCAGCCCAGAACTTTGTGGAGGGCCTACTAAATGAGGATCAAGAATTCAGTAATAATAATGCACTGAAAGACTGATGGTAAATTGACTCCTGGTTCTCCCCAGATGTTCAACCATCCTTCTCTACTGTTGGTTGGAGTAAGGAGTAATTATAGAGTTAGACGAGGCCATAAGGCCCATCAAGTCTAACCTCCTGCAATGGCATAGTGAAAGCGTTCTTAAGAGATGGCTATCCAACTTCCAAACCAGGAGAGCCCACCATGGTTCAAGACAGTCTATCATGCTGTCAAATGATTCTTACCACCAAGAAGTTCTTCTTAGCATGGATTTGGGGAATGCATACCCTGCCAACACAGAGAATTACCACGGCCCTGAAAGTCTCACAATTACTTCTTATGAAATAGCCATATGCAATTGATCCACCTAGCTCAGCTTTGTTTACCAAGTGATTTTCAACATTTAGATATCCAGATGTTTAGGGCATCATCTCCAGAATCCCTGACCATGGAGCAAGCTTCTGGAACAAGAAACCCAAAACACCTTGAAGAACAATTTCATTTCATTTCATTTATTAGATTTCTGCGCCGCCACTCCCGGAAG
This sequence comes from Anolis apletophallus, assembly GCA_030556195.1. Taxonomy (NCBI): domain Eukaryota; kingdom Metazoa; phylum Chordata; class Lepidosauria; order Squamata; family Anolidae; genus Anolis; species Anolis apletophallus. The sequence continues at coordinate 200,327,914 of JARBWK010000002.1, forward strand.
GCTCGGGGCGGCTCACACAAGCATATATGAACAGCACATTAAAACAGGTTAAAAACACATTAAATGAACACATAGTCTAAACAGATAGATTAAAACCTAACGTGCCGGGAACAAGGCACAACAGTGTAAGAAACATTACAACATACTACAGAGTCGGCGGGCTATGCATTGGCGGACCTATAGGCCGAAGGCCTGTTGGAAAAGATAGGTCTTGCATGCCCGCCTAAAAGGCAAGAGATCTCGGATGGCACGCATGGAATGGCTAGCAGGTTAGTGCTTTCGGACCAGAGTGATCTCGTAGGGCACTATGGGGAAAGACGGTCCCTCAGATACACTGGCCCCAGGCCGTGCAAGGCCTTAAAGGTGAGCACCAACACTTTGAAGGTGATCCGGTGCTCAATTGGGAGCCAGTGCAGATCCTGCAAGGTAGGTGTTATGTGGCAACCTGCTGGCGTACCAGACAGGAGCCGGGCGGCAGTGTTCTGCACCAGCCTGAGCTTCCGGGTCACCAACAGAGGAAGGCCAACGTAGAGTGCGTTACAGTAGTCCAGTCTCAAGATGACCGTGGCTTGGATCACCGTAGCCAGGTTGTTCCGGGATAGATAGGGGGCCAGCCGCCTTGCCTGTCTGAGATGGAAAAAAGCAGATTCACTGACCATGGAGACCTGGGTCTCCTTGGTCAATTGGGAGTCCAAATGAACTCCCAAGCTCTTTACAGAAGGCGATGGGCATAGCGCCACACCGTCCAGGGTTGGAAGCTGGACATCCCCACCACCCGGGCGACCCAACCACAAGATCTCCGTCAATGTTAAAGAAGCACTGGTCTATCCAATCCAGCCAGCTCTCCAAGGACTCATTCCCAACACCACCAGTTTGTGGCTCTCTTTTAATAGAAAATACCAGAGTTTGAATCTGAAAGATATTGTGATTCTATGTTTGGAGAAAGGTGAGATAAATCAAATTACATTTGCACATGCCAAACATCTGCTCTGGCACATAGCTATGCCTCCGCAAGTATCCCAATCCTAATATCTCAAAAGGGCAATTGCCTTCACTGGCATCCTGAGAAGCATGCCAGTCAAGACAATTACTTTTTGGATGTAATCTCCCAGAGTATCCCTTCCCACTAACAACGGGCATCCCTGGAGCTGCAATTCAAAAATGCAATTTCCTTGGCTTAGCGTGAAGGTGATCGTTGGCCAGGTATATCCTAGAACTTAAAAAAAATAGACTCACCTTTTCATAAGATTTCTCCAGTTGGTGCTATTTTACCTTTACTTCAGATCTACAGAGTGGAAGTGGTTGCTATCAGGGCTACAGAAACACCAAGCAACTGTTATGTGGGAGGTTTCTGACCACAACAGGCTTTTTCCCCCCGTTTACATGTCTCACTGACTGAACTTCCTCTTATAGCTAAAATTAGTTGATCACTAGATATAACACCCAGGGTAAAAGCTGCCATCAGATGGAGTCTGATCTGTGATACACAACAGAGATTTTTAAAAAATGAGACAACGACCCATCTTGGTGACAATATATTGAAAATGATCGTTGAAAGATACCAGCCTTGGAAACTAAGTAAGGTCAGCCTAGTTTTCCCCCTTACAAATAATTTGCACCACTGCTATCTCACCCCAAGTTTTTATCCATTTTATCATTTCTATTTTAATCTGTACATGCGGCCCGCTCATTGTATTGTGTCATGAATGGTTTTATTTTATTGTAATTTTTATTGGTTATAGTATTGTATAGTTTTTGTTTTATGTAATTGCTTATATTGCTTTTTGTTTGATTTTACCTTATTGTTGTGTTGTCGGGCTTGACCTCATGTAAGCCGCCCCAAGTCCCCGTTGGGGAGATGGTAGCAGGGTATAAATAAAGGGCAGTAGTGGGCCAGTTGCAGCGGTTCTTGGACGACACAGGCAGATTAGATCCCTTCCAGTCCGGTTTCCGTGTTGGACACGGGACGGAGACGGTACTGCTCTCCATCACAGACCAGTTGTGCTGCCAGTTGGACCAAGGTGAATCGGTGCTGCTCCTGTTATTGGATCTCACAGCAGCCTTTGACACAGTAGATCATGCATTATTGATCCACCGTTTAGCCGTGACAGGGGTGAGGGGGATTGCCCTTAAATGGGTAGCCTCCTTTCTCCAGGATCGGGGACAATGGGTGGAGAGGGGTGGGGTGGTTTCCAAGAGGTTCCCCCTTGATTGTGGGGTGACTCAAGGGGCCATCCTCTCCCCTCTATTATTTAACATCTATATGCAACCACTGGCCCGACTGGTGCGTAGCTTTGCTCGTGCTGAGGATGGAGGGCAGGCTGGACTCCATACCTGATAATTTCCATCTGTGCCTGGAAGCCATGACTGGATGGCTACGGGCTAGCCGGTTGAAGGTGAATCCATCGAAGACGGAGATCCTTTGGTTGGGCCGCCCAATGGGAGGGGGGTGCCGGCTGCCTATCCTGGACAGCGAAGCACTTTGCCCGTCGTCCTTGGTAAAGAGTCTGGGGGTCCAGTTGGACCCACTGCCAACTATGGAGGCCCAGGTCTCTATGGTCAGCAGATACGCATTTTTAATCTGCGACAGGCTAGACGGCTGGCACCTTAACTGTCTAAGGGTGACCTAGCCATGGTGATCGAGGCGACGGTCATCTCGAGACTAGACTACTGTAACACCCTCTACATTGGCATTCCTTTGTCCGTGATCCGGAAACTCAAGTTGGTGCAGAATGCTGCAGCTCGCTAGCTCGCCAGTGTTCCGGTTAGATGCCATATAACTCCCATCTTGCAGCAGCTGCACTGGCTTCCAGTAGAGTACCGGATTACGTTCAAAGTGTTGGTATTAACCTTTGAGGCCCAACATGGTCTAGGGCCTGTGTACCTGAGGGACCGCCTCTCCCCGTATGTTCCCTAGAGATCACTACGGTCCAGTGAACAAAACTTACTGGAAGTCCCCACTGCTCGAACTTACCACCTCTCCTCTACCAGACAGAGAGCTTTCTCAGTGGTAGCTCCGACTCTCTGGAACACCTTACCAGATGTCCGGGCTCTTAAGAGAGTTATCTGCCTTCAGAGGAGCCTACAAGACAACTCTATTTCGGCAGGCTTTCAATCTCAATGACCCAGTGTAATCTACTCCATATTGATATGGCTGGCTATTAGTACAGTGTGGGATGGTTTTATTGTTGTTTTATTATGTTTCTACTGCATATGTTCGTTGTATGAACCGCCCCGAGCCTATGGGAATGGAGTGGTATATAAAATGGAATAATAATAATTATTATTATTATTAGTTAGTACTTGAATGCAAGTTGCTATAGGCTGTATTTCTGAGGAAAGAACCGGCAAATCTGGCTCTGAGTATTCCTTGCCTAAGAAAACCCTATGAAATTTATGGGATCGCCATAAACTGTCCTCAAGTAGAGGCCTGATTTATGGTCCCTCGGACTGTTGGGGGACTGGTCTAAAATTTGGGGGGGAAATGAATACATTCCTATGCTCACTGCACATATTTGTAGTGCAAACAATGAAAGAATACAGTATTTTAAATGAACAATTCTAACCAACATAAACTTACCAGTATTTCAATTGGAAGTGTGAGCCTCCTTTTGATGGATGAGATAGTCAAGTTAATTAGGATGGTTGTTTTTGTGTGCCTACAGGACATTTTAGCCTTAGGTTTAAAATTTAGGTTTAAAATTTAGGGCAGGGCTGCATCTGACCCACGGGGTAGCTGCAATAAAGTGAGAGATAATTTGAAGGTAAATGCACACAGAGATTTTCAATTTGAGTGTCTTGTTAGTTCTGTTGTACTAATTTAGACTGCCTGAAGACATGAGGTCCAAACCTATAAGTTGAAGAGGCCTCATCTTTACCAAAAACAAATGCCATGTCCTTGAGTTTAAAAGACCTGGAGCAGGGCAGTTGCTAGCATGGTGAATTGGAGGCCTCTCATTCTTAGGGTCACCATAAGATGAAGTCAAATCGATAACAGTTAACAATGTATACAATTGAGAAGCGGAAAAGAGGCTAAAATCTTTAAGGTGTGATTTCAGGATACCATTTGCATCTGCTTTGTATTTAGGGCTTTAAGATTGCATCTATGATCAATGTTGCAGCACTACTGAGTAACACAAGCAGAAGTCCTGCACTCCTTGAAGTCAAGGAACCTTAGGGCAGTGTTTCCCAACCAGTGTGTCGGGGCACACTAGTGTGCCGTGAGCGATCATGTGTGCTGTGGGAAATTGGAACCTCCGGGGGTGGGGGGGAGTCTAGTGTGTTGAAGTATAAAAACCCTAAGAAACCTACCTCAATAAAGGCACAAAATTTCAAACACCCCCTCCCCACCGTTGTCTACTTGGTCTCTCCCTCTCCATGCATTGGAAAGGCCTGCCTCCCTTTCCCCAAGTAGAGACCTCTTGCCTCCTAGGGGTTCTGTGTGGGAAGTTTGGCCCAGTTCTATCATTGGTGGGGTTCAGAATGCTCTTTGTAGGGGACTATACATCCCAGCAACTACAACTCCCAAATGTCTAGGTCTATTTCCCCTGAACTCTATCTGCATTCATATTTGGGCATGTTGAAGATTCATGCCAAGTTTGGTCCTGATCCAACATTGTTTGAGTCCACAGTGCTCTCTGGATATAGGTGAACTACAACTCCAAAACTCAAGGTCAATGCCCACCAAACTCTTATAGCATTTTCTCTTGGTTATGGGAGTTTTGTGTGGGAAGTTTGTCTTTCTGCCATTCCTGCCAGGATATCTATGTTGAGTTCATCGAAACAGGCCCAGGTTTCACACTGACTGTATAAATACATTTTAAAAACATATTAACTACATGTATTACTGTGTTAGTTAGAGTGTCATTTTGTGACATTTTGGTTGTTGTGCCCCAGGAATATGCAAATGTAAAAAGTGTGCCGCGGCTCAAAAAAGGTTGGGAAACACTGCCTTAGGGACAGTGCCTATCTGTCCAATTTAATGGTGTACTGTTGATGTGCATTGTGACTCTGCTTGACCCCATAGAACCCACAAAGTCTTGCATTGGTGTTTTGTATGATGCATGACACTTATTTATTTGCTGCATTTCTATGCCGCCTTTCTCAGTCCCAAGGCGACTCAAGGCAGCTTTAGGCTATAGTAAAGTATGATTCCCGAGTCTGCAGTGGATAATTTCCTAAAGTTATCATGGAAACTGTGAATAACAGTGAACTGTACTGAAATGAACAACTTCCGCTGGACATTACCGTCAAATGGCTTGAAGAACCTACAAAACTCCTATTTTGTCGGATGCAAGTAAGTGAAACCATGGGCACCAGCCCTATAGGTACTTAGATTCTATGTGTTAAATTCAATATATAACATGCAATATCGTTGCTTTTGTGTAATGAATTTTAAGACATGTTTATATAAATTTGCTAATTGTTTCAACTTTTGTGATTGTGTTTGCAATATTCATTTGTAAGTAGCCACATAAAACCCAAGGAAACGATATACCATGAACTGGTTTTGGAGGGTTTGAAAACATGTTCTCTAGCCCAGTGTTTCCCAACCAGTGTGCCGCGGCGCACGAGTGCGCCGTGAGCGATCATCAGGTGTGCCGTGGAAAATTGGCACTCTTCCCCCTCCTAGCAGCTCTTTCTCCCTCTTTCCCTCCCCAAAGATCCTCCCCGAGGCAAAGGAAAAGCTCTGCCCAATGCTAGGGCCAGGCCCGCCTTGAGGAAGCCTTCAGGAGCCTCGACTCGGCATGGGTCGAAACTCTATACGTTTCATAGATCTGTGTGGCCTCTTTTGCTGCCTCCCTCCGCAAAAGCAGAGCACTGGGCGGAAGTGATTGAGTTGGCGTTTTCGCGTTGGCTTGAATTTCTCGTGAGAACAGCCAAAGCCGGAAGCTCCACGCCGGTGAATTGGGCAGTTAGTGAACCTGGGAGCATCAGGAGCCTGAAGCATTCACAGGTTTCCAAGAAACAAATTGAGCCTCTCCACTTGGATTTTTTTTTTTACTATTTTACTGGATTTTTCGAGAGTCCCCCCCTCTCCTCCAAGGAACTGTTTATAACAGCTTCATGACATCCATAGTTAACTGGAAGCAAGTTTCACTCAGGGTGAAATTTCACAAGGGTCTGGAGAACAAGCCCTATGAGGAGCGGCTTGAAGAGCTGGGCATGTTTAGGCTGAAGAAGAGAAGGCTGAGAGAAGACATGATAGCCATATAGAAGTATGTGAGAGGAAGTCATATATATATTGTGTTCATCGAAACAGGCCCAGGTTTCAAACTGAGTGTATAAATACATTTAAAACATATTAACTATATGTATTACTGTGTTAGAGTGTCATTTTGTGTCATTTTGGTTGGTGGTGTGGCCCAGAATTTTGTAAATGTAAAAAATGTGTCGCGGCTCAAAAAAGGCTGAAAAACACTGCTCTAGCCTTTGCAGAACTGTAACACATGCCTTCATTGGGTCCCCAACTCTTAGTACATTGCCTTTCCAACCATGAAGCAGTCAAAACAGACTCCAGAATTCAGTAACACACATCTATATCTGTACATAAACTATTAAGTGGAAAACAGAATGATTTATTATAGCAAATTTATGATAAAATTATATAAAATAACCATTTATTTTGTTTCGAAAGACATCCACATCATCACTTGGGAACAAAAATGTACAGATAAATTGCCTATCAACCAAACAAAATAAATTATCATGAACAAAAAACCAAAAACAAAAGAAAAAGCCCCACTGTCTATGAACTGGGGAAGGGGAAACAATGAGTCTTAAAATTGTACATCGTATTTTGTCGAAGCATGTGGAAATGAAAGAGAAACAAAAAAAAAATTATTAAAAATCCCTAACTCCATTTAAACAGTTTAGACGTATACAAAGTTGAATTTCAGCTATACTTTCATACAGCTCAGCTTGCGTTTGTGTAGCATGCAGATGGAATGGATGATCTGGTGGACATATTTGTGTGTATTTTTGAACAGCAGAAAATATTTTCAGCAGCATAACAACAGCAGGTTATTTAGGCACAATTCAGCACGGGGCACATCAGAAAGTGAACAGGTAGTCAATGTACTTTTTACAGCTGCAAAAGTCATGTGTCCATTTGCTGGATTTGAGAAACAAAGAAAACAAACAAATCTCGTGACAATTTAAACAAAATAAAAACTCAGTAGCATCTTGCACATGTATATCTGTTGTTTTTTTTAAAGTAGGTTATCTGTAAACATTCAGAGAAAACATTATCATTAATTCATTTCAAGATGTCTTGGGGCCATTCGCTTCCAAACATGTTAACCCACTTCGGACCTACACTGAGGGCTAAAAACTGCACAAAAGAGATGGCTTGCAATGAGAAACTGATAGTATTTTAGATTTCCATTGATAGGCATGAAGCTCTGTGGAAATCCTAAGAGATAAGACTTGCAACCAAAGCCCATGTTTAGCTTTAGGTGACCCTGAAAAGGGCTTCTGATCACCATCACTGCAAATAGAGCCTGTGTTTACATCCAGGTGAACCTGAAAGTGAGCTCCTGATGACCGGTGACTGCAAATGTAGCCCACATTTACATCCAGGTGACCCTGAAATTGGTTCCCGATTATCAGCTTTTTGCAGATGATGCTCATATTTAACTTTTGATGACCAGTCATAAAAGAAGCCTGATCTACAAGATGCTGCAATTGAAAAAAAAAATCCTATTAGGATAAATATACATCTTTCAACACTTAATGCAGCACCACTTCTAAATGCAGACTTCACCAACTCTTGTGATTTGGTCCTCGGTCTTTAGAAAACAACAACGATCAGTTCAAACTCACGCAAAAACTCAGTATAAAACCGGCCCTTGGCTTCCCACTTAATTCAGCTTTATTCCCAGCAGCGGCGTAAGAATGACACCACATTGTTTTCTCAAAGAGGAGGAGCATTCTTTCAAGGATTTACATTCATTCTAGTATAATAAAACAAGATATTTTTTTTTACAATGATCATGAAAGAAAACGTTCCTTGTCAAGCTTATAGAACGAAGCCTGAATTCTTCAGAAGAAATCCGGAGGCAACCAGACACCCAATTCACCACTGAAATTCAATGGCTTTTTATTCCCCTGAATCACCAGTCCAATGTAGAAGTTTAACTTCAAACCAAAACATGCATTGACACAGATGTAACACTCAAAAAGAAAATCAAGTAAACCCTGAACAACTAGAAAGTCGTGATCCTTAAAATAAATTGGATATGGATCATTCAAAAGTTTCGGATGAAGGGTTGACACACTGCATGCAGTGTTAAGCTGGAAAGATACATATGCTTTACAACAGAGGTGGGATATCTTTGGCCCTCTAGATGCCTGGGTCTACAGGTCTCATTAGCTCATTCACCATGGCCAATAATAAGGTATAGTGGGAGTTGTAGTCCAAAACATTGGAGCACCGGGAATGTGGCGCAGCTGGCTGGGTGTCAGTTGCACTACTGATCAGAAGGTCAGAGTTTGAGGCCTACCCGGGTCGAGGTGGGCTCTCGACCTATTGTGTAGCCTGTTGTCGACCTTTGCAACCCGAAAGACAGTAGCATCTGTCAAGTAGGAAATTAAGGTACCACTTAGTGGGGAGGCTAAATTTAACTAATTTATTAGGCCATAAAAAAGATCTCCAGAAAACACGCTGAGGAATGAAGGAGTGCGACAGCTCTCCCTGGTGGCCAGATGTTAAATTGCCTCTGTCTGTCTTGTGTGTTTGTGTGTCTAAATGTAATGTGTACGCTGTAATCTGCCCTGAGGCCCCTGCAGGGTGAGAAGGGCGGAATATAAATGAAGCAAATAAATAAAAATAATAATAAATAAAACATCTAGTGCAGTGGTTCTCAACCTATGGGTTCCCAGATGTTCTGGCCTTCAACTCCCAGAAATTCTAACAGCTGGTAAACTGGCTCGGATTTCTGGGAGTTGTAGGCCAAAATACCTGGGGACCATCAGGTTGAGAACCACTGATTTAGGAGGTCAAATGTTCCTCATCCCTTTGAGAAATGGTTCTAAACCTCTGACTCCCCAGATGTTTTGGCCTTCAATTCCCAGAAATCCTAACAGCTAGTAAACTGGGTGGGATTTCTGGAATTTGTAGGCCAAAACACCTGGGGACCCAGAGGTCGAGAACCACTGGTCTGGCAGGTCAAATGTTCCCCACCCCTTTAGAAGGGCTCAAACCAGGGAAAGCTTAAGAGTCCTGTGGCTTCCTCTTTGGCTTACCTGTATCTGACACAAGACAGACCAAACTGAAATAGAGGACATACAGGCATGGTTCGGATTGGTATATGATGCTGTGTGCAGCGGGACAATGGGATTTTATCATTATCACTCTGCAACCCTCCAGACTCACTGAATATTCACATGAGAACTTACTATGGGCATAGATTCTACGCACACAAAATACCTCAATCTCAAAGACCTCAGGTTTACATAAGAGAACAAACGTGTAAATGTTGCTCTCTATCTATTCTGGTAAAGAATTGGGTGAGGGCAAGGTTGTGCAATGCAGCCACTCTTGTGCCCTGTCCATTTGAAGCAAGTTGAACAACTCATGGCATATTTCTGAAGAAATGAATCAAGGATCATGAATGAAAGATTATCAGGCAACAACCCATCAAGCTAAAAATAGGTAGATGCTGTTATGAATTCACCATATTATGGCCAGCTTTAAATTCATTACAAACTGGTGTTTGATCGTGTAGTTTCATCAATTTACTATTTGCCTCTGACAACCATATAGTCAGAAAATAGCTTCCCACATTAGGGATGGGGTGCTTACGTGCCTGAATATCTCCGTTAACTTAAAATATTCTGGGATTTGTAGTCCAACAATGTCACATAAGTGCCATATGGGATTAAAAATGGGGAATAAATGAACCTTTTGGCAACCCTGTCCAGCTACTAAAGCATTGATGTTATTATTTTAGTTCTTCAAAGCCATGTACAGTTGGCCCTCTGTATCCACAGATTCCGGATCCATGGATTCAATCTCCAATGACTCAAAAATATTCAGAATCAACCAAAGGAGTATCGCTATGCCATAAGCGTTCAGCACAATTATATTAATGAATGGTTATATCACATTAAGCACAATATTTGGCTGTAGTTTGTTCAACACAATGTATATAGTTCAACACAAGTATAATATATATAACGTTCAACACAATACTGGTAACTCATGCCTTGAAGTTCCAAAACGTTCAGGGATTACTCCCAAATCATGTCCATAATGGAGAGTCCCATATGAGAGCACAAACTCAGAATTTCAGTCCATTCAGTAAATCACACAGTCCAAGTACAGTCCATAAAGTAGTCCAAAATAGTCCAAAATAATCCAATAGGTGCTCTGCGCGGTCGACGATTGTATGAATACCCGCGTCAAATCGTTTCGCTCTCCTGAGCTTCTTCCGAGACCGAGGACCAGCCTATAAGGCTCGGCGTTTGTAGATGCGTTGTGTTTCTATAATGCGCTGTTATCTCTATAATGTATATAATAGCATGTATAAGTATTACAGCAAATTCTCCGAAGAGAAACCACAAAGGAGGAATAATATGATAGTTACATACCTTATAAGTTACATACCTTATACATGCTATTATATACATTATAGAAATAACAGCGCGTTATAGAAACGCAAAGCATCTACAAACGCCAAGCCTTACAGGCTGGTCCCCGGTCTCGGAAGAAGCTCAGGAGAGCGAAACGATTTGGCGCGGGTATTCATACGATCGTCGACCGCGCAGAGCACCTATTGGATTATTTTGGACTACTTTATAGATTGTACATGGACTGCGTGATTTACTGAATGGACTGAAATTCTGAGTTTGTGCTCTCATATGGGACTCTCCATTATGGACATGATTTGGGAGTAATCCCCGAACTGTTTGGAACTTTAAGGCGTGAGTTACCAGTATTGTGTTGAACGTTATATATATTATACTTGTGTTGAACTACATACATTGTGCTGAATGAACTACAGCCAAATATTGTGCTTAATGTGATATAACCATTCATTAATATAATTGTGCTGAACGCTTATGGTATAGCGATACTCCTTTGGTTGATTCTAGTGTCTTAAGAGCAACCACTCCCACTTACTTTAGTCAAAAATATTCAGAGACATAAATCCAAAACACAAACTTTTTCATAAGGGGTGTCATTTTACTATGCCATTGTATATAATGAAACTTGAGCATCCATAAATTTTGGCAACCAAGGTTGTTGTAAAACTAAAACCCAGGAGATATTGGGGGGCACTGTATCTAAAGAAGATACATGTCACAAAACAAAATCAATTTGAATGTGCTGGGTTTTTGATAAGGGGTGTTTTCTTCAACTGACTGGACAGTTTGGCCTCTACTATCTTAGATTATGGAAGTTTGAGGATAATAAACTTATTTTCTCTATTAGAGACATTTACAGATTTCATCCACCTATCCTTGGTCCCGTGAACTAGCATGTCTCTCAACTACAGCAACCCTTTACCTGCCACAAATCAGCAATTAGATCTTAGACAAGTTATTTCTTTGGACTACAACTCCCAGAATTCTCCCACTGGTTTAATCACTGGCCATTCTTAAAGGGATTTACTTTCCCTCACCAGAAAATGTCTTGCCCTATTGATCCACATCTACCTTGCCTCAAAATGATTCTCCAACGTCTAAGCAGTTTGGCCACATCAGGTGGGGAATTCTAGTTCCAAATATGAGTTTTCCAATCCTTGGTTTTCTCAACCATGCTATTTGGTATTGCCTTTGCTGGAGAGGTCAAGTATTGAACCTTGAAATGTCTGCATACTTACCATCTACTCTGCCAGGGAGCAAGGGCATCTTGAGCATATTTAAAAACTAAGCTCAACTTAAAACTAGAGAAGTCACTTCCATTGACGATAACAAGGATGGACAACTTGTGGTGCTCCCTAGCCATAGGTTAGATTGCGGGGAGATACTGTTCAACAACAAACCAGCACAAATTTGGCAAATAGAAGTAGAAAACCAATTTTTAATTGGGGGAAAAATCTGGTATTCTAACATCAGACATCTCAGAATTGCTGCAAAATTATTCTTGGCATTAGGCTGAATCTTAACAGTCAAGCCATACAGTCATACTAGTAATACTGTATTGAAATATCACCCCCAACATATTTAATTCTCCTAAGCCAAATAGAGGTCACACATTTGGAATTCAACCACAACAAGATGGCACCAGTATTAGAAAAGAAGTGAGGTTTCTTTTGACAGTGATTGATCATTCATGCTTTGCTTGTGTACCCTTGACCCTCAAAGCATTTCCCCCCATTTATTTGTGGTGCAAACGTTTTGAAGCAACAATAGAACATTGAGTACTGAAGGAAATAAGTAAATCAACATCAAGACAGGGTATACACCAGGTTGAAACTATGAACCCCACCTAAGGAAATATCAGGTGTAATATTTCTAAGATCTCTGGTCTTCCATGTTCCTGTAATCCAGGGGTGCCCACACTTTTTCAGCATGCGAGCTACTTATGATAAAACCAAGTCAGAAAGATCTACCTGAGAGAGAAGCAGTGCGGAGCCGGGGGAAGGGAGGGGCTTGGCGCAGCCTGGCTCCGCCCCCTCCCCGCTCTGGCTACAGCGCTGCCACAGCTTCTTCAGCCTTGAGGAGGGTATGCCAAGCCAGTAGTGGCATAGCTAGCCACTACTGGCTTGGCATACCCTCCTCAAGGCTGAAGAAGCTGTGGTAGCGCTGTAGCCAGAGCGGGGAGGGGGTGGGGCTTGGCGCAGCATGGCTCCGCCCCCTCAGAAGCGCCCCATCCAGCTGGGATCGACCTCCTAAGGTCCCAGGATTGACCAGTCGATCGCGAGCCACCTAATGAGCACCCCTGCTGTAATCTATGCAAGACACATACTGGAATTTGATCATTATCTTTGACATTTTTTTATATCGAGTCTCTCGTGTGAAAGCACAGATATTGTATAAGTTGCTATGATTGTGCTTGGGCATCTTCCAGCTCATGGCAAGTTGGGCATTGGCTAGAGCCCAAAGAGCAGCCTAGGGACCACTGGCTCAATAGAGCTGCTATTCTCATTTTAGCATGGAGCACTGAGAGGCAGCACCAGAAGATGCTTAGTTTGGGCACTCCATACTTACAAGTTTAAGCTTGGTTTTACTGGTCGTGCTTTGCCCAAGGCCTCCAAAATCCTGGAGCCGGCAGGAGGTGGAGCTAAGCCCACTTCTGCTACTGCTCAATACAGGACTTCTCTGAGCGGAAGGAGTGATCTGTACTATTATGGGCCGGGGAGATAGCACAGCGGTAACACAGCTGCGCTTGCAATCAGAAGATTGCTAGTTCTAATCCCCGAGCTGGCTTGGACGAACAGCTATTTTCAGCCTGTCCATCCAAGCAGTTCAACAGCCCAGCTGTGCCCAGCTGTGAATAAACAACAAATTGGGGACCACGGAAAAAGTGGGGAAGGACTTTTGCACAGACTTGTCTGAAAAGGCTGCCGGAGAAGGGAGATGCGGAAGTGGTGAAACAAGAGGCTCCCGTCATGAGGATGGAACAACAGCACCCCCTTGTGACGTGAAGGCGCAATGACACAAGGACATAACAACAATGATGTCATAATGGAGCACTCACATTCTATGACGCACACACTGTATGACGCAGCCAGGAAAAGAAGAAGTCCTTCTAAAAACTGCACTGTACTGCCTATGTGTAAATTGTACGTCTTCCGACAGGGACTGTCTGTCGTATGTGTATTGTAATCCGCACTGAGCCCCCTTCGGGGTGAAAAGAGTGGAATAGAAATAAACATTATTATTATTATTATTATGCTCTTAAGCAGGCATGGGCAAACTTCGGCCCTCCAGGTGTTTTGGACTTTAACTCCCACAATTCCTAACAGCCTACCGGCTGTTAGGAATTGTGGGAGTTGAAGTCCAAAACATCTGGAGGGCCAATGTTTGCCCATGCCCGCTCTTAATGATATCAATGGCATTTAGAGGAATGGAAAGGATGGAGGTGTGTCATATTTTCAACCATCTGTCACTGACCACACATGGAACAATTTCTTCTTACTCTCTCTGGAATGACATGCAGTAAATGGGGGACCCTGTTGGTTGTATTAAAAAGAGATTAAGACTGCGCCAGGGCTTTGTTTCCCAGCAAATACCGTGAAATGGCTTCAGACTGGCAACCTTGTTAGACAAAATCCTGTCCATTCATCGATTTGTCTCCTCTAGACCGCTATATTTGGAACCACTCCGCTAAAGGAGCATATGGAAAACCAAGATGCAAACTTATTTACTGGCTCTCCATCATCTGCACTTTTTAATTACCGTTCCCAGAGGAATAGTGAAAGCCATCTGTTTGGAAGGGGAATGAATCAATGTCATCTTTGTTTCCTCCTTGAAAAAAGGGATGAAAGTCACTGCTTTTGTAAAACAAACCTTCTTTTGCTGCATCACTTAACCTGACAATAACACGTAAATTCTGGTCAAATGACTGAATGCTCTGCTAGTTTAAAAAATAAATATACAGCACCAGCAGACCCCCCCCCTCACTGCCCCCTGCAAGAAGGTACATTTTCAAAATGGAGCCTCTATACAACTAAACAGGCAGCTATGAACAAGCTAGATACAAGAACGTAGTAGTGTTTCGGCAGTATGGAGTGAAAAATACGCAAAGCTCATTTTGCTATGGCACATTGGAGGAATGATGCATCGGTAGCTTTCTATTAAAATCGGACTCTGCTTCTATGCTGAATATGTGCTGTTCCACAGTGCTCGTTTCTTCCCACCCCCATCACAAAAGGCATATATAGAGAGCTTCCACTCACCCCGCACACAGCATAGACTGTACCTATTTTTTTTCTCATTTTGTGCAATGTGTTAGCAATCTAAACAACTGCTCCACGCAGACCTGCCCACAACCACTCGTACACAATACTAACACCACGGTAGATTACATACAAGAGGATAAGCACTATAAAATATTCCATCAGATGACGTATTTCTCTCCATCTGGAACAAACACCGTACCATCCTGCAGGCTATTCGGAACAAAGTTTGATTTCTGTACATAATTTCTTTTCTTGGCAGGGGATAACGCCTCCAACATGGGCCCTGAAATGTTGTTAGCAGTCCTGACTTTAGCTGCCGCAGAGTGTGACGTAGCAGAGGATGTTTTA
Source organism: Anolis apletophallus (assembly GCA_030556195.1). NCBI lineage: Eukaryota > Metazoa > Chordata > Lepidosauria > Squamata > Anolidae > Anolis > Anolis apletophallus. The sequence goes on from JARBWK010000002.1 coordinate 200,343,114, forward strand.
TTATTGGCAAGGATATCCAAGTTTCCACTTGGGTCAATGATAGCGTTTATAACTGCAGAAAAGAGGGAAGAAATCATGATGAACATTAGTCTGGATTACTAATTAGTCAGGCACAATACATACACTTCTGCTGCTCAGTTGCACAGTGCCAGATCTGAGTACATTGAAACCTGTAAACTCATAGGCAAACACATGTATATTGATGACTTATGTGCTTCAAGCCATTACTATCTTTTAATGACAAGCAAAACTACAATAAGCAGGCTAAAGTACCACATAGAACAACACAGGTGCTAGGAAATATCACGAGTAGGCTGCTAGCAAGTAATGTAATATATATTCAAAATGAAAAACCGCTACGTGTGTGAAGAGACCACCCTGTGGTGTAAGTAGGCTAGAAATATATAGTCCCGGAAGTCCTTAAGTCCATGTAATAGTAAGGTCCATAAAGTCGAAGGTGTGGTCCCAAAAGTTCACAAATAAAAGCGGTAAGTATAGTATATCCAAGGTAAATCCCAGGTAAGTACAAAAAGGTAAATCCAAGGTAAATCCCAGGTAAGTACAAAAGGTAAATCCAGTGGTAAATCCAGTGGTAGCAGTCTACAAAGTCACCGAAGATGGTAATATAAACATAACTCCGTGTGGAGAAAATTCCGAGGACGCCGGGATCGCAGATATGGCGTCTCCCGTGCAGATGCGGATTAATATCTTCGGCGACTTTGTAGACTGCTACCACTGGATTCACCTTTTGTACATTACATTACAAGTAATGTAATTTTTGCAAGCTTCCCTTGCCTTCCTCTGAGTATGACTTGCTCAAGTGAATTTACGTGGCCAAACTGGAATTTGAACCCTGGTCTCCCAGAGTCCCAGGTCAACACAAAAATTACATCACATAGGTTCTTAAATGCATGGTGGAGGAATTGCATTTAAAGTGCCAAGTTTATTTATTACTCGTATGTACTTGAGTATGAATGAATGAATCTTTATTGAGAGACCATCAGTCATATCAATATATATTACACCAATAAAACAGAATGAAATAAAATATAGTAGGGTAAAATGTAATATAATATAGTCAGATAATCACATGATCAATTCATCCTCATCTGGTAACTAAAATTGGTTTGAGACAGTGTGAAAGCTAATCACTGTCACTTTGGAGTGGATGTGCCCTATCTATCTTCATAGTTCTATAGTGCTAATCCTACTTCCACTACTGATCTTCGTCGCCCCAGCAGTTGGTGCCAATCGAAGCAATAAATCTCTGCCTCCTCCTTTTGGCCTTCACCAAAAAGGAGGCCACTCTTTTTATTATGATGGGATTCGCATGGGATAGGAGCCAGTTAATCTTATGTTGCTCTGCCCAATGTTCCTTGTTTCCCAAAATCGGGCCTAGAAGTTTAGCCCGGTCTATTGCATATATCGGGCAGTTTAAGAGTATATGACTAATATTTTCTACTTCTGGAGCCTCACAGATACAAATTCTATCGGAGTATGGTATTGAGTGAAATCTGCCGTATCTCTCCATTGTCTCCATCTGCTCAAATCTTGCCCTAGTCATGGCGAGCCTTAAATACTTAGGGAGCTGGTGTGTTAGATATTGTGCCCTCTTAAATACATGTTGTTGTACCGATAACCATTTTAGGGATTTGATGTTCGCTAGCCCGTGTATATCCTCCTGTGCCTGTATATCCACAATGCGCTGTTTAACTAACTCCTGGTACGAGGTGGGTAGCTTCCCTGTGCATTCACCTGTATACCTCGGGTTCTCAGGAAAGTTTCAAGCTGAAGCACCCAGGAGGCGTCCCTAGCTGCCTTGCGCTGTTCTTCTAGACAGATTCTAGGAGTCGATCGTTGTCTAAGTTGGCAATTTTACATAAATAGTTGAACGCTCTTATTTTTGCCAAACCATTAATTTGCTGCAGGCCCAGTTCCACCCTAACAGCCACCGCTGGAGTCCTGTTGCTCAGCCCCAGAAGCTGTCTGCCAAAGTTTATCTGGGCCTGTTCGATGATTGGCATGGTGTCCAAACCCCAAATCTCAGCCCCATAGAGTAATTGAGGGATTATTTTGGCTCCGTAAACTTTGATCGTAGGTAGGAGGGAACCCGGATATTGATGTTTGGTTAGTCTGAGAATCTGGTTAATGCCTAGTTTTGCTTTGGTGGCACTCCTTGATTGTTGGGCCTTCCATGAGCCTTTAGCCGAAAAAGTAATTCCTAGATAGGTGAAGGTATCAACCTGCTCAATGTTTTCCCCATCCAGTGTCCAGGAGTGCCTTTTGGGTCTGAATGCAAACCTGATAACCTTGGTTTTCGCTTTATTGATACTTAAATCGTTACTGTGTGCATACTGGTTGAATCTTACCAAGGCTCTACGAAGCCCAATCTGGGTAAGGGAGAGAATGACAACATCGTCAGCATATAAAAGAGAATTGATGTGTCTTTGGCCAATCTTAGGTATAAACTGACCCGAATAGAAGACAAGGCACCTAATTTTACCACAGTAAAACTGGAAAAAAGTATTGACTCGAGTATAAGCCAAGGGTGAGAAATGCAGCAGCTACTGGTAAATTTCAAAATAGGAATAGATACCAATAAAATTACATTAATTCAGGCAACAGTAGATTAAATGGTTTTGAATATTTACATAAAACTTTAATTTAAGGTAAGACTGTCCAACTCTGATTAAACCATTATTTTAACCTTCTTCACTATAAATGTGCTTACTAGGCGTGGATATCTCCAGTTTAAAATACTTTGAAATCCGTTATTTTTCGTATTTGAAATTATTTCTACCTTATCTCGACCCTCGGGAAGAGAAGTTTCAAAACCAAACCTGGGGTCGCCATTTTTTCTAAAAGTCGCGTAATTAGGTCGTTTTTTCCCGCCTCCGTTCTCAACTCGCGAGAGGAGACTGGAGGGCAGCAGAACCCACCTTTCTTCTCTCGCCAGCTGACAGCTGAGGCGGGCGCTATATTCCCAAGCAGGGAAAGAAGTGGGGAGACGAACCCCCACCTCCTCCTCTGCATGGGAATAACGCGAGACAAGCCTTGTCTCGCGTTATTCCCATGCAGGGGAGGAGGTGGGGAGGTGAAGCCCCCACCTCCTCCCTGCATGGGAATAACGCGAGACAAAGCTTGTCTCGCGTTATTCCCATGCAGAGGAGGAGGTGGGGACTCGCCTCCAGACTTTCCCTGCACCTCAGAGCCATCCCGTGTTAAATATAACACGGGATGGCACTGAGGGGGCGGGGGAAGGAAGGTGTGTGTGTGTGCCTTGCATCCACACACACTTCCTTTCCCCACACTTCAGAGCCATCCCGCGTCAAATTTAATCCCGATGCTTCTGAGCTGGGGGGGGGAGGGAAGAGTCCAGGGCTTGCCCTTCATTCTTCCCTCCCAGCTGGCATAAGGAATAATAACGAAAATTCGTTATCAATTATGTTTCAATTACGAAATTTACTTAAAATTTTTCAGAATAATTTCTATACCGACCCAGCAACGGAAACCCCCCCCCCACGAGTTTAGAATCAATTTTTTATGGCTCAACCACCCCTAGTGCTACTTACATATCCTTCGAATAATAATAGAGAGTAAAATAATAAATGTAATAAAATAATAATAGAGTAAAATAATGTAAATGTAATAATAGAGTAAAATAATGAATGTAATAAGAATAATAAAGTAATGTAAATATAACAATAAGAAGAGAAAGAGGAAGAAGAAATAGAGTAAAATAATAAATACCCTTGGCTCGAGTATAAGCTGAGGGGAGCTTTTTCAGCCTAAAAACTAGGCTTATATACAGTATTTTACATCTGCCTTACCAGATGTGTTTCAGAAGTTATAAATGTAACTTTTTGGATCCAACTCCAAGACTTCCCCTGCAAAATGGTCATTAGCCAATGCTGGCTTGGGAATAAAGGGATCTATGGTCCATAAAATGATATTCCCAAGCTTGAGGCTTTTGTGTGAAACCTGGTCCTCCTAAATAAATAAAGCAAGCAGGTACAAACCTTCAAGTTGTTTCTGGACTCTGCGCAGCTCCTTCAGAATAGAGCTTATTTCCTAGCAATAAAGAACAACATGGTAAGTAACTGTACACCTAGTAATTCAGGGGGGAAACCCACTAATTAGTTCTCTTCCTTCTTTTGAAATGATAATATGTATTTTCATGCTTGTTCAGCCTTTTTCTCCTAAAGACAGGCACAAAAGCATAGATTCTAAATCTCAATTTTGTGATCTATTTAAAACATTCGTAAGTTGAACTTTTTTTGGAAGCTCTTTGTACCGTGTTTCCCCGAAAGTAAGACACCCCGATTGTAAGACGTATCGGGGGTGTCGGGGGGGTCGGCTAATATAAGCCGTACCCCGAAAGTAAGCCGTACCTCGTCCTGCCGCCGCCGCCAGCCCGCAACCGGCCCATCAGTTGCGCACACCTCCCTGGCACACCTTTCCGCCAGGCCTCCAAGGAAGGGAGGGGAAGAGAGCCAGAGGCGTGGCGAAGCAGCGCCGCGTCAGAGTGACACGCCGCCGCTTCGCCACGCCCCTTGCTCCTTTCCCCTCTCTTTCGTCCAAGCAAGGGAGGGGAAAGAGAGCCAGAGGCGTGGCGAGAAGCGCCGCGTCAGAGTGACGCGCCGCCGCTTTGTCACGCCCTGGCTCCTTTCCCCCCTTTCGTCCAAGCAAGGGAGGAAAGAGAGCCAGAGGCGTGGCGAGGAAGCGCCGCGTCAGAGTGACGTGCCGCCGCCGTCACGCCCCTGGCTCCTTTCCCCCCTTTTTTCGTCCAAGCAAGGGAGGGGGAAGGAGCCAGGGGCATGGAGGAAGCGCGTCACTCTGGCGGCGCTGCTCGATCCCGCCCCTGGCTCCTTTCCCCTCCCTTGCTTGGACGAAAGGGAGGAAGGAGCCAGAGCGGGACGGAGCGGCGGCGCATCACTCTGACGCGGCGCACGCCACGCCTGGCCTCTTTCCCCCTCCCTTGCTTGCTTGAGCCTGGCGGAAAGGTGCCGCGAGGTATGCCGCGGCCGATGGGGCCGGTTGCTGCGGCGGCGTGGGCGGCGTGGCGTGGGCGTGGCGACGGGGCACGTCTTGGGTTATATAAGACGTACCCCGAAAGTAAGCCGTAGGGGGACTTTTCGGGGGGAAAAGAAAGTAAGATGCTGTCTTACTTTCGGGGAAACACGGTAATAATACAATACAACTCCTTCAAAAATAGACAAGTGGAAAAGGAAATAACCCAAATTCACAAGAAAGCCGACTCTTTAAATTTCAACTTCAAATTAATATGCTAGCTGCCTAAATACGTGAAATCTTGCATAAGTATTTATGCACACAAGGACAAGAAGTTCACGTTGACAACATCTTCTTTTTAAAGAAACCAAGCAGCACGCATTTTAGGATAAACATACTCCACCTTGTTCGAGGTCTTTAGAATTGGCACTTCGTTTTCAGAATTTATTTTGGCTTCCATCTCCTCCCATGTTCGCTCAGTATTCTGGAACAGAATTCTGATAAAAACAATACCAAGTTACTATTTTGTCCAAAGATCAAGTGTGATAGAATGGGTGGTGAGAACTCAGTGCAGTTTCAATTAAGGATATCCACTCACTTCATTTTCTCTGCCAGACTCTCTGTATTTTCCCGGATGGTATGGGATAACTGGGACACTGGATTTAGCATCAAGTTATCAAAGATTACCTGAAACGCAATCAGAAACGAACCATCATAGCAGCATCTGAAATATCACTGCAATGACATCACAGTCCTATAGCTAGAGGAATTTTCCACAGCATTTCAACTAAACCCTACAGAGCCTACTTGCATTCCGGAAGGCCTGCAAGGCATTACTGTTTCAGCAGGCCTTTGGACCTTGACAACAGTTGACCTCTCTTGATATTATGTGTAATTGTTACTGTTTTAACCTAAGATATGTTTTAATGATGTTGTACTGCTGGTTTTATTATATGTAAGTCGCCCCGAGTCGGATGGAAGTGGCGACAGACAAATTTGAATAAATAAATAAATAAATAAATAAATAAACATCTGCCTTGTGGTTGAACAAAACAAGGAAAGGCAGATGGAGTTTTCGTGTAGTTCTCTCATAGCCCTAAACGGTTGGGGTCCAGCCTATCTTAGCAATCGCATCTTCCCCTATGCACCTGATCTTCTGGGGAGCTGTCACGATGCACGGACTTGACCGGCCCCTGAATCACACACACAGAGACGGACTGAAGGCTAACTACTTTATTGAATATATAGCAAAAGTTCAAAAGGTATATTGTCCATAAAAATAGCAAAAGCAAATCCAAAGGCAATAGGTGCAATAGTTCCAAACACTTGGTAAGTTTCAAAGGCTTGGCAGGCGCCGCTCAGCAAAAGCGGATCAAGGAACAAAGCAAAGTTGCAAGGTACAAAACAAGGCTTGAGTAGGCCACTAGCCCGGCTTGGCTCAGTGGTCGAGCTTCGCTACACGTCTGCTCAGATGAGACGTGGTCGAAGTACTGGGGATTCGTTCCCACGGATCCTATACTTAATCTTTCGGCCGAGGTCCCCGACGCTCTAGGCTTCGTCGTCTCCAATCTCTGCTGACGGTCCTCGGCCTGTCTAGGCTATGGAACCATCCCCTCCTGCTAGTCTCGATGCCGTCTCCTATCAAAGGTTCGGCCTTGCCTCCCAGCACCTGGGTCTCTATCTTCATGAGAGCTCTCCTCCCTAGATTCTTCCCAGCCGCTCTCTTCCATGTTTTCACTCAAAAGATCCTGTGAACCTCTCCCTCCCGGCCGTTCATAGGTTTCGCTATCACTGCTTTCCATTTGCACCTGGTTATCTGTCTCATCGTACGGGTCAGGCCAACCTTCTTCCCATGCCAAACTTTCTGTGGGCGAAGGAGGCATGGGAAACTCTCCTTCTGCTAACCCTTCTAAATCCTCTTCAGAATCTAGCTCTGCTGCTGCAGGCCCCAATGCCAATGGGACCCCCGGTCCTGGCCCCTGCCCCCTAGGTACAAACGAGAACTGCTGTGCTACAGGGAGGCCCTTCTCTCGCTCCCACTTCCATCACAAGCGCGGTTGGAGGGGACGAGGGAGAGGGTCTTCTCGGTGGTGGACCTCCGGCTCTGGAACTCTCTCCCCAGGAGATTAGATTAGTGCCCACCACATGTCCCAATATGCTTTTGATTAATTCAGCTCACTAGATAGTTTTGGCCCATCTAGCTTTAACATAATATCTGGCTCTTGCACTTTATCATTGTCCCTGCCCTATAGTTGTATTGCTCTAATTGACTTGACCCATCTAGCCCAAACTTATCATATGGCTCCTGCACTTTTCTACCAGTCCTGTCCTTGCAAATGTATTGCACAAGCCTCTGCCTCACCCTGAGCTTAGTACATGGCCACTATGTTAGGCTGTTGGTTGTTGTTGCTATGTTTTTATGATGTTTTGTATTTGTAATTTTTGCTGTGTTATATTTTTGTTTGACCTGGCTTGTCCCCATGAAAGCCTCCCAGAGTCCTTTTGGGGAGATAGTCTTATTATTGCCAGGCCCGGATTAACACTTTTTTGCGCCCTAGGCCACACTTTGGAATTACGCCCCCTTTAAGTCAACCTCCCGCCACCTCCAAGGTCCCCACTCCCACTGGCTGGAAAGCTCCGCTGTGCTCTGAAGGTCTCCTCGGGAGTCGGGAGGCTTGGGGAGAGTACAGCGGGTGCAATCTCGCTCCAAAGGCACGCACGAGAGAGAGCGTGTGAGAGAGAGAGAGCAAGCAAGAGAGTGCGCGCGTGCGAGAGAGAGAGAGAGAGAGCGCCTGAGAGAGCATGTGTGAGAGAGCGCGAGAGAGACGGAGGGGACGGAGCAGAGACTTTGCCAGGAGAAGGAGCGAGGAGGGGCATGAGAAAGGGGGAAAGAGGGGCGCAGATCAGGTGGGGTTTTTTGGTCCCCCGGCTTGCACCCCTAGGTCATTGCCTCGTTGGCCTTATGGGTAATCTGGGCATGATTATTGCTAGATGAAACCCTTATATAATGAAAACCTTATATAATGAAAACTTTATATAATAACTTGGAATGGTTTGGATGGCATGAGATGAACTACCACGATACAACCTAAACAAAAATGCACCCTTCTGATTTTGAAAGTCAGGCATTGCAAGGCTTCATATATAGATGGGATATCATTGGGGAATACAAAATATTCTAGGTAGAACTAAAAGAAGGATAAACAGAATCTCTGAGTTGGAATGGATTACAAGGACTATTGAGTCCAATATCCTATCATGTAAAAAACTGCTATTAAAACAGCACTTCAAGATGTCAATCCAACTTTTTTTTTAAAGACCTCCAAGGAAGGAGAGTCTAAGCAACCTATTCCACTGTTAAATAGTTACTACAGTAAAGATGTCCTTCATAATGTTGAGGTGGAACCTATTTTCTTGTCATGTCCCTAGTATCTCTTACATCAATGTTTCTCAACCAGTGTGCCGGGGCACACTAGTGTGCCGTGAGCGATCATCAGGTGTGCCGTGGGAAATTGGAACCTCTGGGGGGGGGGGGGAGTCTAGTGTGTTGAAGTATAAAAACCCTAAGAAACCTACCTCGATAAAGGCACAAAAATACTAACATCCCCCTCCCCACCCATTGTCTACTTGGTCTCTCCCTCTCCATGCATTGGGAAGGCCCGCCTCCCTTTCCCCAAGTAGAGACCTCCTCTTGCCTCCTGGGGGTTCTGTGTGGGAAGTTTGGCCCAGTTCTATCATTGGTGGGGTTCAGAATGCTCTTTGATTGTAGGGGAACTATAAATCCCAGCAACTACAACCCCCAAATGTCAAGGTCTATTTCCCCTGAATTCCATCTGCATTCATATTTGGGCATATTGAGTATTCATGCCAAGTTTGGTCCTGATCCAACATTGTTTGAGTCCACAGTGCTCTCTGGATATAGGTGAACTACAACTCCAAAACTCAAGGTCAATGCCCACCAAACTCTTATAGCATTTTCTCTTGGTTATGGGAGTTCTGTGTGGGAAATTTATGTCTTTCTGCCATTCCTGCCAGGATATCTATGTTGTGTTCATCGAAACAGACCCAGGTTTCACACTGAATGTATAAATACATTTAAAAAACATATTAACTATATGTATTACGGTGTTAGAGTGTCATTTTGTGTCATTTTGGTTGGTGGTGTGCCCCAGGATTTTGCAAATGTAAAAAGTGTGCCGCGGCTCAAAAAAGGTTGGGAAACAGCCTTACATGACAATTGCTTCAGATATTTAAAGATGGCTATGTCACTTCTCAAGTCTTTTCTTCTCCAAGCTAAATGCATCCAACTAAGTCATCCCAAGTCATTGCGTATGAAGCTTGATTTATGAGGAATTACTTATCTGGACACATTCCAGCTAGTCAACATCCTTCTTAAATTGTAATGCCGAAATCTGGACAGAGAAAGTCTGATCAAAACAAAATGGAGTGGTGCTACTACTTTCCTTGATTTGAAGACAATTCTGCCCAAACCTCCTACCTAAAACTTCTGCTAATCAGGGTTCATCATACTGGGATAGATGGCTCAATGGTCTGGTTCAGGATAGGCAATTATGCCACTATATATATATCAAAAAGCATGGGAATTCTGAAGAATTGAGCAAGGTGGCATTTTTCCTATTTTCTTTTTGGCCTGGAAGCAAAGAGGAGTCTGAAAAATATATTTTCTTAACAAACCACCAAAGAGAGACCAACTCACTTCTTCCCTGTTTCTTATCCTTGTTTTTCTTGTGAGATCTTCCTCTCGGCTGTCATTCATATTTTGGTCAAAATCATGGAATCCCATTGACCCAGGAGGCACCTTCTGGTAGTTCAGACTTGCTTCTGGTATGTGTTGGACCAACTTTAAAAAAAACACAAAAATGTTAAGATTGATACTATATTCCGATTAGGACAAAAAGGAAAAAAGTTTTGGAGAAAGAACCATATATGAAGTTTCCCTCAAATACCAACCTTGTTGGAATAACATACTATGCATAGCATGCCATAGCTGATGAAAATGGCATCCCCATATCAAATTCTTCATTGTCTTTCAAAATTTAGAAGAATGTGAGGTCTACAACACAATTACGTTTTCCTGAACTCGGTTTCAGTGGCTGCATCTGGCAGGAAATCAGGTAAACTAGTGATACGATGACATCACTATCAAGGGCAAAGGTGAAGAGACTCCAATATAGAATTTGTTATGGTGGAACTATTTTCAGCAGCATCCCCATAACCGGGCCCGAATCAGAGTATGTCATCCCAAATCCCTAATGCTTTCCCATATATTTTCATTAGCTTTGGTTAAAATATTATGTCAACAATGATCTAACTGCATATTTGCTCATCATCTTATATTAAATAAATGACTCAATTAATACTCTCCCACAGTGATCTTTAGTTTGTGTGCATCAGACCTACATGCACAGTCAGTGACATGGTACAGACAATATGAGATGGGTTAGTAGCAATGTGATTAAATGTGCATTGTGTGCACCTCTCCCATTCCCCCATGCTCCTACTGAAATATCTAAGTCATGTGCACATTAGCATAACATTTCCATGTGCATAAATCCAACAAACATGACCCTTACCCCACTACTGGGTTTTTTCAGAAGCTGTGGAGCTGTACTTGACATCCTGCTTACAACTTTACTGTGCCCTCTGGCTCTGCTCCTGGATCTCTGCACAGTCAGTGAAAGTGTGAACAGTAAGACAACCTGTGTGCAGCGGTAAGTGCATAGGTTGTTCAAAGAGAGTAGGAGTCCCAATTATATAATTTTTCAAATTATGAAGAACAGGGATTGAGGAGCATGTAATCCTCTAAAACAGGGGTGCTCATTAGGTAGGTTGTGATCTACTGGTAGATCGCGTAGGGCGTCCTGGTAGATCGTAGGCAGGGTGGGAGGAAGGCTCAGTCCCACCCCGCAGCCTCCCAACGCCGCCCAGGTGCAGAAGGAGGTTGGACTAGATGGCCCTTGGAGGTCTCCTTCTACTCTAGGAATCCATTGTTGTTGTTGTTGTTATTATTATCAGAGGCTGAATGGCCATCTGTGAGGAATGCTTTGATTGTGTTTTTCCCTTATGGCAGAAGGAGGTTGGACTGGACGGCCCTTGGAGGTCTCCTTCTACTCTAGGAACCTGTTGTTGTTGTTGTTACTATTAGTAGTAGTAGTAGTAGCAACAGAGGCTGAATGAATATTATCATCATCATTATTATTATGAATAAATGCAGGGGCTTATTATGCTCACACTTAGTTGAATTCAGTCTTAAAATATATTATATGGCTCTCACTGAAATAAATTTCCAAATATTTTGCTTTTATGGCTCCCTGAGTAGTGGGTAGGTAGATCCTTTTGACTTGGTTGTTTTATAAGTAGTTCGCATGCTGAAAAAGTGTGAGCACCCCTGCTCTAAGATGTTGCTGGTCTGTAACCCCCTTCATCCCTCTCAAGTGGGATGTGGAATCCAATAACATGTGGAAGTGTTCCCCCCATTTCCAGCATAAAAGTTGCATGCATGCAACTGTATTCAGGGTTGCCCAAGAGTTGGTTTGGGCTGGGATGAAAATAACATGTTGCCCACCCAACTTCACTACAGTTATTAGGTTTTTCAGCAACACAAGGCAGCTGAAGAGTGGCCTATACATATAGATAAAGCCTGCCTCAAGTTTCTTGCAAAGGAGAGAGTCTAATGAGAGTCCGCGGTTCTCAGAATATTATACACCTTGCTTGGGACTTTCATGTAAGTCCCTCCTCTCACAGGATTTGAGGTAGGCTTTATAAAGGCCTGCCCCATAAGCAAGAAGAGTGGCTGCCAACAGTGTTCATCACAGACAGAGCCACGCCGCTATTGTTTGCTCATATGAGGCCATTTCATTGCACACCAAATGGACTTAAACTAGTAAACAACACAATCCTACTTGGTGATACTGCTACAGTACAAAGCAGCAACATTTGTGAAAACACTGTATTGGAGAACTCAAGAGTTTCCTAGAGAGAACACTTATCTGGGCATTTGTAATTTCTCCAGCACAATTTTATGGTCAACGTGAAGCAAAAGTTGACAGTAGAGTTGTGCTGGAGGACCTATAGATTCTTAGAGGGTTCTCCCCCCCCCCAAAAGAATAGTGGGGGTTATTGTGTGGTTTTTATTTACTGTATTTGTATACCGACAGGCTGAGAAAGGCGGTATACAAATATAGCAAATAAATACTGTATATAAATAATGTTTGGTATGTAATCTGACGACCTTCTGTTGTCTATCAAATGATTGAGAGTTGGCTTGACCTTGGCTGATTCCTATTTTCGCAAAAACAGGGGGCAACACCGTAAACTACAAAGCCAAGACCGCAAGGGTTATAAATGAGCAATATCAAATATATCTAGTATCAAAATAGTCTTATTAATGGACAATCGTAATATCTCAGTTCAACACAATTAGTTCAACACACTAACATCGATCAACACATGGGAAGTTCAACACAAGGAGTACAGCACATTAGTTCAACACATCAGGTCTACACATTTGAAAGTAATGTTCTTTTTTTTTTTTGATTTCAGCAATATCAAGACATAATTCTCCCTGTGGAATGGACTGGAAGCAAATGTTAAGAATACGGACTCTATTCTACTCTTTACTCTAATTCTACTCTACTATACACTTACCTTCTACTATTTCCCATCTTCTACCCCGATCTTAACCCACATCTACTCACACCCAACCCTTCCCCCTCTTTCCCTTTCTTTATTTCCCCCCCCCCTTTTTCTCACAGATTTCGCTATTTTATCATATGTAAAAGCTGTATAAAAACAATAAAAAAAGAAAGAAAGTAATGTTCATTGTATCATAGGGAAAATTCCCTGACGCTGGGGTCAATAGTAAAAGTACCGAGTCACAATGGGTGTGTACAGTACCTTGGGAGTGCAAAGCACAACGTGAAACCAAGTGGAGCGGATGGAGTAGAGAGGAAAAAATCCAGGAGAAAACAAAGTCGTTAGGAGGTGAATATCCAAAAGCGCTGGTCCCAGCAATAATAATAATCCCAGGTGTAGATGCGGAGTCGCGTGCAGGCAAACGGCTACTCAGGCCACAAAGGCAGCGCGGCGAGACTCGAGCGGAGAAATCGCAAAGTGGCTACGCCAAACGGCGGACCGCCAAGCCGCTCCCGCTCTACTCCATCCGCTCCACTTGGTTTCACGTTGTGCTTTGCACTCCCAAGGTACTGTACACACCCATTGTGACTCGGTACTTTTACTATTGACCCCAGTGTCAGGGAATTTCCCCTATGATACAATTTCAAATGTGCTTTCAAATGTGTAGACCTGATGTGTTGAACTAATGTGCTGTACTCCTTGTGTTGAACTTCCCATGTGTTGAGCGATGTTAATGTGTTGAACTAATTGTGTTGAACTGAAATATTACGATTGTCCATTAATAAGACTATTTTGATACCAGATATATTTGATACTGCTCATGTATAACCCTTGCGGTCTTGGCTTTGATTCCTATTTTCACCAAAACAAAACAAAATTGAAGATTTGTGGCTGCTCTCCCATCATATGGAAAATGTGGACCTTGGCTTGACTGTATGCATAGAGGTTTCCCATTCAGAACATCTCATGAATGTTGAGACACCAGCAGAAAAAGGTGGTGGTCACACTGTTTTTGGACGTGGTGCTAATGATAAGAGCTCTGGCCACTGCTCCACTCTGCCTTCTCTTGGTGATGGCCTAATGTCAGAGATTAACAACTGTGTATGTTGTTGTTTGTGCATTGAGCTTGAAATAAATACATGCCATGCCAATGTTATGTCAAGCATCAGGTCATTGATGGGGGAAATGTGAAGCTCTACATATAAGCAGGCCCAGATTACCCATAAGGCCAATCTAGGCCATGGCCTAGGGGCGCAAGCTGAGGGGGGTGCAGAATCACAGACCAAAAAAAAATGTTGAAACAAAAATGCTGTGACCAGCCCCTGGGGTCTCTCCCAACTCAGTGGCACGCCCCCCCCCCCCAGGGACGCCCCCTGCCGCTCTGCGCATGCCTGTTTCCCTCCCTCCCACCCTGTGGCCCTTCCCATCCACAGGAGCAGATGGGGAGTCTCCCTTCCGAGCGAGCAAGACCCCCGCTCCCTCGTGCGTGCTTCCCCACGCCTCCGCCTCTCTCCCCCTTTCATTGCGGAGCCAGAAATAGCCTTTTTTCTGCCCCAAAACAGGTGGGTGAGTGGGCTAGCTTCCTAGCCATTCAGGAGGGTCCCTTTTCGGTTTTTTCAGTTTCCCCGGCAGCACTGACCGAGAGAGAGAGAGAGGAGGGGCTGTGTGCGGGGAAGGTGGCACCACCGGCCACTTTGACAGCGTGTCTTTTTTTCCTCCCCCCTTTCCTCCCGCTATCGCCTCTGCCTCCTTTTCCTCCTCCTCCTCTTGCCCCCTCCCTCCCCCACCCCATCCTCCCCACTCCCCTCCCTTTGGTTCTTTCTTCTCGCTCCGCACTTCAGAGGCTGGCCTTTTAAATGCTTTCCTCAAGGCGGCCCGGCCCGGCCCCTGGCTCTCGGCTGCCTGGGACACTCCTCCTTCCGCCTGGCCATGGTAAGCGCCTACCGGAGCCTCCTGGTGGCCTTGGCCTTCCTGCTCTGCTGCCCGGGGGGTAAGGAGGGGGCCCGGCCCTTTCCCGGGGGGGAGGGGGCGTGCAGTAGAGGTTGGCTTAAAGGGGGCATAATTCCAAAGTGTGGCCTAGGGTGCAAAAAGGTGTTCATCCGGGCCTGCATATAAGGAGAAGGTATACATTCCCAACAGAAAGCCTTCATATGCATCAACCTCTTGAATGTGGGTTTTAGCAAATGCAGTGTGCGTAAGATGAGAAAAATGCATGCATATTATTTTTAAGCACAGGAAAAGATTTTTTTGTAAAAACCAGAGACGAAAAAGGAAAGCTGGCAAAGCAGAGAAGACTGCTATCATACCAATTCACAGCATTTAAAAAGCTTCAAAGGCATTTCTTAGCTTTAAACCGATCAACATAATAAAGGGAAGCACAGTGAAATGTTTGAAAGTCGTGGGATGGAAAATGCACCTGAGATGAAATTGCTGCCCGCAAAGATGAATGAGCGATCTGTATTGAAAACAGGAAGGGAAAGAGGAAAAAAGAATAGAAAAAGAGAGAAATCAGTGATGACCATAAGATTAGGAAAATCCGCAGAAACACATACAGGAAGGAGAAGCCAAAATAAAATAATAATTAAAAAACCACAGGCTAGTGTCACCAAGAAGGCAAAAAGTAAATCAAAGAAGTAGCAAAGCTGTCACAGAAAGTCCCAACATATCCTACAAATGTTCAAAAATCCTTCATATTGAGCTGGACCTATCTTGTCCACAGCTAACTCCCTTGACTTCCAGGCGTTTCCTGAAATCCTTGTGCTTTCTTAACCATGTGTGTGAAATCCTTTTAACTAGAAATATTAGGAACTGGACTCAAGAGTGGGCATAGTAGTCCATGTACCAGTGAGTGATGGCCACTCACGTCTATGATGTTATACAATATGACCCTCATATTCACAGGAATGGTATCTGCAGTTTTTCGTTCATCCATACCCACTAAATATGTCCACTCTACACGTTTTCTAGGCCTTTCAATGGAGGAGGAGGGAGCAAGTTTGTTTTCTATTGCCCTAGAGCAGGGCTGCCCACACTTTTTCAGCCTGCGAGCTACTTATAATAAAACCAAGTCAGAAAGATCTACCTACCTCCTCAAGGCTGGAGAGAGAGGGCCGGGGGTGAGGCTTGGCGCGGCCTGGCTCTCCCCCCCTCTGACTTCAGCTCTACCAGCAGCTTCTCCAGGCTTGAGGATGGCAGTGCCAAGCCAGCCTTGTGCTAGCTATGCCACCACTGGCTTGGGATTGCCATCCTCAAGCCTGGAGAAGCTGCTGGTAGAGCGGAAGCCAGAGGGGGCGGAGACAGGCCATGCCAAGCCCCGCCCCCTCCCCTCTGGCTTTGGAGCACCCAGCAGCTTGTCCAGGCTTGAGGATGGTAGCGCCAAGCCAGACTTGTGCTAGCTATGCCACCACTGGCTTGGGATTGCCATCCTCAAGCCTGGAGAAGCTGCTGGTAGAGTGGAAGCCAGAGGGGGCAGAGACCGGCCCTGCCCAGCCCCGCCCCCTCCCCTCTGGCTTTGGAGCACCCAGCAGCTTGTCCAGGCTTGAGGATGGTAGTGCCAAGCCAGACTTGTGCTAGCCTCCTCAAGCCTGGAGCAGCTGCTGGTAGAGCGGAAGCCAGAGGGGGGCGGAGACAGGCCATGCCAAGCCCCTCCCCCTCCCCTCTCGCTTTGGAGCTCCCAGCAGCTTGTCCAGGCTTGAGGATGGTAGTGCCAAGCCAGTGGTGGCATAGCTTGCACAAGGCTGGCTTGGCCCTGCCCTCCTCAAGGCTGAAGCAGCTGCTGGGAGTGCCGGCCGGGAGGGGCTTGGGGCCTGGCTCCGCCCCCTCTGAGAAGCATCCCATCTGGCTGCGATCGACCTCCTTCGGTCCTGGGCAGCCCTGCCCTAGAGGCTAGGATGCGGAACAATGGCTTCAAACTACAGGAAAGGAGATTCCATCTGAACATTAGCAAGACCTTTGTGACTGTGAGAGCAGTTCAGCAGTGGAACTCTCTGCTCTGGAGTCTGGTGGGGGCTCCTTTGGAGAATTTTAAACAGAGGCTGGATGGTCATCTGTCGGTGGTGCTTTGAATGCGATTTTCTTGCTTCTTGGAAAGGGGTTGGACTGGATGGCCCATGAGATCTCTTCCAATCTATGATTCTATGTCTCTATTGTAATTTTTGGCCCAGAAATCTTTCACTTCAGTAGGATTTGCTACACTTCAGGGTTTTGAATATCCACACAAAATCTGGTAACACACACCCTGTAGACATGGGGGTTGAACTGTACACTGGGGTGATCCAAGTAGTAACTTTAAAAGTTGTAGGCATATACTGTATTCATCTGATATGTCACTTGGCAAAGAGAAAAATATTCAAGCAAAAATAAAAAAGATGGCTTTTCTCAGTACAGATCTGGTGCACAATTTTGATTGAATTTATGAGCAAAATAATTTACTTAGTTACTTGTTCACTTAGTTATTTGGATATGCAAGGGTATTCAGAGAGAATGTCCCACAACATATAGTATATGTTTTTAAATATATTTGTACACTCAGTGTGAAACCTGGGCCTGTTTCAATGAACACAACATATATATGACTTCCTCTCACATACTTAGCTATCATATCTTCTCTCAGCCTTCTCTTCTTTAGGCTAAACATGCCCAGCTCTTCAAGCCGCTCCTCATAGGGCTTGTTCTCCAGACCCTTGTGAAATTTCACCCTGAGTGAAACTTGCTTCCAGTTAACTATGGATGTCATGAAGCTGTTATAAACAGTTCCTGGGGGGGGGGGCAACTATAAAAAAAATCCAGTAAAATAGTAAAAAAAAAAAAACATTTCCAAGCGGAGAGGCTCAATTTGTTTCTTGGAAACCTGTGAATGCTTCAGCCTCCCGATGCTCCCAGGTTTGCTCACTACCCAATTCACCGACGTGGAGCTTCCGGGTTTGTTCTCACAAGAAATCCAAGCCAACGCGAAAACGCAGACACAAGCACTTCTGCCTAGTGCTCTGCTTTTGCAGAGGGAGGAGGCAGGCAGCGAAAGAGGCCACACAGATCTATGAAACGTATCGGGAGGCTGAAGAAGCCCTGAGCGGGAGCTGGAGCCATGCTGAGTCGAGGCTCCTGAAGGCTTCCTCAAGGCGGGCCTGTCCCTGACATTCAGTGGAGCCATTCCTTTGCCTCTGGGAGGATCTTTGGGGAGGGAAATAGGGAGAAAGAGCTGCTAGGAAGGGGAAGAGTGCCAATTTCCCACGGCACACCTGATGATTGCTCATGGCACAGTAGTGTGCCACGGCACACTGGTTGGGAAACATTGCTGTAGAGAACACAGCTTTGTAGTACAGTAAGAGTTGCAGGAATACATTCCCAGCTTGACTGTGGTTATGTGAAACTGCAAATGCAATTTTACATCATTATATTATCTCATTTCTAGTACCAGAATACCACAGAATTGCACTGAGGAATCAAGAGGTATCCTTTCTAAGAATTTGCTAGGCCCTCTAAGGAAACTATGGTAACTTCAGGGGGAAATGTAGCAGAGCATCACTTGAAAAACCTAGCAAGTAAGCAAGACTACAGATACAGGTTCCACCACAGCAGAAGATTCTAAACGCTGTCACTTAAAGCAGTCTTTCTCAACCAGTGTGCCGTGGCACACTAGGGTGCCGTGACGGCCCTCCTGCTGTGCCACGAGAAAAGCTCTCTGCCCCCCTTCCTCCCCCCCCTTCCTGCCGAACTCCTGCTGCTTGGGGGAGGAGGAAGGGCCGGGCAGTGGCGAAGAAAAAGAAGAAGGGACCGGGGCGCCGCCTCCTTCGGCCGTTTCCCCAGCCAGCCTCCAATCCGCCATGACTCCCACCATGACTCTTGCCCCTCACTCTCTGAAGCCGCGTGGAGGAGGAGCCCGCCCACTGAAGCCCGTCCACCGCTCATGCTCATCCTCTGTGGGAGAGCTGAAGCTGGGGGGAGGGGGTGGGGCATGGCGCGGCCTGGCTCTGCCTCCTCCCCCGGCTTCGGCACTCCCAGCAGCTGCTCCATCCTTGAGGGGACAGTGCCAAGCCAGCATTGTGCTGGCTCTGGCACCGCTGGCTTGGCACTGCCCCCTCAAGGCTGGAGCAGCTGCTGGGAGAGGTGAAGCCGGGGGGAGGGGGCGGGGCATGGTGCAGCCTGGCTCCACCCCCTCCCCGGCTTTGGCACTCCCAGCAGCTGCTCCCAGCAGGCCACCAACCCCCAGGCATTCTTTACTGTGTTAAAGTGTCATTTTGGTTGGTGGTGTGCCCCCGGATTTTTTTAATGTTAAAAGTGTGCCGCGGCTCAAAAAGGTTGGGAAACACTGACTTAAAGTAATATCAAACTATTCTAATTGCACAGAAGTATTGTGTAGTTAACTCCAAAGCTCAGATTCTTTTTGTCAGAAAACTGCCCGCTGCTATCTGGGCTCTGGGGTTTAGTCTGTAAAGACCTGGTAACAACTAGATATGTAGTAGGGAAATGTCCAATGATCAAACGCAATCTGTAAACTACAGAGCAAGGGTGTACCAAAGTACTACGCAACCAAAACAGGCTAGTATCAAAAAAGTATACAAATATATTCAGACATGAATAAAGTGCTGACAAAACATCTATGCATAATATGAAAAGGATTACACTCTCATACATTACCCATTGGTAGGTCATGTAGTTCCAATGAGTAAACAATATAGAAGATAAAGGTTCATAAAGAGGAATGTCCCCCGGTTTCAAATAAACCGGATTATAGTCCATCCATGAGAGAGGTAGTTCCCAGTTCAATGAAGTCCAATAATAAGAAAGGTCAGCAACTATAAATCCAGATAATGTCAGCAACTAGAATCCAGGAAGGATGGAAGGTCCCAGATGTGTCCATATATGTCCGATATAATAGCTCAATGACAGGAGGAGTGTGGGTGTAAGTTCCACCTGATATTATTGGCTGCCTGGTTTCCGTTTCGCTCCCGGATGGAGCTTTATCAAGGTCCCATAGATGTTTTGTCAGCACTTTATTCATGTCTGAATATATTTGTATACTTTTTTTGATATAGCCTGTTTTGTTTGTGCAAACACAATCTGTCTCAGACTACCCTTTCCTCCGTGCTTCTCCTTTGGCTCTGCTCTGACAATCTAGAGCAGAGGTTTCCAAACTTTGTGCCACAACATAATAGTGTTGGCTGCAATGTGTGTAGGTGTGTTGCACACACATAACACAAAACTTCTAAGTCTGTGTGAAATAAGCAACAAATAATATATCTTTAAAAATATGAATGACAAGTTCTCATGGGATATGTTGTTTCTCCATATATTTCGTTATTAAAAAGTTATGTCTGTGTCTTTATCTATTATAAGGGATTGGTTTAAACTCTAGTTTGCGAATAAAACCGTGTCACAATATTTATTTATTTATTTATTCGTATTAGTTTGCCGCCCCTCCCAATGGCTCGGGGCGGCTCACAACATATTCATAAAAACAGCCAAATACATCAAAGTTAAAACCACAATTAAAACAACAGCTAAAAAGGGACACTAGGCCGCGCATTAAAACAACAGCGACAATATATGACACACATATAAAAAGCACGACACCAACATTACATGTTTGGAAAGCTCTGATGAAGAGGATGCAACACACAAAGCCATGCTTGAGGGCTGAAGCTTCCATTCAGGATTCAAAGCTTAGAAAAGTTATTGCTTGAGAGTATGACCCTCAGTATCTTCATGTCGATAGTGGCCAAAATTTATCCACATCCCTACTAAAGGAGTCCTTAAAACACAGAGGGGAGGCAATTACCGGGGGGGGGGATGTGCCAATTTCTCCCCTCCCCCCAAAACAGATCACATTCTCTTCCCATCAAGCCCAAATACAGGTAGTCCCCAAGTTATAAACAAGATAGGTTCTGTACGTTTCTTCCCAAGTTGAATTTATATGTAAGTCAGAACAGATACATTTTAAGTGTACCTCCAGCCAGTGTGTGTGTGTGCGCGCGTGCGTACACCCCCCCCCCCCATATATATATACACACACACATATGGACTTTGAATAGCATAGGGCAGTGTTTCCCAACCAGTGTACCGGGAAACACTAGTGTGCCGTGAGCGATCATCAGTGTGCCGTGAGCGATCATCAGGTGTGCCGTGGGAAATTGGAACCTCCAGGAAGGGGGAGTCTAGTGTGTTGAAGCATAAAACCCCTAAGAAACCTACCTCGATAAAGGCACAAAATTACAAACACCCCCTCCCCACCCGTTGTCTACTTGGTCTCTCCTCTCCATGCATTGGGAAGGCCCGCCTCCCTTTCCCCAGGTAGAGACCTCCTCTTGCCACCTGGGGGTTCTGTGTGGGAAGTTTGGCCCAGTTCTATCATTGGTGAGGTTCAGAATGCTCTTTGATTGTAGGGGAACTATAAATCCCAGCAACTACAACTCCCAAATGTCAAGGTCTATTTTCCCTGAACTCCATCTGCGTTCATATTTGGGCATATTGAGTATTCATGCCAAGTTTGGTCCTGATCCAACTCAAAAACTCAAGGTCAATGCCCACCAAACTCTTATAGCATTTTCTCTTGGTTATGGGAGTTCTGTGTGGGAAGTTTGTGTCTTTCTGCCATTCCTGCCAGGATATCTATGTTGAGTCCATTGAAACGGGCCCAGGTTTCACACCGAGTGTATAAATACATTTTTAAAACATATTAACTATATGTATTACTGTGTTAGAGTGTCATTTTGGTTGGTGGTGTGCCCCAGGATTTTGCAAATGTAAAAAGTGTGCCGCGGCTCAAAAAAGGTTGGGAAACACTGGCATAGGGAAGGGTTAACACGACCTGTCATGTTTGTTTTGCTATCTGTGCCCCTGTTCAGAAGGTTTCGCCTCACTTTCTGTCCCTATAATAATTGGATTTTGAAAAATTTGGTTTGTTGTGGAAACAAGGATGGGCGATAAAGCTTCAATTGAGATACCATTTCCCCATGATAACTCTTTCAGGAGTGAATTTCCCTTCTGAGGGGTAGATTTCTCTCATACACCCTTAGATAAAGGCATAGCCGTGCTCTGTTTGTTTTGCTAGGCTTTTTCCGCCACACGCCCTCTAGCCTCCTCTTTGTTCGCTTCATCGCTGCCAACTCCTCGTTGAACCAAGGAAATGGTTTAGCTCGGCTACTCAAGAGGGGGCGCTCCGGAGCAATCATGTCTATTGTAGCCTTTCCAGAAAAACAGGAACCTCTTATCTATACACACAATCCAATTGGATAGTCTTATGACAGCAGGTGCTAAAAAGGTTCAGTTTCATCTACATGCATTTAGTATTTCATTCGGATTTGGAGGCAGGAGGAGTGCAAGGGAATTTGCATGTATGCAACGTACCACATTACACAGACAAACAAAGAGGTCTACGTCTCTAGCCTAATCTATGTTGTTGGTGGAGGTGCAAGTCTATTAATATTTTACTTACAGGCAGTAAAAGGTCCATGTGAAACTGAGAGATAAGAGGGGAAATCATTATATGTCAGCTGCAAACATGACCAGCACTGTCTATGTAATTTAACCTCAATGTTATCTAGTTTCTGCTGGCAACCTATATTATCAGACCCTCATTCACCCCATCTTGGCCAACATTACTGGGCTAGAGAAAATGTAGTAAATCCACAGACAAAAAACAGCAAAACATTTGAAGGTAGAGTGGTACAAATATGATTTGTAATAGTGTGATAAATCGAGGCTGGATAAAGGTCCAGAGAGGGGGCATATTGTTGCTGTGTGCCTTCAAGGTTGTTTACACTTTACGGTGACCCCAAGGTGAACATATCATGGAGTTTTCTTGGCAAGGTTTCTTCAGAATTTGCTTTTGCTTTCTTTTGAAGCTGTGAGATTGAGAATTGCTGAAGTTTCCATGGCTGAGTTTGAGGGATTCAAAAACAGGAACCTCTTATCTATACACACAATCCAATTGGATAGTCTTATGACAGCAGGTGAAGGATCACCCAGTGGGTTTCCATGGCTGAGTTTGAGGGATTCAAACTCTGGTCTCCAGAGTCTCAGTCCAAAGATCAAACAACTACACTACATTGTCTCTCTAGGTACTACCGTGTTTCCCCGAAAGTATGACACCCCCGATTGTAGGACGTATTGGGGGTGTCAGAGGGGTCGGCTTATATAAGCCGTACCCCGAAAGTAAGACGTACCTCGGGCGGCATGGCGTTGCTGGCTTGGCTGGGCCGGAATCCTCCTCCTCTTCCTCCTCTTCTTTCCAGCGGCGCCTTCCATCCTCCTCTTCCTCCCAGCAGCGCCTTCTCCCTCTCGCCGATTCCGCCCCCTCCCTTCAGTGAAGGGAGGAGGGGCGGAGCCACCGCCGGCGAGAGGGAAGAAAGCGCCGCCGGAAGTCCCGCCCGCACGGCGGCTCAGGCGTCTTTCCCCGCCGCCGCCCCGCTCGTCCGCGCTCCAAACGGGAGCCGGGCGGCGGCGCGCCTGAGTCGCCCTGGGTGGCGGGACTTTCGCCGGCGCCTTCTCCCTCTCACGGATCCGCCCCCTCCCTTCACTGAAGGGAGGGGTGGATCCGGCGAGAGGGAAGGCGCCGCCCGTCCCGCCAAGACGGGCGGCCAGGCGCTTTCGCTGCCGCCCAGCTCGCCCCGCTAACGCAAGCGGGGCGAGCCGGGCGGCAGCGAAAGCGCCTGGCCGCCCGTGCGGGCGGGACTTCGGCGGCGCCTTCTCCCTCTCGGGCGGCGGCTCCCCTCTTCCCTTCAGTGAAGGGAGGGGCAGATCCGGCGAGAGGGAGAAGGCGCTGCTGGGAGGAAGACGAGGATGGAAGGCGCCCCTGGAAAGAAGTGGAGGAAGAGGAGGAGGATTCCGGGCCCAGCCAAGCCAGCCACGCCATGCCGTCTTACTTTCGCCTTACTTTCGGGTACCGTCGGCTAATGTAAGCCGTACCCCGAAAGTAAGCCGTAGTGGGGATTTTGGGGGTCAAAAGAAAGTAAGACGCTGTCTTACTTTTGGGGAAACACGGTACTAGTAGACATTGATTAGACTCAGTTTGGAATTGGATTTGCATACTTCACTTCTAACTAATTGCCCCTGGTGGCACAATGGATTAAATTCTTGTGCCAGGAGGGCAACTGACCAACAGGTCGGCGGTTCGAATCAGGAGAGCAGGGTGAGTTCCCATCTCAGGTCTAGCTTCCCATGTGGGAACACAAGAGAAGCCTCCCATAAGCATGGTAAAACAGCAGACATCAAGCATCTCCCGGGCAACATCCTTGCAGTCAGCCAATTCTCTCACACCAGAAGCGACTTGCAGTTTCTCAAGTCACTCCTGACACACACAAAAGACCTTCTATAATGCTGGTATTGTACAACTATTGTTTGGCTAGGCATGTACATCTTTACTTATTCTATTGTCACATACAAGAAGCAATCATTACATTAATATTTTCCCTGCTCCGTAAAAACATAAGAGTTTCTGCACTATGTTTTAGCATTATACACACTATGGGAATATACTGGATGTGTGACTAGCCCCCCTTCCATTCTGTGCCTCATTCATTATGTATGTTCCCAAAAAATGTAAATCCCAAATCTGAAAAACCTCTAGTCCCAAGTATTTCAGATAAAGGAGACTCTACCTGCAGCAATGTCATGTCATGAATTTCAGGAATGGAATGTTACAGGGAATACTCAGTTCAATAGTAGTTTTTGGTAATAGCTCTATGTATACTCTTATTTCCCCCTCAACTTAAGAATTAGTCATGAAATAAGGTCACCTAAAAATGGTTTCACTGAACGGAAAAGACCCAACAGAATGGTAGAAGTTTCTCCTTGCCAAACAAGGGGGGGGGGGTTAAGGCCAAAGTAAATAGAAATTCTGAACCCACAAGGTCTAAGTAAGAATGGAGTAATCTGAGTGCATAGTCCAAGAAGTCCTTTCGTGCCTTCATTTTGTATGCATCCATCTTTTATGTGTATGCAGTCCTCTTACCTCTTCCCTTGCTGATATAGTAGAAGCAGGGGTGTTAGGCACTGAACTCTGGGAGGTGCTTGGTCCCGTTCCAGATGAACTCTGGGAATCTCCATCTCCAGCAACATCATGAATCTCTCGGGCAAGAATTGCTACATCCTTCACCAAAGTCTGGCTCAACCTGGAAAAAATAGCATGAATAACTCAAGGACTGATGAACATTTGGCTCCGTATCACAGCAGCTCAGTCCATGACTTAATCTTAGCAATACGAAGGACTTGCTTAAAATATTGGAAGAAAATTGCTCCTTCATTGTGTACTTACTTGGCATTCTCCAATCCAACAGCAATTTTTTTTACAAAAACCTAGCAATACTGCACAACAAAAATTGTATATGAGCAAATTCCAGCATGAAACTTAGCCATTTTGCATTTTAAAAAATAACAACATGGTTTTGTTTGCCAGTCTGTTGTTTTGTAAGCAAGATTTCCGTTGTTGTCATACATTATTTTCCATACACGCTGTCAGGAAAGGTATTTTTTTCTGTGTGTAAAACTAATTCCCGGGGCCCAAACCATGTGTACTTCTGCACAGAAAAATCCAGAACACTTTTAGGGGGGGGGGGGATTTACATAAATAATCATTTTCTCTACAACAGAGAGAAAATTGTGGAACGTGTTAATCCTTGAGTGAGAACGAAAAAGTCAAAAACAGGTTAAATATGCCTTATCTGGAATTCTAAAATCTAAAATACTTCAAAACTGTCCATGTGGGCGATTGAGATAGTGAAACCTTTGCTTTCTGATGATTCAATGTAGACAAACTGTGTTTCATGCCCAAAATTATTTAAAAGCTTGTAAATAAAATTTCCTTGAGGTGGCTATGAAACATTGATGGATTTCATGTTTAGATTTGGGTCCCATTTCCAATATATCTCAATATGTATATGCAAGCATTACAAAATCTGAAAGGATCTCAAATATGGAACACTTCTAGTCCCAAGCATTTTGAATAACATAAGATTCTATATTAGCATTCTGACTTTGTCTCTAATTAGTTTGATATAGTTGTATGGCTTGCCAAGGTTTCAACGATCAGTCTGACCCAATCCAACTGCTAATAATTATTTTGGAACATATGATCTCATCACGTGGGCAAACTGCCCATCCTGCATCATTTTCCCCTCAGTTGAGGAACGGAGCCCACCGAATCCAATCAGACAGTGTAAAGGCTTGCATCCCTGAACTGAGGTCAAAGTGATGCAAGAGGGAGCAAGAACACAAGAGGCTTCCCATGTTCTCACTTATGCTTCCCCCCATGGGATAGGTCAGGATCGATGCAGGTGAGGTGACAGATTTCCCACACTGCCCACAATGCATGGCAAATCCCACCACTCTTATCTGCCATTTTGTGATGAGGGCCATAGTATAGATTGAACCCAGAGTCCTCAACTCTGAGAGTTATAACCCCACATTCTATATTTCTGGTGAGCCTTAATGCTTCTCACTTGTTCTAGTGTAAATCACCTTATTTTTTATTGACTATGAGTTTCAATGTGCCGTAACAGTAAAATAAACTTTAGTATGTAACACAATCCTAAATAATTCAATTTGATGTCATTAGCATTGTTCTAATTTTTGGTTTTGTTTGTTTAAATTCACTTCTGTGGGTTTCGGTCTGCCAACACTTGAATATTTTTTATTGTGGATTATCAATAGATGGAATGATTTTGAGTTGATTATTGTCTTCCTTTGTTTTTAAACAAATAATAAATTACATATCAATATGCTTGCATTTTCCAATATGGATTCCTGTTTGACATGTTTATAATGATGGCAGGAGCAAAAGCAACATTCAGTAGTTGGTCAGTAGGTTGGTCTCATTCTGGGAGAATTATCATTATCTCTGGAGTCAGGAAATGCAAGAAGTGGACAATATTATATCCTGACCCTAAGCAAAACCAAAATCTGACCCTAAACCTCAGCACATACAGAGTTCTTAAAGGGTCAAACAACTCAATAAGGATGCATCTACACCAGTGATTTTCAACCAGTGTGCCACTGAACACTAGTGTGCCGTGAGAGATCATCAGGTGTGCCGTGGGAAATTATTTTCAAACTTCATTCATATATAAACTATAAGGCGCATCTGTCCCTTTAAGAAATGGAACCATAGCACTCTCGCGTCACCTAAGAAGTGACGCGAGAGTGCTATGGTCGCGCCATCTTGGATTCGCTCAGACATGGCTAAGTAAACAATGTGCGAGGTGATTGGCACACATTTGAAAACTCTTGAGGAGAAGTTGTCATTTTATTTCCATTCAGTCTTCACAGAATGCCTTGACTGGGTTAGGGACTCATACAGCTCAACATCAGTTGCTGAAAAGTACATGACTTTAAAGGAGCAAGAGGAACTCATTTAACTGAAACAAGATCGTAGTTTAAAGTTAAAATTTGCTGATCTTCCTTTGGACAGTTTTTGGTTATCTGTTCCCAGGGAGTTCCCCATTCTGGCCAACAAAGCTATTTTGACATTGCTCCCGTTTTCAACCACATATCTCTGTGAGATGAGCTTCTCAAGCTTGACTGCGATAAAAACTAAAAACAGAGAGAGACTGACAGCTGTTGAGCAAGACCTTTGTGTGTGTCTTTCTACCATTCCTGCCAGGATATCTATTTTGTGTTCATCGAAACAGGCCCAGGTTTCACACTAAGTGAGTGTATAAATACATTTAAAAACATATTAACTCTATGTATTACTGTGTTAGAGTGTCATTTTGTGTCATTTTGGTTGGTGGTGTGCCCCAGGATTTTGTAAAGGTAAAAAATGTGCTGCGGCTCAAAAAAGGTTGAAAATCACTGATCTACACTATAGAATTAATGCAGTCTTGGTAACTGTTTTAACTGCCATGGCTCAAGGATATGGATTCATGGAAGTTGTAGTTTTATACGGTCTTTAGCCTTCTTTGCCAGAGTGCTGCTGCCCCACTAAACTACAACTATCACAATTTCATAGCACTGAGCCAGGGCTGTTAAAGTCATGTCCAATTGAGTTCATTCTTCAGCGCAGATTCACCCTCTATACTTTAGTTCAGGGCTGTCCAACTGGCGGCCTGGGGGCCGTATACGGCCCCCCAGCCCTTTCCCTACGCCCCCCCTAAGCTTTTTAATAAAAAATAAAAAATAAAATAAATTAAATTAAAATATTTTAAAAAATTACCTACTTCCGGGTTTCGGAGAAAGTATCGCGAGACTACAGAGGCCACACAGGATTTCGCTCTCAACGCAAAATCTCGCCTGCGTTGAGAGCGAAATCCCGTGTGGCTTCCGTAGTCTCGCGATACTCCTGTTGCCGAAATCTCGGCTACTTAGTCCCCTGCGGCCCACGCAGGCGTGATTTGTACCTTCCCAGCTGCTGTCTCGGTCGGTCGTCACCTCTGCTCGTGGTCCGGCTGCTCCTCGATCCCGCGCGTTTGGGAAGGTAGGCTAACCTTTATGTTATTATTATGTAATTGTGTATTTGAATGCCCACCCTGCATTTAATGTTAGTAAAATATTATATTTGACTGTATGGATGCCCCTTTTGAGTGCCCACCCTGCATTTAATGTTAGTAAAATATTATATTTGACTGTATGGATGCCCCTTTTGAGTGCCCACCCTGCATTTAATGTTAGTAAAATATTATATTTGAATGTATGGATGCCCCTTTTGAATGCCCACCCTGCATTTTATCTCAGTAAAAGATTATATTTGACTGTATGCATGCCTCTTATGAGTAGTAAGCCGGGGGCGGAGCCAGGGGCAGACCCTACGGCCCCCCAGGTCATCAGTGACTGGAATTCAGGCCCCTGGGCCGCTAGAAGTTGGACAGCCCTGCTTTAGTTGATGTACATATTATTTACTTATTCCAGCTGAAGATCTTTTTATGCAGTGAGCAAGATTCTGTACAAATGGTAATCAAAATATTTCTCAGTTGTTTTCTTGGAAACGAAAAGACACACATACGTCTGAACCAATATTTGGAGCTACATGACTAATTTAGCGACTAGGTCTGTATGGGGGTTGGATCTTTTGTTTCTCCCCTAACTCCTAAATTATGTGACTAAGCCCAAAATAAACAAAGGAGGATTTCTTTTCCCCTTTGAAGTCTCGCTTGCTATTACAGACCGAGTTTTCCCGTTGATTCCAAAACAACAGCAGAAGAGGTGGAAAACTAAGGCTGATAATACAGAACAGCCTTCCTGCAAAATTCAACAGAGATCTTGGCCCCACAATGCCAAAAGAATTCCAGGCACGCATCCAGCTTTAGCCGGTGCAATCCCTTAAAAGCTCATGATAACACTGATTTCTTTTTGGAAGCAGTATTGTTATTTTTTCTCCCTTTGATTGCACATGGCGGGAAGAAATGCATCTTTAACCTTTCAGCAAGCTCCGTTCTTTAAATGGAAAATCCCTTTTTAAAATGTAGGGCACTGGGGGTGTGAGAAATCTACCAACAAAGGGCATAATGCTAGGTATGAACTGGCTTCTCCAGCTACAAGTATTTACTGAACACCAAGCTCTGTGTAATACTGAAATTCCTACGGAGCTGCCAACCCTTCCATGCCCAGCTGTGCCATTATCAAGCACACAATTCCGCCATCTTCCCCAAACTACAACTACAAGAATCCATAACGTAGCAATTTCAGGCTTTCTTTCTGTACAAAAGTGTGAATGCCAAATATTTTGGTGTATATTGTATTTAAAAGGAAATTTGTAAAAAGAATACTTTTGTACCTTAGCATGATCTTAGCAAGCTTGGAGTAATCGTACATTTGTAATAAAAACTAGACTGCCTTGTACTAGCCCACACCTTGTTAGCTTTTAGGAGAAGCTTGAAAACCTAGCTGTTCTGTCTTGCTTCTGGAGAAATGAACTACAATACCCATACCATGACCGTCCCCGCATATGCTCATCCATGTCCCCTGTTTTTATCTTTGCACCTTCTGTTTAACTCCTTGTCCCTAATTTTATTTACTTCATACCCGGTGTTATATTGTTGGGGAAGTTGCGGGGACAGGATTCGCCACTGGGATGCTCATCACAGCCTGGGATGCCATCTCAGCGGCTGAAACTATCTCTGAAGTTGGGACTGTGGCTTGAACTGGTGCTGGGGAATTTAAAGATGCATCCGGCAGAGGTGTGGTGGGGGCCTCTGCACCTGCGGCTGCATTCCTTCTGCGCCTTGGTCTTCTTAAGGGCTGTAACTCCTCCGGCTCCATTTGGAGAACCGGGGCACTTTTCCCTGCCTTCCTGCTAAAGAAACATCTGTCCTGGTGTCGCTTCTCGATCCACCAGACTCCCTCTGCTACCATGCGTTCCCATGTTGCGGAGTAGACCCACTGATCATTTGGGTATATTTCGTAACAGTAGAATTCTAACTACCTGCATTTTCTCAAATCCCAAGTTCCCTGTTTTTGGCCAACCTATCCCAAGGGAAGGAAGGCCAAATCTCTGTGCACAGGTTCTTTAACCTGTAATCCCTCAAGTCTTGCAGTCTTCCCTCTACTGCTAACTGACAGAACCTGTCAACATTCTCCAACACACAACTCAAGGGCGTCCCCTTCCCCTTGGATCCCACACCACCCATTTCAGAGGGGCACTCAGGGTTTCCTCCCCCCCCCCCAAATGGTGTGTGTTCCCTAAGTGTTTTCTCACTTAGACCTGATACTTGCCGAATTTCTTTAGACTCTGGGTCCTCCCGAGCCCTTGGCTTCTGGTGCCGGATTTCTCACTAGACGGATCCTGCTACAATATCCCACTGTACAGGGCCATAGCCAGGATTTTGATTCGGGAGGGGCTGAGTTTGATTCAGGGGGGGCTGAATCTGAGTGTGAGAAGGTCTAACCTAGCAAACCGTTTGTATTATTATCCAAATACCCCCATGCATATGGGATATATTGAGCATGGTGATCAGATCATGATATGAATATACATAACAGTTTAAATAATGTACCATTAAGGCCTTCTCGCAGACCACCCTGAGATTTTCGGGGGGTGAAGCCCCCCAAGCCCCCCCCCCCGGACTACATGCCTGCCACTGTATTAATATTCTCTTACTGCTTGTATGCTATTATTTTTATTGCTGTATTTTAATTTCTTTTTATTTCAATTAAATTGTTATTTGCTGTATGTATTTTATCTGTCTACTGCAGGGGTGCTCACACTTTTTCAGCATGAGAGCTACTCTTAAAGCAACCAAGTCCAAAAGATCTACCTGCCCCCGCCGCCATGCGCTCCCACGCGCTCCCGCCGCCGGGTGCTCTTGCCACCGCACGTGCTCCTGCTGCTGTTTTCCGCCCGCGCAGCGCTTCTTCCACCTGAGGGGCATTGCAGGAAGGAGAAAGAACGAGGCGGGGCATCCAGAGGGAGCGCTCCGCCCTGCCCATCTCGCTGGCAACGGAGGCTGCACAGCTGCTTCTGGATGAGAGAGAGGCAGGGCGCTCCCTCCAGAGGCCCCGCCTCGTGCTTCCTTCTTCCTGCAATGCCCCGCAGGCGAAAGAAGCACCGCGAGAGCAGAAGCCAGCAGCAGGAGCGCGCGTGCACGCAGGGTGTGCGTGCACATGGCAGGAGCGCCCCATCCAGCTGGTGAGGCCCGAAGATCACCTGGAAGAAGGCCGAAGATCTACTAGTAGCTCCCAAGCTACCTAATGAGCACCCCTGGTCTACTGTATTCGTTGGGCTTGGCAATATGTTAGCCACCCCAAGTCCCTGAGGGGAGATGGTGGCAGGGTATAAATAAAGTATAATAATAATAATCTATTATATAAAGGGGTTCCCGTCATGGAACGACCGTCCCAAACAGAGAAACCTTACAACGCAGAAACACCAAACTTGCCAACAGAAATAGGCCTCAAGCAAGGTTCGTTTGTAGCAAAGAACCCCCCCAAACCTAAAAGGCCCCCAAAACAACGAGTAAAAAAACCCTACATTTCCCAGAATCCTCCGCAGCTGCCAGCGAATGCTATTGGCCAACATCGGCCCACACAAAATGCAGGGAGGCTGAGTAACCATAGCAACGCTGGCCAGAGCCATCCAAGGCTAGGATAGAATGCTGAGAGATTTAAGTTGTCAGTTGGTGTTTGAGGGTTAAACTGTCAAAACCAAACTCTATGAGGGAGCAATTCTCCAGCAATTCCTACCCACACAACACAACACAACTTCTAATCACAACCCATCCCACCAACCTTATGGGACCCCGTACACACAACACCTACCACCACCACAAACAAAAACAAACTCCACCTTTACTCCAAACACAACACAACACTGCACTGATACTCTACAAACATACACAAACACCCAAAACACCCCACCCACACAAGCATTCCACAACATACTACCACCCACAATGCCATCACACACCCACTAACTCACCAAAAAAGTAATACCTACACACAACACAATATGCACATAACACAACCTTGCGTCTACTGCTCAACCCATTCGTATGCCATTCCTTCCTTCCACACAGGCACAAAATACCACACAACGCCAATATGCAGAAGATACACAACTATGTGCACAGAGCACATACATACCACTCACAGGACAAAAGACACCCACGTAGCAAACACCACACTCACAACATGACAGCCACACAACTCGCGATGCCTACCTCTACAGACCCACAACACAACTCACACACAACACATACATACCACTGCTAAACAGAAACCTACACAGTACAACCAACTAACACACCCCACATACACACCGTACATCCACACCACACTACCACTGTACACTCACAACAACAAATTACACACTCAACACCACAAACTCTTCTCCAACCACCATCCCACCCACACACCACCAATCCTCCACTTTACAAACACCACACCCACAACATGACAGCCACACAACTCGCGATGCCTACCTCTACAGACCCACAACACAACAGACCCACAACACACACAATGCATACATACCACTGCTAAACAGAAACCCTCACAGTACAACCAACTAACACAGGAGGACATAACAACTACCAGGAGGACATAACACTAACACAAATAGGGCACCAGGGACACAGGCACCACTGACCAACACATACCGCCGGAATAACTCAAACTTGCAAAACCCACCAAAAAAAACCAATCCTGCAACACAAAAACCCAACCCAACCAAAATTCACAACAAACACCACTGGCAAAAGCCACACCCCCTCCACATCACAACCAGCCCACAGCCAGACTGAGACAACTATGTCACCACAACACACAAAAAATAAACCCCACAAATACAACTTCCCCAACACAAAACCCAGGACTGCACTCACTACTCACCACCACGCACACCTCCAAATACACACACGTCCCAGGCACAATACTCCAGCAATTCCTACCCACACAACACAACTTCCTATCACAACCCATCCCCCAACCTTACGGGATCCCGCACACACAACACCTACCACCACCACAAACAAAAACCAACTCCACCTATACTCCAACCACAACACAACACTACATTGATACTCTACAAGCACACACAAACACCCAAAACACCCCACCCACACAAGCATTCCACAACATACTACCACCCACAATGCCACCACACACCCACTAACTCACCAAAAAAGTAATACCTACACCCAACACAATACGCACATGACCCCACCAAGACCATAAGTAACATCAATTCCAACCCTTACATACTCAGACTTTCTCGCATCTCATAAATAGGGCACAGCAACGCGTGCCGGGTACAGCTAGTAATAATAATAATAAGCCAAACCATTGAATTACACTACCAAGTATTACAGTGATTTATCCACATTCATGGAAGACATGGAAAGAGCCTGCTCGAAGACTGAGTAAATACAGTTGGCATCCCCTGGGCAACGTTTCTTGTAAACAGCTAATCTCTCTGACCCAAAAGCATTGCTTTACAACAGCATTGCTTTTGACACAAAATAAATAAATAAATCCACATTAACTGTGGTTAGGGGTGCAGGACCACTGCAATAATGGAAAAATCACTCAAAAAAACCTTTTTAAAAGCTGAGATAGAGCAGCTCTCTAGGAATCTCTAGCTTCTCCAGCATGGCTCTATAGTCAATTTTTAAAAGGTGAGCATAGAATTGCAGTGGACCTACAGATTCCCAGAGAAGTGTTCTCTCCAGAAATGTATAGGTCCTCCAATGTTAGTATGATCAAATTCCTAGAGCATACATCGGTTGGGAGTCCCTTCCCCCAGCAACAATATAGTAATATATGATACTAATATTGTGCTGTGTTAATAATATAATAAATTGTATACACATATAATATTGATAATAATATAATATAATATAGTATAATAATACTACTACTAATAAAATATAATAATTATATATATTTATATTACATGTAACATATATTAATACATAATACTAATAGTGTAATGTGCTAATAATATAATATATTTTTCACACATATTATAGTTTATACAATATAAAACTAATAATACAATATAATAATTATATATTTTATATTGCATGTAATATTACTAATAATATTAGTCTATTGGTATAGTACAATGTAGTAATATATAATATTAATATTGTGCTATGCTACTAATATAATACATTGTATGTACATATAACTTGTAAGCTGCTCTGTGTCCCCTTCGGGGTGAGAAGGACAGGATAATAAATGTCGTAAATACATAAATAAATTTTAATCAAACCCCCAAATATCAAATCTTCAAAAGTCAAACCCACGAATGTGGAAGGCTAACCGTATTACACTATTTATTAGGCCAAGTGAATTAAGTGTTGCTTGGATCCATACCAATTGTTCTCAAAAGGAGTTCATGTGGTCTCCTGTCTTCCTACTTAATTGACTGCTCCACATTATCCGCCAAAAAACCCTCCTGTTACACACATTTTACCTCTGTTTGCATCCAGTGTTATTTATTTTTAAATTTTTAATATGTCACATATGGCCTGTGTTGTTTTTGCTTATTTGTAAGTTATATTGATTGTATTATTTTTATTTGCTGTTGTGTTGCCTTATTATGTATTATCGGGCTTGGCCTCATGTAAGCCGCCCCGAGTCCCTTTGGGGAGATAGTGGCGGGGTATAAAGTTTTATTATTTATTATTTATTATTACTATTTTTTTAATATCCAGAAACTTACCCACAGTACATAAGGAAGCCATCTCTTGTCTTTCTGCTCTTTTTTCATCCGTTCCTGCCCTTTATTTTAAATCAGAGAGAATCTCCAGGGGTATAAATTCCATCACATTGACTCTTTTAAATTATTCACAGTTATTGTTTTTTTCCACCCTCTATCTCCTCACCTGCCACTTACCCATGGCTTCGTGCACTCTTCAAAACTCCACCCTACCTGGCTATTTCTGCAATCTCCGCCGTCTGTGCCATGAAGTTGTAGGGATCGTGCTCATCAAAATCTTCATCTTCCGTTTCCCTGCTGTTGCTGTGCTTCTGCTTATTCAGCCCAGAGGCTCGGGCCCGGGGAGTCTGGGTGGCTGTTGAAGTATGGGAGCGTTTGTGTTTAGGGGAACTCTGGTTTGAGCCGTACTCTTCATCAGAAGTGGAAGTATAATCTGAGCCCTGTTGTCGCCGCCTCGAAGCTTATAAAAAATGAATTGGTTTCAGATGGCAGGTGAAGGAGGAGAGCAGAGGAAAGACTTTCAAACCAGCTTCTTAAAGGGAAGAAATAAACGCTAATACAAAACAGCCCAAGAAGAAGAGAACTTCTGTGCATAAAACTAAAATGTTAAAAATGCAAACTGTGGGTGGATACAGATGTTCCCTTCACCATATATTTGATCGCACGTCTGCAGTTGGTACTATCATTATTACTGCTTAACCGCTGTTCTCTTAAGATACTAGGTATGTGTATAATAAGCATAATAGAATTGTGATGTTTGTTTTGGTCACTGGCATCATATGCTCATTTTGCCGTGTCCTCTTGAGTTTGCAACTGTGTGAGGGGGCATATATGGCTAAAGAATCACACAGCTCCTCTGAGCCAACCATTCCACTGTTTGTAAGTCTGTTTCTGGGCACAATTCAGAACATAATTCGAACTTGCCGTTCCTGGGTAAGGTGATGGAGAGAGCAGTAGCGGACCAGCTGCAGCAGTTCCTAAATGACACAGCTGGACTAGATCCCTACCAGTCCGGCTTCCATATTGGGCATGGGACAGAGACTGTGCTGGTCACCATCACAGACCAGCTTTGCTGCCAATTGGATCAAGGAGGATCAGCGCTACTAGTGTTATTGGACCTCACGGCAGCTTTTTCTACGGTAGACCACGCATTATTAACCCACCGCCTAGCCGTGACAGGGGTTAGGGGGACTGCTCTTAAATGGGTGTCCTCTTTTCTCCTAGATCGGGGACAGCGAGTGGAGAGGGGAGGTATGGTTTCCGAGAGACTCCCCTTGAATTGTGGGGTCCCTCAGGGAGCCATTCTCTCTCCTTTATTATTTAACATCTATATGCGACCACTTGCCAATCTGGTGTGGAGCTTTGGGCTGGAGTGTCATCAGTACGCTGATGACACCCAGCTGGTGCTGAGGATGGATGGCTGGCCGGACTCTGTACCCAATTGTTTCCAGCTATGCCTTGAAGCCGTGACTGGTTGGCTACGAGTCAGTCGATTGAGAGTGAATCCATCGAAGACGGAGATCCTTTGGCTGGGTCGCCCAGGTGGGTGTGGGCTCTGGCTGCCTACTCTGGACGGCGAGGCACTACACCCGTCGTCTTTAAAAAAGAGCCTAGGGGTCCAATTGGACCCGCTGCTGACAATGGAGGCCCAGGTCTCGGCTGTCAGCAGATCCGCCTTTTTCCACCTGCGGCAGGCTAGGCGGCTGGCCCCCTACCTCACCGGAAGCGACCTAGTCATGGTAATCCAGGCAACGGTCATCTCGAGGCTAGACTACTGTAATGCCCTTTACATCGGTCTTCCTTTGTCGGTCATCCGGAATCTTAAACTGGTGCAGAACGCTGCAGCGAGACTCGTGGCTGGAGTACCAGCCAGGGCTCATATTACTCCAACTCTGCAGCAACTGCACTGGTTGCCAATTGAGCACCGGATCATCTTCAAAGTGTTGGTTTTGACCTTTAAGGCCTTGTATGGTCTGGGGCTGGTGTACTTGAGGGACCGTCTACTCCCATATGTTCCCCAGAGATCTCTTCGATCTGAGGATCACAACCTCTTACAGATCCCTTCCTTACGGACTATCCATTTGTCCTCAACTAGGCAGAGGGCCTTTTCTGTCCTCAACTAGGCAGAGGGCCTTCTCCGAGCCTATGGAACACCCTGCCACCTGAAGTCTGAGCAATCACTGAATTGCCGGCATTTCAGAAAGCCTGCAAAACAGTTCTTTTCCGTTAGGCATTTAATGTCTAGCCATTCCTTGGTTATGGGCTAACTCTTTTAATCTGTTTAATTGTCAATGTTGTTTTTATGGTTTATGGTTTTAATGCTTTGGTCGATGTACTGTAAACCGTCCTGAGCCAAATCGGAAGGACGGTATACAAATCAAAACAAACAAACAAATAAATAAACAGATTAGTTCTAGGCCAGAAGTGTCAAACTCATGTTTGTCAAGGGCCACATCCAGCTTATGGTTGCCTTCAAAGAACCATTTGTAATTGCAAGACTGTATAAACATAATTATGTTGCCCTGGCATTGAAAGCCTCACGGGCCACATAAAATTATGTACAGAAACGATCTCCTCATATGAGCCTGTCTGGATCCTGTGATCCATAGGAGAGGCCCTTCTCTTGGCTCCACCACCTTTGTAGGCATGGTTGATGGGAACGCAAGAGAAAACGTTTTCCATGGCTATGGAGTGGAGGACACAGAGCACATGATGCTGAAGGCAGTATCTACCTTGCTTCTTCTCCCCCTCAGTTGTCCATTGACCATTCACATGCTTAAATCACAAATACGGACAGGCAAGCTACAATTAGGTCAAGAGAGGTCTTCCAGTCATCATTCTATGGATTCATCTATCTAACCTCACTGCAGCAACTAAAGAGAATTTTAATATTTGTTTGCTTGTTTGAGGTCAAGTGCAGAGGTGAGATGAAACATATGGTAAGAGCCACCTAGGTATCTTTTTTCTTTTTGTTCCTACAGAATGAATGAAAATGGCTTCAATGTGTAGGAATTTTCTAACATGGTGACAGAGTCAACCAAATTTCAACCATGCACGGAAGGCCCCAGGAGAACCAACAGAGCAAGTGAGACTCCCAGGTGTCCCCTTTGTGCAAATTCTCCATTCAGACAGATCCAGTTCCAAAATAGTGGCAAATATGTCAGAAATTAGCATGGGAGCAAAAAGGGTGTCTTGCTTACACATTCCTATGAACTCCAAGCATTTGAAAGAGGGACATAAATTGTCTTCAGTATGTCTTGTACGTCTAATTTCAGCAGGGATTGTCTGCTGTATGTGTTCTGTGATCCGCACTTCGGATCACCCTTCGGGGTGAGAAGTGCGGAATATAAATAAAGTGTATTATTATTATTATTATTCAATCCAATGGGCTTAAGACTTTATGGTGAGCTCCAGGGTAATGTGACAAGAAGCTTATGGGTGAGGATCTTCCATCAGACTCTAACTTGGATTTTCTGTATGAAGAGCAAGTACTTAGCTGGCGCCTTCTCTGAACTCCCTCATGCTTCAAATACCTATGGTAACTCACAGCAACCCATCATTATGTGGTTATATACTTCAAGATAACTTGGGAACCTGTCATTATCTAGGGGCCCCTCTTCCTTTACCCATTAAGACCAATTAACAAGCAATAGGTAGGTTCAATGATCTCAGGTCAAGGGAATGTGTAAACAAGCCCTACATGTGAGAAAGTATCAACCAGAAGAGTAGCCCCATTTTGGAAGTCTCACATACTCTATACACAAGTCCATTCACCATAATTATATCCATGGGATAGCCAACTGTTCTGCAGAATTCACATGGTACATTTTACCATATAGTTGAATAAGCATTACACTTCTTATGCCCTAAACCAGATGTCCCTCATGGTTATGGATAGTCAAGGACAGAAATAAATTGTTTCGCTTCCAACATTGCTTCTGAAGGCTGCAAATGATTCAAACTACACAATCATGGTACTATTATTCCACTTTAACTCCCACAGGTCCACCCAATTGATTCCTGGGGTTCAGTCTGGTGAAGATCTAGAACTCTCTTACTGATAATTTTAAATAGACCTCCCAAAACCACCAGTGTCGTGGGTTACACGGAATGTTGCCATGGTAATTTAAATGGAACAATACCACCAGGTCTGTTTTGTGTGACTAGATGTGCTTTTTCAGCTTCAGCACCAAAGCTATTTTATTACAATATAATAACGCCATAAAATGTCTCATTAGGTATGCTCAATAGGAACACTTGCCTGTGATACTTTCCTTGGCCATTTAAAATTTACCC
The DNA here is from genome assembly GCA_030556195.1 of Anolis apletophallus. Classification (NCBI taxonomy): domain Eukaryota; kingdom Metazoa; phylum Chordata; class Lepidosauria; order Squamata; family Anolidae; genus Anolis; species Anolis apletophallus. The sequence goes on from JARBWK010000002.1 coordinate 200,382,166, forward strand.
ATGTCTTCAAAAAGGAAAGTCATGGTTGTATACAACATTAGTGAAGGCTGAGAAGGGAGACACTATCCTACAAAGCACAGTCTAGGTAGACGGAATACAAGGTCCACAACCCTTACAAAGCAATTAGTGATGTTAGTGATGTAAATGAAATACTGTTTAGTAAGTTAAGCCTCCACTGACACCCATTAACTCTTACCACAAAGCAATGGAAGACAAAACCAATTCATTTGAAATGACAACTAGGCAATTTAATCTCAGGGGAAACAATACTTAGAAACATTACCCAATCATAATTCACAGGACACCCCGGTATCAACAGGGGACTGTACAGTTCAAAATATACATCACTGTCCTCATTATATTGAACTATATGGTGCAATTCATTTCAATATCATTGACACATTTTAAATACCGTATTTTTCGCACCATAAGGCGCACCTGATGATAAGACGCACCTTGATTTTTGAGGGACAAAATTGGAAAAAAAAAATATTGGGGGCTGGCTACACTAACATGGAGGGGGGGGGAGGCGCTGGAGCAGAGGGGGGGGCCCGCGATGTACTTACGCTATATTCGCGCCCCCTCCGGCGGCTCCCGGCGGCTCCTGCCCATGCCCATTCTCTCGCCGCCGTGTCGCTGCATCCAGCCAGCGGCGCGGAGGAACGGGGGCGGAAGACGGGACTCGTGGGGCGGCCTCGCCACTCACGAACCCGAGGAGGAGGGGGGAGGCCATGAGGGCGGCCCCCACGGCGACGCAGCGGCAGCCGCAGCAGCAGCAGCGGAAGTGCCTCTGCCGAGGAGGAAGGGGAGGAGGCCGTGCGCTGTAAGAACGCCCGAAAGAGAGGCCGCAGGGAGGGAGGGAAGGAGGAAGAGTTCCCTCCCTCCCTCCGGCCTCTCTTTAGGGCCTCCTTTACAGCGCGCCGCCTCCCTTCCTCCTCGGCACAGGCGCGACAGTGACGTCAGTTCGTCGCGCCTCTGACGAGGGGGGAAGCCCTCGCCGCTGCGCGCTACAGCGTTCTTAGCGCACAGCCGGCGAGGGCTTCCTCCTCGTCAGAGGCGCGACGAACTGACGTCAGTTCGCCGCGCCTCTGACGAGGAGAAGCCCTCGCCGGCCTGCGCGTTTACAGCGTTCTTAGCGCACAGCCGGCGAGGGCTTCCCCTCGTCAGAGGCGCGAAGAACTGACGTCAGTTCGTCGCGCCTGTGCCGGAGGAAGGGAAGCGACGCGCTGTAAGGAGGCCCTAAAGAGAGAGGCCGGAGGAGGGAACTCTTCCTCCTTCCCTCCCTCCCTGCGGCCTCTCTTTCGGCGTTCTTACAGCGCCTCCTCCCCTTCCTCCTCGGCAGAGGCGCTCCGCTGCTGCTGCTGCTGCGGCTGCTGCTACGGCTGCCGCTGCGCCGCCGTGGGGCCGCCCTCATGGCCTCCCCCTCCTCCTCGGGTTCGTGAGTGGCGAGGCCGCCCCACGAGTCCCCGTCTTCCGCCCCGTTCCTCCGCTCCGCGCCGGCTGGATGCAGCGACACGGCGGCGAGAGAATGGGCATGGGCAGGAGCCGCCGGGAGCCGCCGGGAGGCGCGAATATAGCGTAAATACATCGCGGCCCCCCCCTCTGCTCCAGCGCGCCCCCCTCCATGTTAGTGTATTCGCTCCATAAGACGCAGCTAATTTTTCTTCCTACTTTGGGAGGAAAAAAACTGCGTCTTATGGTCCGAAAAATACGGTAATCTGGGCATCAGGAACTGAGCCTGAAAAAATACTTCCTTGTACCCCACACCAGCCAGTATGACCATTGGCTGACAAATTTTAGAAACTGTAGGCAAAAAATACATTTTCCAGGCACTGGATTTATAAAATCAAACACTTATAGAATGATAGTTAAAGGGGGCTGCAATGGCCATCTAGTTCAATGCAATACGCAACTAAATCCCTTCCAAAAATTGACATTCAACACCTGATTAAAGACCTCTAAAGATGGTCTACGTATCCTAAAGACACCAGGTCCCATCTGATCTTGGAAAATAAGCAAGGCCAGCCCTGGTGAGTATTTGAATGGGAGGTACTGTAGAAGTTAGACTTCAGAGGAAGGAGCTGACAAACCCACCTCTGAGGATCTGTTGCCCAAGAAAAACCCTATAAAATTCATGGGGTTGCCATAAATTAATAGGCATATGCACCCACAAAGACAGATAAAAACTATCCTCTGAGGCAGTCTATCCCTCTCTTGAACAGCTCTTGCATTCAAGAAGCTGTTCTTAACGTATAGGTGCAATCTCTTTTCTTGCAATTTGAATGGGCTGGTTTGTGTCCTGGCAGAAAACAAGCTTACACCATGTTTTACATGACATGCTTTCAGATATTTAACATCTTAAACCTTGCAAAGTAAAAAGAGGTGACTGCTCACAGTTATAAGGAACAGTACTGTCCAAGCTCTCCCTCTAGAGGTGCATTGCATCACAGCAACTACTCACACTCAGTTTAAGTTTTAATTGCCAAGCTTGGGGGTTACTTTTTTGGACTCCAGCTTCCACACTCCCAGAGCCAAGGGTATGAGAGCCCACAGTAACAATTCCAAGCAATCCGAATGTACCAGAATTGGGTAGCTCCTAAAATATAATGCAGAATGACGTTTCCCTCTAGATTGGTAACACATGGAGGATGGGTTGAATATAAGCCTTGTGTGACTTGTATTTGAGTCTCTCGCCAATGCTCCCATCCAAGATCCCACAATTTCTCTTTCAAAAATCAAGTGCACATTACTTCCTACACGCCTCCTTTATAGAGAAGCAGGCCCGGATTAACTCTTTTTGGCGCCCTAGGCCACACATTTGAAGCCACGCCCCCGGGCCGATGCTGAGCATACGCGGCAGCGGCCCTGGGGGGGGCGGGGCTTCCCTCCACGTCTTCCTTCTCGCGCAGGGTGCCCCTCCTTCCTTGAGTGAATGAATGGCCCTAGGGGCGGGGCTTCCTCCGGTCTTCCTCCTCACGCGGGACGACCCTCCTCCCTTCACTCAAGGAAGGAGGGGCCGGCGCGAGCGAAGAGGGCCACATCAGAGGCCCTAGGGCAGGGCTTCAGACGCTGTGCGCCCCTCCTTCCTTGAGTGAAGTGGGGAGGGCCAGCGAGCAAGGAAGAGGCGGAGAAAAACCGGCAGAGGCCCTAGGGGCGGGGCTTCCCTCCCTACTCCTCGCGCCTCTTCCTCCCTTCACTCAAGGAACGCAAGTGAGGAAGAGGCAGAGGGAAGCTGCATCAGAGGCCCTAGGGGCGGGGACCCTCCGCGTCTCCCTTCAGGCGTCCCTCCCTCCTTCCTTGAGTAAAGGAAGGAGGGGCCGGCGCAAGCGAGGAAGAGGCAGAGGGAAGCCACGTCAGCGGCCCTAGGGGCAGGGCTTCCCTCCGCGTCTTCCTCCTCGCGCTGGGCGCCCCTCCTTCCTTGAGTGAAGGGGGGAGGGGCCAGCGCGAGCGAGGAAGAGGCGCAGGAAAACCGCGTCAGAGGCCCTAGGGGCGGGGCTTCCCTCTGTGTCCTACTCCTCGCGCCGGGCGCTGTTCCTCCCTTCACTCAAGGAAGGAGGGGCCGGCGCGAGTGAGGAAGAGGCAGAGGGAAGCTGCATCAGAGGCCCTAGGGGCGGGGCTTCCCTCCGCGTCTTCCTCCTCGCGCCAGGCGTCCCTCCCTCCTTCCTTGAGTGAAGGAAGGAGGGGCCGGCGCGAGCGAGGAAGAGGCGGAGGGAAGCCGCGTCAGAGGCCCTAGGGGCCAATGGTGCTCCGCCACAGGCGCAGAAGTGCCCGAAGACCGACCTTTTTTTTTTTTACATGGGGGGGATCTGGCGCCCCCCATGGCTGCACCCCTAGGCCGTGGCCTAGTGTGGCCTTATTGATAATCCAGGCCTGTAGAGAAGGTAAGTGTCATAGCAGCATAAAGTGCTCACATTGAGCATCTTTTCCTGTTTGGCTGCCTGGAGAAGACCATTATTCATTATAGTTGGCGCACATGTAAGAAGCTACTGCATGTTCAGAAGCTGTAAAGCAACTGAGGAGATTTAAGAGTTCTCTTTTGACATGAAACCAAATCCGGTGCGGCATTGTGCCTCTATCACAATCCCACCAAATGCCTAAGGCAGCTAAGTAGCATGGTCAAGGTTTCAAAATACTGGGGATGGCTTTTAATGGTTCTGAAAATGGAGATTGCATTATAATAGCAATGGATAACTCTCAAGGAGATGCAAAGCAAAAGGATATCACCTTTGAGTTATACAAATCCAGAGCTTAATATAAAATACTAAGGAAGTCTAAGGGTTCCTCTGGATTTAACTCCAAAATTATTCATCACTTAGGCTTGGGTTTTGTATGGATAATTTTTTTTTAAAAAAAGACAATCTAATTATAAGCCATGTAAAGTAAGTCACACACAGAGCTACTCACTGGAAGACGAGGAATACTTGACACTGCTTGAGCGTGTCCTGGTAAAAGCCTGCTTTGAAGCAGCTACCGCCGCTGCCGTTTTCCTTGCAGCATTTCTAGCTTCAGAAACAGGGGGTTTTCGGGTGGAATAATAAGACTCTGCGCTGCGCCCAGAGAATGTCTGTCTTGGTGGAGCACTTTCGGAGTCACTTGGCACAGTGAAAGACCCTGCCCGTTTCCTTGGCATGGCAAGGATGTCTAGCCTTGACAATTTCTTGGTCTCTGCTGGTTGCTTGGAAGGTGCTCCGTTGCCCTCAGGAGGGGAAGCCTTTTCAGTATCGGCGCTCTCATTATCTGAAGTGTCTCCCAACCGGGCACGACGAAGTTTTGAGGCTCTCGTGGGTCTTGGAGTAGATAAACTATTGGATCTAGTGAGGACTTGTTGGATCTTTTGCACTGTTGGTGTCACTTTGCTGTGCTCTTCTTTGGTGGACTGTGAGAAAGGCTTCTTTCTGGAGATAGACCTCGAGGTGCTTTGCTCTTGGTCCGAGGAGGCTATTTCACTCGCTGGTGAATATGGCTGACTCCCACTCCGTTCATCGTCTGTGTAATCTAGAGACCCACCCGTCCCTGTGCCGCGTTTTACTTGGAAACGTTTTGTATTCTCACTTTTGTTTCCTATCTCGAGAGGCAGAGTTTTCCGTTTCTCTGACAGCCGTTCGCGTGCGCTCGGTTGAACGTTCTGGTCTTGGACAGATGGTGCCGAAGAAGACTTCTCTTTTTGCAAAGTGGTCACAGGCTTACGCTTTGGAGGATGGCTTGGGAGGTTTTTGCCACTCACCAAGCTGACAGTGCTAGCTGTGTCCACATCTGATTCTCCAGATAAAGAGTCTTCTAACTGGATCAGAGTATTTTCGGGAACTTCAAGCTGGTGAGTTTGGCAGAGGATTTTGGCTTCCAATGCTGCCAGAGCAGTTTCAGTATCTTTAAGGAGAAGGTGGGTATCCTGATTATAATCCATACGATTTGCACGGGCGACATCGAGATCCTTAAGCAGAGGGTGGCTTGAGATATGCGGTAGCCTGTTCTGAGGAACACTGCTGCTTGATTTCTCTTTGGTAAAGCTTTCCTGCCGAACAAAAGAAGATGTTTCTTTTGTAGCGGCAACTTCCGGCTGTGGAAGAGGAAGACCCTGGTGTAATGAAAGCACCATTTTACCGTTTGAGCTAATGTAGGTATTGCTAACCCCCTTGGCAGCTGGCTTTCCAGATTTGAAAGAAGCCTCCTCCTTGTCTGTTCGAGAAGGAGAGGTGCTGGAAGGAAGCTTTGAAGGAACCCCTCTCTCTTCTTCCTCATCGCCAACATAGAAAGATGTAGACAGAGGATCGCTTGATGCTCTTAGCCCAGAAAGCCTTGGCACCATGTGCTGACGGTTTTTGGATTTTGAATTTTCAGCCTTTGTCTGTTCGGAAACTGTGGTGCCATCTTGGCCTTTCCTGCCTTTTTCCAATCCAAAACCATCATCAGATTTGCTTGCATCACTAAGGCTATCGGGATCCAAATCTTCCTGAATTAACAGTCGACTGGAAGGATCTAGGTACATTTCAGTTCCTTGGTCAGAAATACCAGCATTTTTGGGGGGCGCCTCCGTGTAAGGCTCTTGACAAATTAATATGGTTGGTGTTGGGCTTTCGGATTTGTCACCAGGAGGGAGCTGAGGAAGAAGCCGCCTTGTCCGTGCCGCAATGGAGTTCTCAGAGTCTCCCACTCTAAAACCGGAGTCTTTCTCTAAGAATAATTAAAAGACATTGAACATATCCAATGAAACAAGACGTGCAAATATTAGACCAATCACATCTTCTTGGGCACTGCAATCGGCTGAGGAGGCCCTGCTCTCAGTCCTACCCAAATGTCAAGTACGGTTGGTGGGAATGAGAGAGAGAGAGAGAGAGTGCTTTCTCTGTGGTTAGCCTCCAACCTCTGGAAATAAAGTTGGTACCTCCCTCCTCTCCTTCAAAAAAAAAATTTACTTTTTCTCCCTAGCATAAGGAGAGGAGAAGAATTAAATAATGAGATACCGTCACTAGACCTCTGATTAAAAAACTACTATTGTATTCGGGCTTGATCGGATCATATTAGCCCAAATAACATCACTGGTAATATAATCAATTAACACACCTTAGTGAACTTCTGTGGGTGTTTATAATTGAATGTGGATGTTTTACGTTTAGGTTTCTTAGGTGGAGATAATTGTTAGGTTAACCTTGATTTAATTTGTAAGTATTACATTACTAGCTGAGGACCCGGCGGTGCCCGGGTTATTTGAGGAAGGCATTGTGTGCCAAGGTTGGTTCCTATTAGATGTTTGTGTGGCTTGCAGTGGTCTCAAGAACTTAGTGAAGGTACTGAGAGTCCCGGGGGCCTAGTCAGGAAAATCAAGTTGAGGGAGCCTAACAATATCCCATGTGCTGAGGCAAGTCAGGAAAATCAAGTTAAGGATGCCTTGTTGTCAATTTTGGGCCTGATCTGTGATGTATAGGGGCTACGTTGTTGTTTTGGAAGTGAATGAGGTGAAGGTACTGCAAATCCCATAATTCGTGGGCCATTCTGCCCTAAACCACACCAGGTTGTGAAGTGGGCCATTGGGCCTGTTTGCCATTTTTTGTCCTGATCCGTCACTGCTGTGGGCCACAGTGGCTGACTGACTGAGGCTTTTCCTTTTTCCTCTGAGTCACCTTAGAATGTTGGAATGTGGATGGCCATTCGGAGTCCGTTATGCAAATACCATTTCAGTGGCAACCAATCCCCTCTGTCTGGGGCCGTTTTGGCGTGGTATGTGATTTATAGGGGCTACAGTGTTGTTTGGGAAGTGTATGAGGTAAACGTATTGCAAATCCCATCATTCGTGGCCTATCCTGCCCTAAACCACACCAGGTTGTGAAGTGGGCCATTGGGCCCCTGTTTGCCAATTTTTGTCCTGATCCGTCACTGCTGTGGGCCACAGTGTCTGACTGACTGAGGCTTTTCCTTTTTCCTCTGAGTCACCTTGAATGTTGGAATGTGGTTGGCCAATCAGAGTACGTTATGCAAATACCATTTCAGTGGCAACCAATCCCCTCTGCCTGGGGCTGTAGAATGTTGGAGTTCTGAGGCTGGCCAATCAGAGCCCGTTATGCAAATAATCCCACAGTGGCAGCCAATTGAAACGCTGGCACATATTCCTCCCTCCGCTCGGCTGCACCACCGCCCGCAAACACTGACTTTTATTATATGTAATAGATAATTTGCTTTTATATGAGGGATTACTTTGAGTTATTCCGTTTTATCTGGTACTGTATTGAAGCATTGAATGTTTGCCTTTTTATTTGCTTGGAACCCTGAGCCCCCCTGGGGAGGGTGGAATATAAATAAAGTTTTATCATTATTTATTATAGATGTTTGCAGCAGTGCAACATGGTACACACCCATTTAATTCTCAAGAAACTGCTACATATTTTACTGACGACAGGAAAAATTGCCTAGCTTTCCTTGCAGAACCTAAAAAAGTTACTTCTTTGTGCATGTTTGCTAAGGGATAAAAAAAAATCTGACCTTCCAAAGTGCTACAGGTCTATCTTCAGGGTGTGTCCCCAAATGTAACGTAACACACTAAGTGTAATCAATCAACAAAATAACAAATTTGATAAGAAATTTCGCAAGTGTTAATACACATATATATAAACGGTTACAAATGCATATATTGCATGCCCGCTGTGGGCTCCTACCCCATACGCCAGTGGCGCGAATCAATGTCCAGGAAACTTCGGGTTTAGAAGGGAAAGTTCAGAGGATCATTGAAGAGGACAGGGTTTCAAGGTAAGTAAACAAGGGGAGGAGATACACAAGCCCGGCGGGGCTGTGTCCCATCAAACAGCGGGTGGGCTAGCAAGCCGTGTCGAAGGTCCGGAGGAATGCTGTAGTAAAGAGTTGTTCGCTGGCTGGAACCCAGGTCGTATGCAGTCAGACAAGTGGGGTGCGCGGTGGTGATAGCTGGGTCGTTGCTTTTGAGTGTGTTGTATATTTTCCAAGCCGTTTTACTCATAGTAGCTTATTATCTACAGACCTTGCACTTGCCCCAGGATGGGATTGAGTTGATTCGCCCTCCAATATTGGCCTTGAGAAAGATCCTGTTTTAGGGGGTCGAAACGGGAGTTGGGACCATTGTACAGCGTATCCCCGTCGGCCCAGCTTTACTTCCAGGCGACCCAGCTATCACCACCGTGCACCCCACTTGCTTGACTACATACGACCTGGGTTCCAGCCAGCGAACAACTCTTTACTACAGCATTCCTCCGGACCTTCGACACGGCTTGCTAGCCCACCCGCTGTTTGATGGGACACAGCCCAGCCGGGCTTGTGTATCTCCTCCCCTTGTTTACTTACCTTGAAACCCTGTCCTCTTCAATGATCCTCTGAACTTTCCCTTCTAAACCCGAAGTTTCCTGGACATTGATTCGCCACTGGCGTATGGGGTAGGAGCCACAGCGGGCATGCAATATATGCATTTGTAACCGTTTATATATATGTGTATTAACACTTGTGAAATTTCTTATCAAACTTGTTATTTCGTTGATTGATTACACTTAGTGTGTTACGTTGCCTTTAGCAACTCCCCCTCTGTTTGTATGTGTCCCCAAATGTACAATCCCATGGACTTGTAGCTAATTGATATTGATTCGGTATCAATATAACATTGATTCAGTGATATTGATACCAAATATTTTGTCTTTGGTATGTGATCAACCAAATAGACATCTTACAACCTGAATAAATATTTTAATTCCAATACCACAAGAGGTGACAGCATTTTAGTTTGCAACAGAAGAAATGCTGTCTAGAAAAGCAACCAAACAACTACTTGAAATGTAGTAATGTTTTTTAAAAAAATGAATTGTGGTGTCTGTTGTTGCGGTGCACCCTAAAGCTATTTGTAATTTATGGCAGCCCTACAACAATAATTTATGGCATAAACCTATCACTGTGTTCTCCTGACAAGGTTTTTTAAAGGGGCTGTTTGCCTTTTCCTTCCCACAACTGAGAAAGTGTGATTTGCTCAAGGCCACCCAATGGATTGCCATGGCTGAGTGGGAGTCGAAGACCGGATTTCGGAGTCATAGTCCAACACGCAAACCACTACACTATACTGTCTGTCTCTTAGTAATAAGTTGTTGTAATTCTAGAATAGTAGATAAAGAAATAGGTCTACTTTAAATCATTTTTAAAGCTGTCCATTACCAATGGCCATTAGAATGACTGTCGTTACCTATTCCAGCCTGAGAGGGCTGCTGATGGGTTTCTCCAGTGCTAGGAGAAGATCCCGAGTCTGTATAACTATCTGCAAGGCTTGCCCATCTTGACACCCATTTCTGTCCAACCGGAGAGGACGGCGGCAACTACAAAGGAATGGAAAGAAACACACAAGGTTAAAATAATATGATCATCAAACTTACATCAAATAATACTGAGCATCGTTCAGTCATTTGGCTTTTGATAGCAGCACTCTATAAGTGATAGTGAAAGCCGGATAGCAAAGAAAGCTGATAGAAAGAGAGTTATATGAAATATCTTGCTGGAGATAAATGAGTTCAGAGATGTTTCGGCTTTGTCTTTCTCTGTGGCTTAAAGCAGGGCTGTCCAACTGGCGGCCCCGGGGCCGGATCCGGCCCCGTAGCCTGTTGGACACGGCCCCACCTATACCCTCAACCGCCATTTTTAAATTTTAAAAAAATCGTTTAAAAAAAAAAAAATGGCGGCCGGGGGAGGGGAGGCGGGGCAGGGAGGAGGAAGAGAGCTAGCTCCTCCTTTTTCGGCGCCCCTCCCTACCTAGGGCGGGGGAGCCGAAAAGGGCAGAAGGCGGCGCCAAGAGCAGCGTCACAGGCCTGGCGTGACGCGCTGCTCTTGGCACCGCCTACTCCTTTTTCGGCGGCTCCGGCCTAGGAAGGAGGGGGGCGCCGAAAGGAGGAGTAGGCGGTGCCAAGGGGCAGCGCGTCACGCCAGGCCTGTGACGCGCTGCCCTTGGCACCGCCTACTCCTTCGCGGCCCCCGGCCTAGGAAGGAGGGGGCGCCGAAAGGAAGAGTAGGCGGTGCCAAGGGGCAGCGCGTCACGCCAGGCCTGTGACGCTGCCCTGGCACGCCTACTACCTTCCGGCGGCTCCCGGCCTAGGAAGGGAGGGGCGCCGAAAAGGAGGAGAGGCGGTGCCAGGGGGCAGCGCGTCACGCCAGGCCTGTGACGCTGCCCCTGGCACCGCCTACTCCTTTTCGGCGGCTTTAGGAGGGGGGCGGCCTGGGCTGGGGGCAGGGCCTGGGGGCGCCCTGGGGGCCCCTCCCTTCCTAGGCCGGGGAGCCGCCCGAAGGAGGAGTAGGCGGTGCCAAGGGGCAGCGCGTCACAGGCCTGGCATGACCTCTTATCCGGCCCTGGACCCGCCAGAAGTTGGACAGCACTGGCTTAAAGTATGTGACTTGGATGAGGACCTTCAGTAGGTTTCAATGACCAAACAAGGATTCAAATCCTGGTCTTGCAAGGTCTTTCTCACTATACTACACTGGCTCTCAGCAAGATTTGTCGTCCCATTCAATGCATTTAAATTTTTGATGCAAAAAATTCACATTATTCACTGGGCAGCGTTTTATTTTAAATCATCTTTTCTATATATAAAAAACCCCACTGACACTTATGGGAAGTTCCCATTCAAAAACTAGCCTTTGTGAACTTCTTGTACCTGCATGTCTGCATGATGCCCACTAGCCACTTTGGAAGCGATGACCTGCATCATAGTGATCTTTGGGCCTGAGCCATTCTCGCCGATCAAATGATGGGATCCTAATTCTTCTTTTTCACCTTTTATAACAGGCCTGAAGGTTGAAGACATTCTTGAAAATTCAGGAGATTCCAAAACACCAAAAACCTGCAAGATCCCAGAAACAGCAGAGAAGCCTTAAAAAATATTAGAGGTTTCCAGACCACAAAGAAACCATACTTTATGTCTGTCTTAAACAGAAGTTACCAACCTTTGGTCGTTCAGATATTTGGTCCAGCCCCCAGAGGTCCTGTGTACATGTCATGCTATCTACTGGGAACGGATATCCAAAACATCTAGAACAGTGGTTCTTAAAGTGTGGATCCCCATGTGTTTTGGCCTACAACTCCCAGAAATCCCAGCCAGTTGACAGGTAGGATAAAAATAAAGTAAATAATATTAAAAGACTGAGAAGGCAGCCCAAGTGATTTAAGCCCTAGCCCTAGTCAAGCATGCAAAAAAAGGAAGGTTAAAATGATACAGAAACAAGGAAAGTGCCTCTCCACTGTCACTTAGATTGTGAGGGAAATAAAAACTCTGAAGAGGACAACCTCCTCTCAAGTCAGAACCAGGAAGATCTCAGTTCTCGCTCGAAGCAGACCCTATCAGCATCAGCTCGATGCTTATATAATGACCCCTAACCCCCTTTACTATTCACCTTTGGGTCACCCTGCTAGATTATGAGTAGGGTTATGTCTGTATCATCACTACAAATGGTATGTATCTTACATCATTATGGTATGGCTATGGTTGGTGTTTCTCGATTATACCGGATTTTCCTTATGATGACTTGTTTTTATAGATATGTTGGACGCCTGAATGATGTTTCTTGAGCCTTGATAAATTTAGCTCGAAATGGTTTTTTGTGGCCGCTATATGGGAGCATTCGCATACCGTCGGCTCTTGGTTTACATCTCATCTACTTGTTGGAGACGCCCACGCCACGCTCTCTTGCGTCCTGGGGATTCCCCCGTGTGGAGTATCCAGCTCCTTCACCAGGCTTGTATACCGGATAAGGAACCTCGATTTGGGACACCCACATTGCATACCTTCGACTAAGCGCATGGGCTGTGGTGACCGTTCAACACAGTTGCCTAATTTACCTGTGCCTGGGTCCGAGGAAATGTCTGTACTTTTCTTTCCAACACCTCGTGATGTGACATGTAAATTTTAATGTTTTAATTGTTTTATTGTAAGGCTGCATGGCTATATCACATGCTGCCTATTTTATATGTTGTAACCCGCCCCGAGCCTGCAGGGAGGAGCGGAATATAAGACCAAATAATAAATAAATAAATAAATACATTTCCATAACCCAGGAATTTTCCCTACCGGATTATTTATCTTTTGGGACTAACCGCACCATTTGGTGCCTTGGATTTATGGACTCTGCTTGGACTTTACCAATGAACTACTTATGCATGGACTACGCACTGGGTTCTCCCAAACAGACCACGGTTTGATATATATATACATATTTCTTTATATTATATATTTCTATGATCTCCAAACGTATGCATGGTCTTTCTTCATATCCTATACAGCCTTTAGATAGTATACCTGGTTATTTTGATTGTTATTTCAGTGGTATCATAGCTAACATGCTAACTTTGCCTCACGACCACTTGCTGGGCTGGTTCGAAGTTTCGGGCTGGAATGTTATCAGTAGCTGATGACACTCAGCTTGTTCTGAAGATGGAAGGCCGGCCGGACTCCGTACCCTCTTGTTTCCATCAGTGCCTTGAGGCCGTCACTGGATGGCTGCGTGCCAGTAGATTGAGGGTGAATCCAGCGAAGACGGAGATACTGTGGCTGGGTCGACCGGATTGTGGGGTGGTCCAGCTTCCTACCCTGGATGGCGAGGCACTTTGCCTGTCATCATCAGTAAAAAGCCTGGGGGTTGTTTTTGACCCTTTGCTGTCTATGGAGGCCCAGGTCTCCACTGTCAGCAAAACCGGCTTTTTCCACCTGCGACAGGCTAGGCGGCTGGCCCCTACTTATCTAGAGGCGACCTAGCCACAGTTATCCAAGCCACGGTCATCTCAAGGATAGACTACTGTAATGCCCTTTACATTGGCCTGCCCTTGTCCATGATCCGGAAGCTTAAGCTCGTCCAGAACGCCGCTGCTCGACTCCTCGCTGGAGCGCCGGCGAGGAGCCACATAACTCCCATCTTACAGCAGCTTCATTGGCTCCCGGTCGAGCACCGGATCACTTTCAAGGTGATGGTGTTAGCCTTCAAGGCCTTATATGGTCTGGGGCCGATGTATCTGAGGGACCGTCTCACCCCCTATCAACCCTAGAGATCACTCCGCTCTGAAGATCTGAATTTCCTCGAGGTACCTGGTGTCAAGACCATCCATCTGGCCTCGACCCGGCGTAGGGCCTTCTCTGTGGTGGCTCCAACTATCTGGAATACTCTGCCAGCTGAAGTGTGTGCCCTGCAAGACCTCCTTGCCTTTCCCAGGGCCTGTAAAACCTATCTCTTCAAGCTGGCATTTATTTGCTGATTTTTGTAATCCTGCAGAGTTAGTTTTAGTTTAAATTTAGAATAGTTTATCTGATGTTTTTATCTGTTTTTATGCTTGTGATTGTGAGCTGCTCCGAGCCCTCGGGGAGTGGCGGCATACAAGAATGATTAATAAATAAATAAATAAATAAATAAAGATGATTTCGGCCCTTTTTTTGCATGTCTGAACAGAACTTAAAAACTGAACAGTTCAGCAAGGATCATAGAATCAGAGTTGGAAGAGACCTCGTGGGCCATCCAATCCTATCCCCTGCCAAGAAGCAGCAAAATCACATTCAAAGTACCCCCAAAAGATGGCCATCCAGCCTCTGTTTAAAAGCTTCCAAAGGAGCAGCCTACACCAGGGCTGTCCAACTTCTACCAGCCCAAGGGCCGGAATTCCGGTGACTGATCAGGTGGCGGGCCAGGCTGCAGCAGGGGCGTGGTCGTCGGGGGGGCGGGGTTGCTCACGGGGGGTGGGGCCGATCGCGGGGGGGCTATTTCTCCCGGTTCTGCCGCCCTGGCTGACGCTGTAGGAGGGAGGGTGAAGCTAAGGAAGGCTCCGTTTGGCCCCTCCCTCCCACAGCGTCAGCCAGGGTGGCAGAAGCGGTGATTTTTCCCAGTTCTACCGCCCTGGCTGGCGTTGTAGGAGGGAGGGCGGAGCTAAGGGGGGCTCCCCTTGGCCCCTCCCACAGCGTCAGGGTGGTAGAAGTGGCACGCGCATGCGCACATTTTTGGGGGGATTTTTTTGGAATTTTTTTTTTTTTTTTTTAAATGGGGATTTTTAAAAATATTTTTTTATTGCAGGAGGGTAGGGGGCCGGATCCAAGGGGCTGGCGGGCCGCCTGTTGAACAGCCCTGGCCTACACCATACTCCATCATTAAATAGAGTCTCAAGCTAGCAAATTAACACTTGAGGCCTCATTAAGAGTGAACCTAGTTAACACCAGCCAGATTCAAGAGAAGGAAGAATTTATTACAAAAATAAAGCTTTTTGCACACTCATATTCCAAACCAATATGGCTATGTCTTCTTTGTCTTATGTAACTGGAGCAAACTCAGCCAAACACACAACCTTCTCTATTTCTAAGAAATGTAAAGTTTACCTGATCAATCATCTTTCGAGCTTCTTCTACTTCTTTATCCTGTGATTCTGTTTCAATGGTGTAGGTGCCAGTTTCGCTCAAGCTGTCCTCTTCTTCGTGCTTTCTAGCCTTCATCAGCTTAGGATCAGCAATTAACAATGGGACTGGTTCTGGGGCTGGAGGAGCTATGACTACCCGTGGAGTGAGTGGCGGTGGCATTGGGGGTGGCTTCTCTGTGTTGGCTTTTCCAGACTGGGAGCTCTCCCGTAAACATTCAGCAGCAAAGTCCTGAGAGATTTTCGACTTCCGCCCAACGCTGCCATGACTCTTTACAGACGCTTTCAACGTGGAAGAGGAAGATGAATTGGCCCTCTCCTCGGTCTTCTCCCTCTTAAACGAACCAGCTCTTGGAGTGGTGAAGGAGTTGACTGGCCCCTTGGATCCTCCAGTGGGCAAATGCTGTGGCGGCAGAGAATTCCCTGGCTTCTCAGCAGGCACGTTAATCTTGCGTTTCTCAACTTTGGTCTTCAAGGTGGGATCCATATCGGTCTGACTAGAGTGGGTAAAAGACTGTGATCGTTTCTTCCGGGGCGTGTCATCATCAAAGAACTCTATGACAAAAGCCTGCTGGTTATGGAGCAGCTCCTGGGGGTCACGTCGAATTTGGCGCTGGAGCCTGGCTTGCTCAGTTATATGGTCATTAGTTGGTGTCTCCTTCTCTGGTTTGGGCACTACTGGATCTTCAGAGTCACTCTGCGTCCCATCTTCATGTCTGTTACCTGTAAAGTTGGTAAATTATTAGGAGTGTCCTGGAATTGAATATATTTGCTTTTGTGCCGGTCAAAAACTGAGAAAGTTACTTTTTTTGGACCACAGCTCTTAGATTATTACAGTCAGCATGACCGTAGACCAGTGTTTCCCAACCTTTTTTGAGCTGCGGCACACTTTTAACATTAAAAAAATCCGGGGGCACACCACCAACCAAAATGACACAAAATGACACTCTGACACAGTAAAGAACGGCTGGGGGATGGTGGCCTGCTGGGAGCAGTTGCTGGGAGTGCCAAAGCTGGGGGAGGAGCCAGGCCGTGCCATGCCCTGCCCCCTCCCCGCGGCTTCAGTTCTCCCAGCAGCTGCTCCCAGCAGGTCACCATCCCCCAGCCTGTGTTACAGTGTCAGTGCCAAGCCAGCAGTGTGCTGGCTCTGCCACTGCTGGCTTGGCACTGCCCTCAAGGCTGGCAAAGCTGTGTGAGTGCTGAAGCCAGGTTGGGGGCGCCAGCCCTGCCCTGCCCCCCCGGCTTCACCTCTCCCACAGAGGAGGAGCATGAGCAGTGGACGGATTCAGTGGGCGGGGCTCCTCCTCTGCGCAGCTTCAGCGAGCGAGGGGTGAGAGTCATGGTGGGAGTCATGGTGGATTGGAGGCTGGCTGGGGAAATGGCCGAAGGAGGCGGCGCCCCGGCCACTTCTTGTTTTTCTTTGCCGCCGCCCGGCCCTTCCTCCTCCTCCCCCAAGCAGCAGGAGTTCGGCAGGAGGAGAGGGGAAGGAAGGGGGGCAGAGAGCTTTTCTCACGGCACACCTGATGATCGCTCACGGCACACTAGTGTGCCACGGCACACTGGTTGAGAAACACTGCCGTAGACTATAAAAGCAACCTTTGAATATTTTTAATGGTTTTCAACTGGGAATGTTTTAATACTGTTTATATTTAATCCTGTTTTAATGTTTACATATTTTAATATTTTAAATTGCATGCTGATGCTTTTATATTAAACCGCTCTGAGTCTCCTTTGGGAGAGATAGAGTGGGGTATAAATACAACAACAACAACAACAACAATCTTTTCATGCTCTGATGCCAGAACATTACCATTTCCCTTCACCTCCAGCAGGAAGGCACTTCTTTCTGAGATTCCTTAGTGTATCATAGATTTATGTTTATATTGTACTTGTCCGAACGCATCTGCCACTACGTCCCACCTCGTAATCTAAGATCAGCCGGGGAGGCCCTGTTCTCGCTCCCGCCAAATTCTCAAATGCGGTTGGTGGGGATGAGAGGGCCTCCTCGGTGGTAGCTCCTCGTCTGTGGAATGTGCTTCCAAGCAACATACGATCAACCCCATCCCTCCTGGCATTTAGGAAAAAAGTGAAATCGTGGCTCTGGGACCAGGCTTTTGCACATTATTAGCACAATGCAGCACTTTGGATTGGAATGGTAATTGGTAAGTTGATGGTTATGGCTCAATGCTTATGTGATGGATGGAACTCTGTTTTTAACTTAAGTGTATGTGTATTATGTGTTAATGCTAATTGTATTTTAATCCTGAATGTCTATGGGTTTATATTGTATTCATATTGTGTATCGGCATCAAATTGTTGCCTTTTGTTAGGCTGCTCTGAGTCCCCCCTCGGGGGTCGAGAAGAGTGGGGTAGAAATGATGTAAATAAATAAATAAAAAATAAATTTCTGGTCTTTGAGATTTTGTTGACAAACATTAATGAAAACAAAGGACCTCCTTCCTCATCTCTTCCCTCCAATCAAATGGACCTTTTCAAAGGGATAGATGCAATGGGCCAGGGAAGTTTGATGACTCAAGGAGAGGTTTTTCAACTGTTCAACTACTTAATACTTCTGGGATTCATGAGATCTGCAGTTTTTTGGCCTTCTGGGTCAAATTATACACCCTAACAAAAAATCTTGGTGTCTTGGTTTTTAGGCCTGTTCCTGGGGTTATTTGGGGCACTGATTCAGAACATTGCATTGGATAGACTACAACAGCTCTCGTTTCTTAGTTATAGTTATGATTTTCAATGGATGAGTAAATAACATATTTTCTATATCTCAAAAAATAGAGCTGATAGAGCAGTGTTTCCCAACCAGTGTGCCGGGGCACACTAGTGTGCCGTGAGCGATCATCAGGTGTGCCGTGGGAAATTGGCACCTCCAAGAAGGCGGGGGGGGGGGGAGTCTAGTGTGTTGAAGTATAAAAACCCTAAGAAACCTACCTCGATAAAGGCACAAAATTACAAACACCCCCCTCCCCACCCGTTGTCTACTTGGTCTCTCCCTCTCCATGCATTGGGAAGGCCCGCCTCCCTTTCCCCAAGTAGAGACCTCCTCTTGCCTCCTGGGGGTTCTGTGTGGGAAGTTTGGCCCAGTTCTATCATTGGTGGGGTTCAGAATGCTCTTTGATTGTAGGGGAACTATAAATCCCAGCAACTACAACTCCTAAATGTCAAGGTCTATTTCCCCTGAACTCCATCTGCGTTCATATTTGGGCATATTGAGTATTCATGCCAAGTTTGGTCCTGATCCAACATTGTTTGAGTCCACAGTGCTCTCTGGATATAGGTGAACTACAACTCCAAAACTCAAGGTCAATGTCCACCAAACTCTTATAGCATTTTCTCTTGGTTATGGGAGTTCTGTGTGGGAAGTTTGTGTCTTTCTGCCATTCCTGCCAGGATATCTATATTGTGTTCATCGAAACAGGCCCAGGTTTCACACTGAGTGTATAAATACATTTTAAAAACATATTAACTATATGTAATACTGTGTTAGTGTCATTTGGTTGGTGGGATGCCCCAGGATTTTGCAAATGTAAAAAGTGTGCCGCGGCTCAAAAAAGGTTGGGAAACACTGTGATAGAGGGGAAATGGTGCCATTTTTGGAATCAACCGATCAAATATTGCCAGAAACAGAACTAACATTTGAGGCACCAAAATTTGTGTTTTTGTTATTGATCAAAAACCTCAAAGTACAACGCAGAACCACAGAACACTACTTCTGCATGAAGCATTGTTCCTTCAAACCCTTATCACAACTTGGATGAAGTTTCTTTTAGGGGATTACAATTCCCAGAACCCCACAGCAGGTTCCAGAGCAGCTAAGGAATTCTGGAAGTTGCCATCCAAAAAAGGAGCTCATGCACACTTTGCTGTGAAGGAAAAACTAGCATCATTTCAAGCCGAGGCATTTATCAGCAAGGGCAGCCTGTCCCAACCGTCCACAAGAGGTTATGTTTACATGAAAGCAGAGAAGATCCAAGAGCAACAGCTTGCTATATCAACAGCCTATATTCCATTTTCAACTTTGGCCACATTCCAGGAGGCGTAGAACAAGTAAGTTCTTATTCCAACTGAATGTAGCCTCAGCTTTCTCCCAGCAACTAGTCTTTCCCCTTTTTCCTCTCTTTACCAACAGCTGGCAATTTATAATGCATTGGTGCTTACCCTTTAGTGTCTTCACATGAACTGGGAGGTCACTTTTGGTACTGTATACATCATCTCCTGGTGACTGCCTTCTTATGAGACTCGGGTCATTCTGGACCAGCCAATCCGCCACTTTGTTTTCTGCCGAGATCATTTCTACGTGACCTGCTTCCTTGCTGAGGTTCCGTCTCTGCCTGAGAGAAAATTTGGTGACATGATCTTTTATCTTGATTTTGCCCGGGGTGCAATCATCAAACTCAATAGTGAATGAAGCATGGCTCTGTACAACTGGCAGCACTGCTGCGTCAACGTCTTTGGTGGGGATTTCGTGGACCTGTGCCTCTGGAGATTTCACCGGCTGTTGGAATTCCTTTGTCGGGATTTCAAAGTAACTAGGTTCCCGTCGGAATGCATATAAAGCATCACCTTGCGAATCCTTGTATCCAGTGATATTGCCATTGATTTCTTCTTCATGTTGGACTATGTCTTTTGTTCTCTCTACAGGATAAAAAGCAAAACTATTAAGGATGATGTGGCTGGAGGTTGGCAGAGCTGCTGCATTTCTTGATGTAGCTATAGAGACCTTATCCAGAAATCCAAAGTACTCCAGAATCCAAAACTACCCTCGTGTGTGGCTGAGATAGATTCCCATTTCCAATCTCTCTCTCTCTCTCTATACACACACACACACACACACACAAATATATATATATATATATATATATATATATATATATATATATATATATATATATGCTGTCACACCAGGCGCCTTTGAAAATAAAATGTGATGTGCTTCCTATAAGCCTGGTGGACTGCAGGATGCCTACTTGAGAAGCTCAGGGGTCCAGCAACCCAAAAACCACTCCAGGTTAAAGTTGAAGAACAAATAGTTTATTCAGCTACAAAGTCTTTGAAGGACTTGGCACAAAGCTTAACGGTCGCAAAATATAAAACGAGGGTAAGATGAAAATTCCCTGGGTTGCTGACTAAGACTACGAAGTCTCCCTTTGCTCCCTCCGGGTATCATTAGCTTATCTAACTCCAGCGGTCAAGCAATTGGTCATTCATTCATTCAGTACTTACGGTGGCCTATACACAGCTAGTCTGACTGGCCAAGCACATCTGAGCTCTTCTCCTGCCTGAGAAGGACTGAAGAGAGATCTCAAAATGAAGAACACATCCCCAGGGGAAAAAGGGGTGGGCCCCAACCAAAGGCATACATTTTGCAATGCTCAAGCAGCAAGCTTTGCAAAACTGGCTGCAAACCTGTAAATGATTAACTAACAGGGTGCCAGTGGGTCTATGGCAACCCTAAAGGAAAATGCAAAAGGAAGCTGCCATCCAGAACTGGGAGGTGTCTGGAAGACGGAACAATATATATATGCATATAATCCAAAAAAAGACTCAAAATCCTGGTATTAACCTTTAAAGACCTTAACAGTTCTGGTCCAGTTTATCTGTCCGAACGTATCTCCTGCTATGAACCATCACGTAGCTTAAGATCTTCAGGAGAGGCCCTGCTCTCGATCCCGCCACTCTCACAAATGCGGTTGGTGGGGACGGGAGACAAGGCCTTCTCAGGAACTCCCTCCCTAAGGACATCAGGTTGGCCACCTCCCTCCTGTCTTTTAGGAGACAACTAAAGACCTGGCTGTGGGTCCAGGCGTTCGACTAAATGATCATTGGACAATGACAGCTGGACTTGAATATTATGACATGACTAAACTGGAATTATTTAACTGGACTCTAGTTTAGCGGTATGTTAATTTGAATTCTAATGAATCTTTTATTGATGATGTTATAATGTTTTATTGTACCAATTGTTTTTACTGAATGTATTTTTGTATAGCATCATTGATGCACATGTGAAGCCACCCTGAGTCCCCTTGTGGGAGAAGGGTGGGGTAGAAATAAAGATTATGATAATAATAATAATAAATCCAAGACACATCTGCTCCAAATTTTTTCAAACAAGGAATACTCTCCATCAATATATAGTTACAGAAATCTGATACGACTTTCAGGGTTCATCTACATTGCAGAATTACTGCAGTTTGAAACCATTCTAATTGCCATGACTCAATGTTGTGGAGTCATGGAAGTTGTAGTTTGGTGAAGCTCTAGCACTCTTTGGGAGAAAAGGCTCAAGGCCTTGTAAAACTACAACTCCCATGATTCTATAACCTTGAATCATGGCAGTTAAAGTGGAGTCAAACAACAATGTAGACAACCCTAACTGTCACGGCTTCACCTTACTGAATCCTGGAATCTGTAAACAAAATTATTTGCTACAGAGCTCTAGTGCACTCTTCTGAATTGCAGCACATTATTGCCATTGAGCTCTTTCAGGCTACTCTAAGCAAGTATGAGGTCTTGCAACAAAGCAATACATCCAAAACAGGGCTGCCCAGGAAGTCGAACGCAATCAACGAGTCGATCCTGAGTCCATATGAGGTAGATCTCAGCCAAATGGGGCGCTTCTGCCCTGCTTCTGCCACGGACTTCTTTCGCCAATGAGGCTTTAGTGGGCGGGCCCTGGGGTCTCTTGCGGTGGGTGCATGACCGCCCATTGGTTGCTCCTGGGGGGCGGGAGCAAGGCGCGCGCAGCGATAGGATGCGAGGCTGCGGGAGGGAGGGAGTGTGTGTGTGAGAGAGAAGTCCTCGCCGGAGGAGGATGGTCCCCGCGGTGGGGCTGCAGCTGACGAGTGCACCCTCGACGCCGGTGAGTGAAGCCTGGACGGGGCCCCGCCTCACGCTCCGCCCTGTCTCTCTCTTGCCTTGGCCCTCGGCGGCACTGGGGCCCCGTCCAGGCTTCACTCACCGGCGTCAAGGTCGTGCTCGTCAGCTGCAGCCCCACTGCGGGGACCATCCTCCTCCGGCGAGGCCTTCTCTCTCACTCACACACACACAGAAACACTCCCTCCCTCCCTCCGCCTCACATCCTATCCCTGCATGCGCCTTCGCCTTGCTATCGCCCCGCCCCCCAGGAGCAACCAATGGGCGGTCACGTCACCACACCATGTCAAGAAACGAGCGCCAGGGCCCGCCCACTAAAGCCTCATTGGTGGAAGAAGCCCCGCGCGGACGGAAGGTGGCATCGGGAGTGCGCGTGTATCGGGAGCAGCACGCGCAGCGGTAGGAGCGCACGCACGCCAGGTAGATCTTTGCGACTTGGTTGTTATAAAAATAGCTTGCATGCTGAAAAAGTGTGGGCACCCCTGATCCAAAACTACCTTTTCAAATCCAAGTGGCCCCAACAACTAGGAGTGTCTTTTACAAGCTAAGAACATAAGACAGTGTCTTTTACAAGCCCACTAGTTGTACACAGGGATCTCACTGGATTACTTTATTGGGGTTGCCCTTGAAGACATCCCAGAAACACCAGGTAGTGCTTAATGTGGCAGACAGAATTATAACCTGCACAGCTTAGCTATCTCTTATTCCAACTCGAGTAGGCTCATGCGGTCAACAAATGAATGCAAAGTCAAAACTCAGTAAATCCCATTGAATCAAATTATCTACTCTAGTTGTGACTAGCAGGTGGATTGAGGCCTCATTACACAAAGAAGACATCCCTTATTATAGCGTGCCAGATATCAAATACTTTCCCCATGGAGATGTAACAGGCATCAATATTGCAACTGTTTGTGCTGCCAAGTAAAAATCTTTTTGTTTGTTTGTTTGTTTACAAAGGTATTTTAAGATAAGTAAGCTCAGCCAATTTCCTTGTTTTGGCTGCCTCTGTCTCGATTATATATGTTGACGGGCTTAATTTCACTGTCTTATTGTTTAGGGTTGATTTATATTTGTGTGCAGGTTGTATTTAGATCTGTAGTTGGGATCTGTAGAAATGGAAGTCAGTTTATACATAAACAAAGAAAATTAGCTGAAAATAAATAGAGATCGCAACCGCTATAATACCTAGCTACTGAACAGGAAGAAAAGGAATACACCGTAATGTTGATCTTTCTTTTTCACTCCTGTGAATGCACTTTTTTCATATTTTGCACATCTGTTACCTCTTAACTGGATCCGTATAACCCACTTTTATCGCTGAACCGGAATTGAATGTAGCTCACATTTAGAACAGAACAATCACAAATAAAAACAGACATAAAATTGCTGTGTTAACTACCACTCAGGGGCGGATCTTAGTGGAGGCAAATTAAGCGGCCGCCTCAGGGCGCCACGTGGCCAAAGGGCGCATCCAGGGCCAGGCGCCACGCCCCCAGGTGTGCCGGCAGGGTGGGAGGAAGGCTCATGCAGGGAGAGAGGGCAGAGGCTCCCGCCTTTCCCGCCTCCCTTGCCCCCCGCGCATCTCCTCCCTCTGTTGCCGCTGCTGCCGCCGGTGCATGTGGGGCAAGGGAGAAGGCCACGTGGGCGCCCTTACCTGGGGGCCGGGAGCAGGACTGAGTGGCCAGACGAGCCTGCCAGCCAGAGGGAACCTAACGCAACCCCTGGGCCCTTGCTCCCGAAATTAGCCTAGGAAGAGGGGAGGGAAAAGGGTGAGGGCCCTTCCACACAGCCCTATATCTCACAATATCTGCTTTGAATGTATGAGTCCACACTCAGATAATGTGGGATTTTCTGCCTTGATATTCTGGGGTATAGGGCTGAGAAGGAAGGAAGGGGAATAGATATATAGACACAAACACACACACACACACTCAAAGAGAATAGGAATAGAGCAGGGAAAATGGTGGGAAGGAAGGAATATATATATATGGCATGGGCCAACCTCAGCCCTACATGTGTTTTGGACTTCAACTCCCATAATTCCAAACAGCCAGTAGGAAGTCCAAAATACCTGGAGGGCCAAAATTTGTCTATACACTCTATATATATATATATATATATATATCAGTGAATGGTTGGGGGGCGCCAAAATACTGTTCGCTTACCATTTAAAACTACCTAGGTCCGGCCCTGCTACCACTAAACAAATATATTTACCTGAATACTGTTCTTCTACCCTTCTGTCATCTGTTGATTCCAACTTATTATTGGCATCATCTTCTCCCCACCACGATGGCTGGCCATAAAGGGGTGTGCGGTAAGTATTTGTCTCTGGGGATAGAAAAGGCAAACGAAAATCAATACAGAGAGATATGTTTGTTGGTAGCATGTTGATTACAGATGACTACACTATCTCCCACCACAACTGTATAAATGTGTGTTATATATGAGGCCTTAATATCGTTTGGTAATGCATCCAAAGAAATGGGCTTATATACACAAAAGCTCATGCTAATATTAAAACCACTGAGTCTGAAAGGTGCTGCCCCTGGTGTTTTCCCTCTCCCTTCCTCCTTTTTATGAAGGAGAAAAGGCGACAGTATCAGATCCAAATTATTTTAATTTTTCCCCTTATTCTGCCTTAGTCAGACCATACCTGGAATATTGTGTCCAATTCTGGGCTCCGCAATTGAAGGGAGATGTTGACAAGCTGGAATGTGTCCAGAGGAAGAAGGGAACGAAAAGGATCAAGGGTCTAGAGCAGGGCTGTCCAACTGCCGGCCCTGCATGTGTTTTGGCCTTCAAATCCCAGAAATCCAAACAGCTGGTAAACTGGCTAGGATTTCTGGGAGTTGAAGTCCAAAACACCTGCAGGGCCGGCAGTTGGACAGCCCTGGTCTACTCTAGAGCAATGTTTTTCAACCTTTTTTGAGTCGCGGCACATTTTTTACATTTACAAAATCCTGGGGCACACCACCAACCAAAATGACACAAAATGACATTCTAACACAGTAATACGTATAGTTAATATGTTTTTAAGTGTATTTATACACTCAGTGTGAAACCTGGACCTGTTTCGATGAACACAACATAGATATTCTGCCTTGTGTGCTTCAGACTGGGTCGCCTGGGCAGACGCTGACCTATCATCACCACCCGGTGCTTCAAGGCCGCTGCTCATCTGGGTTTCCCTCAGGGAGGGAGGGAGGGAGGGAGGGAGGTGCAGGGGCAGGCCGCTCCCTTCCGAAGCCGAGAGGCAGACTGCGAAGGAAGGAAGGAAGGAAGGAAGGAAGGAAGGAAGGAAGGAAGGAAGGAAGGAAGGAAGAAGGCCTGAGAGCAGGAGAGGCTGAGGCAGAGCCCAAGCCAGGAGAGGAAGAAGGGAGGAAGCCCCGAAGCCGCCTCAGCCCCAAAGCCCGAAGGAATCCTGAGCCAGAAGGGGAAAACAGGCGGCGGAGAGGAAAACAAAGCCCAACTCTCCTCTCCGGAAGCTCTCAGTCTCCTCCGGAAGTGACCTCACAGGGAAAGGCACCGCCCGGCTCCTTCCCTCCTCAGCCTCCAACCAACCGCTTCTCCAGGAAGCTGAGGCCCCCCCCCCCCTCCCCTCTCTCGGGACTTCCGCCCTAAACAAACATGGTGGTGCCGGGCGGGAGACCCTTAGAGAGGTGAGGCTTGCTTTTTGACTGGCGTTGATTGGCCCTGCTGGCGCCCCAGAGAGAGAAAGGCGGAGAAACGGAGAGACAGAGAGACAGACCGAGAGGCAGGCTGCCCAGATGACTCCTGGCGGGGTGGTCGGTTCTTCCACGGCACACCTGATGATCGCTCATGACACATTAGTGTGCCGTGGCACAGCGGTTGGGAAACACTGGTCTAGAGAACAAGCCCTATTTTCCTGGTACCAGAAACTAGAAACATTTGCAAAAAAATCTATTTTATATGTATGCATAATGAGATAATTTTCTGTAGAAATCAGAACCATTTTGGTAGAATTTAATATAGATATTCATTGATTTTTAGTATGTGCATATAAAGTCACAATAAAATGGTTTTCAGGGGGGCGGGGGCGACTGGCACAATTTATTCCAAATAACAACTGACTAAATGTATTTCATTGTTGTACTGACTGTTTCGGAAACATTTTGACTGACATTAAGTTGTACTAACTAACATAAATAATTGAAATGATGAAGTGTTTTTCGCACAGGTTCTGCTTTTCTCTGATTTTCTGCCTGGGTACATACCACAAAACACTTAAACTGAAACACACCCTGAAAGTCAAGGTTGAGCAGGCTAGAACTTGAAAATACACCGGTACTATTCCCTTTTGCTGCACACTCTTCCCTGATGTGTGCAAACTTGCCCGTCGTTCTTCCATTGTTATTAGAAAATATCTGCATAGCATCTTTGTATTCAATACCAGGATACCTTATATTAACCAGTTTGCTTCCTATAAATCCTATTTTATGGATAGCATTTCATTATGCCAATTTTTCAGATAGGAAAGTTAAGACTGAAGAAAGAAGCAAACAAGACCGTACAGTGATACCTTGAATTAAGAGTTTAATTTGTTCCGTAACAAAGATCTTAACTCAATTTGCTCTTATTTCAAAGCAAATTTCCCATTGAAGTGTTATTAATCCGTTCCAGCCCACCAAAAAAACCCCAATTTTTTGTTATGTGTTTTTAAATAAGAACATGTACTTTATACATAACAAATAATATAGAAATGCACATCCACATGGAACAATAAAAAAGAAAGATCAACTTTAAAATGGTAGAAACACAAAGTTGTGACAAGGAAGCACAAAGAACTGTACTCATTCCAGCCCTCCCCCCTCTCTTGCTTTCTCTCCCTCTCTCTCTTCATGATGCCAAACATACCAGGAATAAAAGTGACATAAAATCAACTAACCCAAAGTTTCTCAAAGCGGACAAGGGCAAAGTGGACAGCAATATCTCAAAGCCGACAGGAGCACGAGGCCAAGAGGCTGCTGCCTTAAAGCTCTCTACTTTGGAGCTAGCACTCCCTCTGGTGCTACCTCTTAACTCAAAATGCTGCTCGTTTGTCAAAGCGAAACCTAGGCCAAGTGATGCTCTCAACTCAAAATGCTCTTAAGTTTGAATGCTCTTAAATCGAGGTTTCGCTGTATTTTAAACTTGTGACCACATCTAAATCTGCTAGTTGTATGTCTAGTTTTAATATTTCAAATTTTTAAATGTTTTACTTTTAATATTTTAATGTATATTTGTAATCCTGTTGTTCACCTAATTGTCAATTTGTTTTGTATTGTGATTGATGTTATTGTTGGCATCTAATGGCTGCCATTTGTAAGCCACACTGAGTCTCCCTTCAGGGGTTGAGAAGGATGGGATAGAAATGTTTGAAATAAATAAATAGTGCCTACCTTACATACTGTATGTATATAGTTTATAGTATATGTATATACTTTGCAACCTGCGCAAAGCTTGGCCTGTTCATATTGAAAGTATATGATTACTTTTTATGTGCTTTTGCTAGGTTAACAGGCCTCTTTGTGGCCTTTTGGCTGAGGTTGTTTTTCTTGGGTGGAAGGGTCTCAGCCTCTTAGTTTTCCCTACAAAAATCACCCGAGAGACTCCATCCACTCAGCTCCTTAGATCAGTGTTTCCCAACCTTTTTTGAGCCGTGGCACACTTTTAACATTAAAAAAATCCGGGGGCACACCACCAACCAAAATGACACAAAATGACACTCTAACACAGTAAAGAACGGCTGGGGGATGGTGGCCTGCTGGGAGCAGCTGCTGGGAGTGCAGAAGCTGGGGAGGGGGCGGAGCCAGGCTGCACCATGCCCTGCCCCCTACCCCCGGCTTCACCTCTCCCAGCAGCTGCTCCAGCCTTGAGGGGGCAGTGCCAAGCCAGCGGTGCCAGAGCCAGCACAATGCTGGCTTGGCACTGTCCCCTCAAGGCTGGAGCAGCTGCTGGGAGTGTCGATGCCGGGGCAGGGGGCAGGGCCAGGCCGCACCATGCCCCGCCTCCTCCCCCCAGCTTCAGCTCACCTACAGAGGAGCATGAGCGGTGAACGGGCTTCAGTGGGCGGGGCTCCTCTTCCACGCGGCTTCAGCGAGCGAGGGGCGAGAGTCATGGTGGGAGTCATGGTGGATTGGAGGCTGGCTGAGGAAACAGTCGAAGGAGGCGGCGCCCCGGTCCCTTTTTCTTCGCCACTGCCCGGCCCTTCCTCCTCCTCCCCCAAGCGGCAGGAGGGGGGGAGGAAGGGGGGCAGAGAGCTTTTCTCGCGGCGCAGCAGGAGGTCCGTCACGGCACACTAGTGTGCCACGGCACACTGGTTGAGAAAGACTGCCTTAGATCATTCCCTCTAAAAATCACCCCAGAGCCCCATCCAATCGGTATCTTAGATTTTTTCCTCCAATTTTTCCCTCCAATTTTTAAAGGTCATAAAAGGGGGGAAACCACTCTGTTTATTCAGTGACCACCAGGGATTCGACGCTGCAGGGACGCGTGGCTGAGTTCTCAGGTGCTTCGGCCCCTGGCCTGCCATTTCCCTTTAAATAACAACCACAATTACTGGAGTCCATTCACTTATTTCAAGCATATCGGAAGGTTTGGAGGAAGGTGTGGGACTCCAGTCGTCTTCGGCCAGCCCTGGATTCAAAATAGAAAGGACTCGCCCTTCGCTTTTATAGGAATCCAGCAGCTGGGGTCTTTAACCATCCGTGGTTATTGACCAGAGAAGAGAAGGAGAGGCAACACCATCCATCGCCCACGGACTAAGCAAAAAGGGAACGAATAAGCTGATTTTTGCCATCTGACTCTATTGACTTTGTAATTTGCCAATTTTTAGTCACCTGCATTTTGTAACTTCGAAGAAATCATCATCATCAGTTTCTCACTTGTTAATTGCCCTCCATTAAAATGCTCCAGGCGATTTACATAAAACAATTGCATTTTTAAAAAATACACAATACCAAATAGACAGCATTAAAAGCTCTGCTAAAAAGCCAGGCCTTGAGTGCCTGAGCAAAGGGTCGCAAGTCACGCATGGCCCTCAAGTGGGGAGGCAAGGAGTTCCACAAGACAGGGGCAGAGATGGAGAAGGCCCTACGTCTTGTGCTCTCGAGACGTACTTCCCTGGGGCCTGGAACATACAGTAAGTTTAGTTGGATGAGTTGTGGCGACCACTGGCGGAAAGAGGAGGGGCGGTCTCTGAGACATGCCGGCCCCTGACCATAAAGCGCCTTAAAGGTCAGAACCAACAACTTAAACAGGGCCCGGAATTCCATTGGAAGCCAGTGCAAATGTAACAGAGTTGGAGTTATGTGGCATCTCAAAGGTGTTTTTGAAAGTAGCCTGGCAGCCACATTCTGAATATTGCGGATCCTCCGAGTAGTCGACAGGGGAAGGCCAACATACAAGGCGTTACAATAATCCAGTCTAGATGCGACCGTCGCATGGATGATTGTAGCCAAGGCTTCCTCTGAAAGGTAAGGTGCCAGCTGTCTCGCCTGTCGGAGATGGAAAAAGGCCTGCTTACTAACATTGGTGATCTGGGCCTCCATAGTCAACTGTGAATCCAGGACGACACCCAAGCTCTTGACAGTGGAAGATGGATGAAGGGGGGCACCATCAAAGTTGGGCAGGGAGGGTGCCACTCCAGGCGGGTGGCCAGGCTACAAAATCTCAGTCTTAGGATTCACCTTCAACTTACTGGCACGCAGCCATCTCGATACAGCCTCAAGACATAAGGTGAAATTGTCTGGTATTGAGGTGACTCCAGGCTCCAGCCGTAAAAGCAGCTGGGTTTCACCTGCATATTGGTGGCACTCCAGACCAAAGCTTCGCACGAGCTGGCAAGAGGTCTCCCATAGACGTTGAAGAGGAGGGGAGAGAGAATTGCTCCCTGAGGCACCCCACATGAGAGGGCAGATCTGTCAGAGATTCGAGCTAGGTACTCGACACATTGAGAATGGCCTCGAAGAAATGTGTCAAACCAACTGAGGGCCCAACCACGAACTCCCGCCATGGCGAGTCGATGGATCAGCAGTTAAATAAACTTGTTAATTGTTTCAAAGAGCCTTGGTCCTTGGTAACTCCCTCAGAGGAAGGCATCCATTGACCCCTGGGCATAGGATTTTTACAGCAATCCCAGTCACTCATCTATAGGCCCAGGGCGTGGCATAGTTCAGTGTTTCCCAATCTTTTTTGAGCCCACTTTTTTGAGCACACTTTTTACATTTGCAAAATCCTGGGGCATGACACCAACAAAATGATGCAAAATGACAGTCTAACACAGTAATACATACAGTTAATATGTTTTTAAAATGTATTTATACACTCAGTGTGAAACCTGGGCCTGTTTTGATGAACTCAACATAGATGTCCTGGCAGGAATGGCAGAAAGACACAAACTTCCCACACAGAACTCCCATAACCAAGAAAAAATGCTATAAGAGTTTGGTGGGCATTGACCTTGAGTTTTGGAGTTGTAGTTCACCTATATCCAGAGAGCACTGTGGATTCAAACAATGTTGGATCAGGACCAAACTTGGCATGGATACTCAATATGCCCAAATATGAACGCAGATGCAGTTCAGGGG
The DNA here is from genome assembly GCA_030556195.1 of Anolis apletophallus. Taxonomy (NCBI): domain Eukaryota; kingdom Metazoa; phylum Chordata; class Lepidosauria; order Squamata; family Anolidae; genus Anolis; species Anolis apletophallus. Next base: position 200,412,517 of record JARBWK010000002.1, read on the forward strand.
AAATAGACCTTGACATTTGGGAGTTGTAGTTGCTGGGATGTATAGTTCCCCTACAATCAAAGATCATTCTGAACCCCACCAATGATAGAACTGGGCCAAACTTCCCACACAGAACCCCCAGGAGGTAAGAGAAAGTCTCTACTTGGGGAAAGGTAAGTGGGCCTTCCCAATGCATGAAGAGGGAGAGACCAAGCAGACAACGGATGGGGAGGGGGGTGTTTGTAATTTTGTGCCTTTATCGAGGTAGGTTTCTTAGGGTTTTTATACTTCAACACACTAGACTCTCCCCCCCCCCCTCCTGAAGGTTCCAATTTCCCACGGCACACCTGATGATCGCTCACGGCACGCTAGTGTGCCCCGGCACACTGGTTGGGAAACACTGGCATAGTTATTCACCCCTATGTTTGAAGTAATTATAGCCTGCATTTCCAAGCCACAGTATATATAATCAGTGTTTGCTTTAAAAAGAGACACAGAAAGTCTTAAGAAAGTTATGCGACATGGTTGCCGGAGGTAAGAAATGATTTGAAAGCATGCAACAATGGGAGAAATCCATGAACAAAATGACTCCAAACTGCAAGGCCTACTTTCTATCAAGGAATGTTAAGCCACATAAATGGCGATCTCACATGGTCTCCCATCGAAGTACTGAACAAATAGAAACCCTGCCTTGGACGCTATACAGCAACATGGGCAAAGATATGGAGAACTCACTTTTTTTTTTGAACCACAGTACCCAGAATCCCTAGGCAAAACAATCCAAACTTGGAAAAGCTATTTGACTGGGAAGATCATGGGAACAGTGGACAAAGAAATCCATTTTCCAACATGTGCTTCAGATTCTGTCCCGAGGCCAAACAGTTTATCCACACATGCACACAAACACCTGGAAGCAAAGCAACGGATGAGAGGGAAACTCAACCAGCAACACTCTAAGCATCAATGAAAAGTAACTAAAGTGCTCTGTCATTTTAATTATATGACGAGCCAGTCTCTTTAATCACCCATCCACTGCTCCCTCACCACTATAACTTTCATGCTCATCTGTCCAGATGGTGCCAATTCATCCAAGCACATTTCTTGGCTCATCGGTTTAGGCAGACAACCCAGGGAGGGGCAGGGTGGCTAAACGGCATCCATTAAAATGACAGAATCGAGGTCAGATGGAGCCTTTGCCTGGATAAATATTGAACTATCTGTGACAGTGATGCAGTGAAAGCAACCCAGAGGCATGCCTCCTCTTCACAGCTCCGTTTCTCCAGCTGTAGCATATGCAAAAACCTGGGTGTGGGGAGACCAGAGTGTTAAAAACACTCTTGGATAAGTTACTTCACTGGACTGTCATTCACAGGATCCCACAAAAGATGTGTTCACAAATAATTGGACATCTTAACACAGGGCTGCTCAGGAAGTCGATTGCGATCGACTAGTCGATCCCAGAATCTAACCAAATAATGTGCTGGAGGATCTACAAATCCTTAGAGAGGATTCTTTTTTTCCAATCATGTTTGAGTAGCAGAAGAAGCAGTAGTAAATACAACAATGTGCAGATACTGTATATACTTGAGGATAAGCATAGTTTTTTTTAAGGCTGAAAAAGTGCCCCTCGGCTTATACTCAAGCCAAAATCATTTTTTATTTTACTCTGTTGTTATTATATTATTATTATTATTATTACCGGGAATGTGGCACAGCAGGCTAAGTGTCAGCTGCATAAGATCTCTCTGACCAGTAAGTCATGAGTTCGAGGCCTGCCCGGGTCGAGGTGGGTGCTCGACCATTAAGTGTAGCCTGCTGTCGACCTTTGCAGCCCGAAAGACAGTTGCATCTGTCAAGTAGGAGATAAAGGTACCACATTAAGTGGGGAGGCAAATTTTGACTGAATTATGAGGCCATTAAAGAACTCCAGGAATACTGAGGAATGTGGAAGGAACAACAAGGGACGCTGGGAACGCTGAGAGATGAGGAGTGCGTCAGCTCCCCCTGGTGGCCAGAGTTTGCCTCTGTTCGTCTATATGTATGTATGTGGAAAGGGCAGGGATTGTCTGCTAAGTATGTGTACCTGTAATCCGCTCTGAGTCCCCTTCGGGGTGAGAAGAGCAGAATATAAATAAAGTGTATTATTATTATTACATTTCCGTTATTTTTACTCTATTATTATTACATTTCCATTATTTTACTCTATTATTACTGTTATTACATTTCCATTGTTTTGCTCTATCATTATTATTATTACATTTATTATTTCACTCTCTTTATTATTATTGGATAGGTAAGCACATTTACATTGAAGAAGGTTAGAATACTGGTTTAGTCAGAGTACAGTCTTATAAGAACATAAGAACATAAGAAGAGCCATGCTGAATCGGACCTCAGCCCATCTAGTCCAGCATTCTGTATCACACAGTGGCCCACCAGTTGTACACGGGGATCTCTAGCAGAAAGGAGGGCAAAACCCTGACCTGCTCCCGACCCCCCCACAACCAGTACCCACTGCTCGACTCTGATTAAACCATTATTCGAACCTTCTTCAATGTAAACGTGCTTACCTATCCTTCCAATAATAATAGTGTGAAATAATAATAAATATTTTATGTAACTATTCATAAATATTTAACCTACTGATGCTTCAATTAATGTAACTTTATTGGTATCTATTTTTATTTTGAAATTTCCCAGTAGCATCGGCATTTCCCACCATCAGCTTACACTCGAGTCAATACGTTTTCCCAGTTTTTGTGGTAAAATTGGGTGCCTCGGCTTATATTCAGGCTGGCTTATTTATTTATTTATTTATTTAAAACTTTTGTACCCCGACCTTCTCACCTGTATCGAGGGACTCAGACCGGCGTAACAGCAAAAATTCAATGCTATACAATTTAAAAACAACTACAACAACATATTAAAATACATTAAAACCCAGCATAAAACCACATCGCCATTAAAACAATTCCACTCAATCTGAAAACGTGGTCATATACTCAAGTATATTCGGTAATCCACATAAAGAGACAATGGCAAATAAAAAGCCTCCCGCAAGAAGGGAATCACACCCCAAAGAATTCACCCTAGAAGACCTTTTCATTGAGATGCAAAGACTCTCTAAGAAACAGGATGAGGCGGCATCCAGTCAGGCAGAACAAGAGAGGCTCCTACGGGACCAAGAGAAATTGATAAAAGGAGAAATGGCCGACCTAAAAAAAGACCTAAGGGGTGACATCGCAAACATCGAGAGAAAGATGGATGGGATGCAAGAAGAGATGAAAACAATCCAACAAAAACAAACAGGACCAATTGGAAATGAACCTTAGGGAAAAAAATCAGCCACCTGGAATCCCTAAATAAAAAACTGGAGGAGCAACAAGAATCTCTGGATATGAAAGAGAAAGAATTCCAACTTCGCTTCAGGAACGTGGAAGAGGAAGGCCAGCAAGAACTGAGGGGAATAATGGTTGAGATTGTTGCCAAACTCCTACAACTAACGGTGGAGGAAGCCGATAAAGAAATGGACAGAACCTTTCGAATCTCCACAAGCTTTTCAAGGAAAAACAAAACCATCCGAGATGTCCTGGTGAGATTCAACAGGAAAAAAATAAGGGAGACGTACTGCGAGAAAATGCAAGAAATCCAATCTACTACAATAAAAGAAAGATTAGCATAATGAAAGAAATCCCCGCCTCTGACATAAAAGACTGGTCGTCAAAACTTTTCGAAATAATGAAGATGGATATCTTGACGCAGAAGCTATCCCAAGGAAACACATCCTTAAGAACAGACTGGTCCAAAGTGGCGGCGTTTCTAAAGGAAAAAAACCACGAATCGTGGACAGAGCTGTGGCTAGATGATACTCTGTGAACAATTCTTTCTTTTTCCTATTGTATACTTATATATATCTTTTGAAAAAGGTGATGATGTTTAATCATTGAGACACCGGTTAATTATTATTTTCTTTGATCAAAAATAAGAGCTATGCAGGTAACACAATATAGAGTGTTACAGAGTGGCGGGGATGCGGGCAGGAAGTACTCGTGTAATTGTCCAATGTCTATTAGTCAAAGTGTTTTTGTGTTTAGTAATGTCTACAATGTTGTAGAGGTGTTATATGTTGTCTTGGTCAAATTTCCTGTTTTTTAAAACCAATAAAGACGATTTAAAAAAAAGTATATTCAGTAATTAAATCTGTAAATGCTTAACCTGTAAATGTGACTCTATAGTGCTATAATTCTGTTGCGTAAAAGGACCATACGTGAACTATATTGGGAAGTATATTAACTCAGCGTAGCAATGCTTTTGAAGGAGAACGACATGCATTCCCCCCTCCTTAGCAATCCTGCTAAAAAGTCAATGCAAATAAAATGAATGATTACAAAGAGGGCATTGTACCAGCTCGCGCCAGACAATGCACTTGGGAGCTGAGCTAAAAATACTGTCTGGTCAAATCAGAGAAAGGAGAGCTATGCATTAAATTAGGGCAGTGTCCCAAGAGATGCCTTTTAATTGATGGCTCCTGCAACTCTGATCATGGCAGCAGTTCACTCCATTTCCTTTGAACCGAAAACCTTTCCACACAAGTCCTCCTCACTACCTATTTATGACTTCCCAACAGAGAGGAAAAAAATTAAAGGGCATAAGGGAGGATAAAACCTGAGACACCAGCAGAAAAGTGGAGCATTCCCTTTGCAACTGAAGAGCATGATAGACAGTTTATAACAAAAGCTTCTGTTAAAAAGAAAAAATCTATACTGCTGCAGTCTGGCCTTTCCCCCCATTCATTATTAATAGCACTGCTTCCACCTCCAGCAGACAGATATAATGCATTGACAGCATTGCTCCGGAGACAGCACACCATTCGAGAGAAAGAGAGAGATATAGTTCTACTTTAATCTTTTCAAGGTTTACCGTATATACTCATGAATAAGTCATAACATATTGGGAGGAAATCCGCCCAAGAAATCTGGGTTCATTTATCTATGGTTTAGTGTTAGAAATGCTCTGTGCATTTGGGTTCTAGAAGTAGAGCAGCAGCAGCTATTTTAAATAGGGGCTTTGTTCTGTCTTCCAGACACCTTTTTTGTGTTGCTCCCAGTTCTAGATGGCATAGGGTTCCCATATGTCCCTTATTCTAAGGGACGTCCCTTATTTTGGCCCTAAAATTTGTGTCCCTTTTTTTCAGGCCCTGTCCCTTATTTTTGACTAGCAGGACAGGACTGGGCGGGGTTGACCAGAGGAAGCTGCGCGCTGTGGTTTCCACGGCAATGCCTGCCCGGGGATTCCAACTCACAGGGCAGTCTGCGTCCCCGTTGGAAGGAAGAGGCGATACAGGACTTTTTCAAACTACAGTAGACTAATTAACCGTTACCCAAGGGGAATGTTGATCATGTTGGATAAAGATAGTTTCTGGTTGCTTGAGAGTTACTCTTAAAATAGCCCTAGCTGTGCATCCCAATACTATACAATGCTGTGTATCCCATACTATACTATACCATTAACTATTGACATAATAATCATGAAGATGTACTGTCTTATAAAATTTATTTTATTTTAATGTTTAGACAGTGCACTTTTAAAGTCAGCAAAGTCAAGGACTAAATACAGATGGAGAAAATTAGGTAGTTCTACAAATGTTTTTTCTGCATGACAAAGCATGCAGAAACATACCACGTACTGTTAAGAGGGTGTAAGTCAGTTTCTTTTGTGAGTTTCAATCATTATCTTATTCTGTTAATAAAACTATTTCTACCTAATGTTTGAGTTTCAAGTTTTTAATGAAGTGTCCCTTATTTTTGTGAAAAATCCCGTAAATGTCCCTTATTTCTTATATCAAAAAATGGCAACCCTAAGATGGCAGCTTCCTTTTGCATTTTCCTTTAGGGTTGCCATAGACCCACTGGCTCCGTTAGTTAATCATTTACAGGTTTGCAGCCAGTTTTGCAAAGCTTGCTGCTTGAGCCTTGCAAATGTATCCCTTTGGTTTGGGGCCCGCCCCTTTTTTCCCTGGGGATGAGTTCTCCATTTTGAGATCTCCCTTTAGTCCTTCTCAGGCAGGAGAAGAGCTCAGATGTGCTTGGCCAGTCAGGTTAGCTGTGTATAGGCCACCGTAAGTACTGCTTGAATGAATGACTTACTACCAATTGCTTGACTGAATTGCTTGACCGCTGGAGTTAGATAGGCTAATGATACCCTGCTGTGATTAGCACTGCTTGTTGTATATTGTAGCTCTCTAATTGCCATTTAAGCATCAGTTCGCCTTCGAACTGGCCCTAGGCATAGATAGGGAAGGTGTAGTTACTATTCAGTAACCTAGGGTCAGGATGAGGAACATCTTCGGGTTTCCTTGCCATTCGGAGGAAGCAAAGGGAGACTTTGCAGTCTTAGTCAGCAACCCAGGGAATTTTCATCTTAGCCTCGTTTTATATTTTGCAACCGTTAAGCTCTGTGCCAAGTCCTTCAAAGACTTTGTAGCTGAATAAACTATTTGTTCTTCAACATTAACCTGAGTGGTTTTTTGGGTTGCTGGACCCCTGAGCTTCTCAAGTAGGCATCCTGCAGTCCACCAGGCTTATAGGAAGCACATCGCAGTTTATTTTCAAAGGCGCCTGGTGCGACGGCATAGGCTTCCTGTATAAGCCTTGTGAGATTCACAAAGAAATTACAGTTAGCCTCTATTAAATGCCCACTGCCACCCCACCGCACCCAACCTCAAGCTACCTCAATTGGAATACTACTTAGATTTCTCAACCTGGGGTTAGGGTTACCACTTTTTGATATAAGGAATAAGGGACATTTACCTAAAAATACGGGATTTTTCGCAAAAATAAGGGACATTTCATAAAAACTTTATGAGGTGCCGCTTTCCCTGCCTGGCAGACTGGGGTAAGGCTAGATTGCCCTTGGGGGTCTCTTCCAAGTCTATGATTCTATGCACAGGGCAAAAACAAGTCCCCAAACTATTACGATATTCATATTATTACAGCCCACTCCCATGCATGGAAACTCTATTCAAATGTATCATTCCCACATTGCTCAAGTACACGTGTCTACCAGACTTCTCCCATTCTGATCAAAAGGGGATCTGGCAGTCTGTCCCCGCCCACAGTGAGTATGGCCACGCCCCTGGTAGTAGGCCACGCCCTCTTCAACCGCCCCTCAGCAGTTTCTCCCCTTCGCCCTTTCTCTCACTCAGCTGCAGCCACGCTCGGTGGCAGCACCGCGCCATGTCGCCCTGGCCTTGCCAAAGCCTCTCGCTGCCGCCTCTTCCTTCCCACCTCCAAGGGCAAAGGGGTCCGAGGCCCCCGGCTGCCACCCGGCTCCCCTGATACATGATGCAGCGGGCTCCCCTCGTCACTTTCCTCTTTCTCCCCCTCCAGCCTCAGAATCCGCCCACTTCAGCCGGCAATGCCACTGCTCCTGCGCCAGGGAAGGCTCCCAGATGACACATGTGCATTAGTGCTGCCTCCCTTAACTGAAGGAGGAACACTCGAGTATGCGCTCTCTCCGCTGTGACGTCTCTTGTTTGAACTTGGGCCATTGCGCATGCGCTAGGGTTGCCACCTGTGTATTTTTGCTCTGAATTTCGTGTCCTGTATAATATGAAAATTATATGGGACACGAAATTCAGAAGCTGAAAATACACAGGAGCTGAAAATAAGGGACACAAAATTCAGAGCAAAAACACGGGATGTACCCTATAATACGGGAAAGTTGGCAACCCTACCTTGGGGGGGGGGTCACAAGGGGGGGTGCCAGAGGGGTCACCAAAGACCATAAAAGAACACAGTAACGGATCCTGGACATAGAGCGCCAATCCGACCTAGCCTGTTCCCCAGCCTTCATTGTTAGAGAAGCCACTAGATACCTCACTGCCCCCATGGCATACCTAACAGACCTGGAGGTGCCCAAACACCGAAGGGCTTTTACCCTGGCAAGATGCCATGCCCTCCCATCGGCTGTATTGGAGGGGAGGTATCGGAAGACCCCCTTCAAGCAGAGACTATGCCCCTGTGGGTCTGGTCATGTGGAAACAACTGAGCACGTGCTTCTTCAATGCATGTTCTACAGAGATCTTAGATCCAATCGCATTGGACCATGGCTTTTAAAGTACCCGGGGCGCAGTGAAAGATGTTATTCCACCCTGCTGCTTTCGGACTCTAGCACTGCAATGACTTACAGTGTTGCTAAGTTCTGTGCTGCTGCCCTTAATATCAGACGGGAGATGATTGACATCGTAAGGCAACAATATCCTGTCTTTTAAAATATATTTTTATACTGGTTTCTAGTCTGATTTTAAATAACTGTTTACTGGGGAGTTGTCCTTCTCCTCTTAGGGCGCTTGTGCCCGCTTTGTGCTGGTCTGTGACCGTAATAAAGTTTTGATTGATTGAACACAGTATTTTCTGTTGGTCATGGGGGTTCTGTTTAAGAAGTTTGGCCCAATGCTATCAGTGGTGGAGTTCAGAATGCTCTTTGATTGTAGGTGAACTATACATCCCAGCAACCACAACTCCCAAATGCCAAGGTCTATTTGCCCCAAACTCCACCAGTTTTCGGTTTGGGCATATTGAGTATTTGTGCCAAGTTTGGTCCAGATCCAACATTGTTTGAGTCCACATTGCTCTCTGGATGTAGAAGAACTACAACTCCAAAACCCAAGGTCAATGCCCACCAAACCCTTCCAGTATTTTCTGTTGGTCATGGGAGTTCTGTATGCCAAGTTTGGTTGAATTCCATCATTGGTGCAGTTTGATTGTAAATTAACTTTAAATCCCTGCAACTACAACTCCAAAATGACAAAATGAGATCCCCCTCCCCCCAACCCCAAAGTTTTCAAATGGGCGTATCAGGTATTTGTGCCCAATTTGATACAGTGAATGAAAATATATCCTGCATATCAGATGTTTACATTACGATTCATAACAGTAACAAAATTACAGTTATGAAGTAGCAACGAAAATAATTTTATGGTTGGGGGTCACCACAACATGAGGAACTCTATTTAGGGGCCGCAGCATTAGGAAGGTCTGGTGGAAAAAGAAAGTGAGGAAAAGAGGAAGGACTGCCTTTCTGTATCTGTTTGCAGATGGGAAAGAGTGATGGGATGGGAGCACTTCCTGCCTCTTCCTCTGGTCACTGCCGTCACACTGCATCTTTAATAGAAACAGGTTACTTTCCTTCTCATTCCCCCTCTTTTATTCAGAATGGACTTTCATTCTATTTCCTCGTTTATATTCCCTATATGTATTTTTGCATAGGCGTAGACATTTTAAGATTAACAATATAATTTACACCCCCTCAAATAAACAGATCCTTCCCTTCTCTTAACTCTTCCAAAGTTTGTTGCTTACATGCCCCTGAATTTTACCCTCTATTCATAGTAGTATGTAGTTTATTGCATTAGCCACAAGGCCATATCAAGCAGAACAAACCATGCAAAAGAAATACATGTATCAAGCGTTGAACAGTGGTTCCGTAATGTGCAACAGTACATTAAACAACCGTTCTGTAATAAAATAACAAATACTCTCCTGGCACCCCTGCCTTTCTGCTTCATTTTCGTCAAAATTCCTAGTCTATATACCAGGGGTGCTCAGAATGGTGATCTCGATCACCAGGGTGATCTTCGGGCCTCATCCTGGTGATCTTAAGGCCCCTGACCAGGTTTTTTGTTGTTGGTCCTCTTCACGCGCCCCTGCACACTACAAAGAAGTCCTCCGTCGTTGCTCCTCCCCGCTCCCTGCTCGTGCGCCGCCTCCAAAAGCTCCAGAGTCCAAGAGGCAGAATGGGCCCCCTCTTTTGGATTCCTCCTCCTCCCTCCACCCTTCTCCAGCCACTCAGAGTCGTAGGAGACCAAAGGGGGCGGGCCTGGATGACGTGATGCATGGCTGGCCCCGTGCGCATGCGCAGAAGCGCCCATTCTGCCTTTCGGACTTCTCGTGAGCTCTTGGAGGCGGCACGCATGCTGGTGGCATGGAAATAGGAGCAACGATGGAGGAGAAGAAGAAGGACGCTTTGGGGTCATTTCCTTACCGCATCTCAAAGGTCGGTCTTTTTACTTTGGGGTGGGTGCTTGATTGTTCTGTGGCATGTCTCTTTGTTTATTTTTGATGTTTAGAAATGGCCTTTTAGCTCCAAAGCCTCTCTGCTTGCTTTGTTCCTGTTGGGGAATATGGAAATGTGGGAGAAATGGGGTGGTTGGATGTATTTATGCATGCCCCTTTGTTTACCTTGCTGAGTATTAAATGGCCTTGCAGTTCAAAACCCTCTCTTCTTACTTTCTGGCTGATAATATGTGTGGTAATATGGCAGTGTGGGAGACATGGGGTGGTTGGATGTATTTTTATGCTCTGTTTTATATTGTTGTTATTAAATTGAAATGTTGATGTTTTATAACTTCATTTTATGTAAACTGCCCCGAGCCTGCTGGAAGGAGCGGTACATAAAAATGAATACTAAATATAAATAAATAAATAAATAAGAAAATATGTTTTACATTTCTGGGTAGGTGATCTTTGGGACTTGGTTTTTTAATCAGTAGCTCCCCTGCTGAAAAAGTGTGAGCACCCCTGCTATTTACCCATCTATTTGTTCCTCAAGTATCCTCATCCCCTCTGCAATCAATTCCAATTGAGGCAATATATCGTTGTCTACTTTTACTAGCTTTGTAGATGAATGTTGCTACTTTGGTAAATAATAACTGGTTGGGATTCGAGAGGAGGAATATAGTTCTATTAGTCGGAGTCCAGTGGGATTTATTGAGTAAGAAAACTTCAAGTAGAAATTTTCTTTCTTTTTCATATATTACACACTGGTGGAGGATATGATTTAGATCTTCCACCTCCTGGGCCCCACAGACACATGTTCTCTCTGTGTAAGGGATGGAATGGTATCTACCATATCTAACCATTGATTCATTCTGTTCAAACCTTGCCCTTGTCAGAGCCACTCTTAGGTGTCTTGATAGATTAGCCGTCAGATAGTGGGCACGACTGTAGGTGGGATTCAGTGCCGCTAGCCATTTCAAAGAGCCTGCACTAGCGAGGCACGCCAAGTCCTCTTGGGCTTGAATGTCTAAAATTCTCTGTTTCACCTCTGCTCTAACTTTGATGGTATTATTGCTCAAGGAGTCTAGTGGTAACTCCCAACACCTGTCTTAAAAAATGTGTTTGGTTCTGATCAAACATGGGCATTTTAAAAGGTCCCCATAATTCGGCTCCATATAGCAGTAAAGGGATGATTTTGGCTGAGTACACTTTGAGAATGGGACCAAGAGATCCAGGATGATGGTGATTTACCAACCGTAGCAATTGGTTGGAACGGGCACTCGCTTTTATTGTGCAGGAGTGGCACTGGTCTAGCCATTTGCCTGTGTCTGAGAAGGTTAGGCCTAGATAGGTGTAGGTTGCTACCTGTTCTATGCCTACGCCATCTAAGGACCATTTGTGCTTCTTTGATCTTGTGGCGAAGCACATGACTTTGGATTTGTCTTTATTGATGGATAGACCATTTTTTGGGCATACCCTTGGAATGTTTTCAGGGTCCTCCTTAAGCCAACCTGAGTGTGGGAAAGCAGCACAATGTCATCAGCATATAATAGAGAGTTGCCCTGTATGTATTTTTCCTTTCCCTATATGTATTTTTGCATAGGCGTAGACATTTTAAGATTAACAATATAATTTACACCCCCCCTGAAATAAACAGATCCTTCCCTTCTCTTAACCCTTCCAAAGTTTGTTGCTTACATGCCCCTGAATTTTACCCTCAATTCATAGTACAATTCACAATGTTAGCCCCCAAACTGCCCATGGCCTGTACATGAGTCAGTTTATACACATATAGGTAAAGGTAAAGGTTTTCCCCTGACATTAAGTCTAGTTGTGTCCGACTCTTGGGGGTGGTGCTCATCTCAAATTCTAAGATGAAGAGCCAGCGTTGTCCATAGACACCTCCAAGATCATGTGGCCAGCATGACTGCATGGAGCGCCGTTACTATCCCGCCGGAGTGGTACTTATTGATCTACTCACATTTGTTTATTTTCAAACTGCTAGGTTGGCAAAAGCTGGGGCTAACAGTGGGAGCTCACACCGCTCCCTGGATTCGAACCTGTGATCTTTCGGTCAGCAAGTTCAGCAGCTTAATGGTTTAACCCACTGCACTACCGACGTCTCCATATGCAAATATGTATGATGAATAATTCCTAAAACCTGCATAATCTAAATGAGAATCAGAGTTTGAAAGAAGTGTGCCATGCTACCTGGGGGATACTGAAAGACAAAACACACAAAAATAAATACTACCCACATCTGAGTAGAGTAAGGATCCTTCTTGTCCTGATATGACAGTGGAAGCCATACACATAGAAAAAAGGATGACCTAAATTATTTAGGAGTTGGAGCACTTTCCGCACTCAGATACGTGAATCCTCCCCTCCAGATGTTCTTGATTACAACTCAAATCCTCTTTGATCAGTTGGTCAATGGAGAGGATTACATACATAATTCTATAGTATGCTTCTTCCAGAAATTACCACAGAGTCAACCTGGTGGACCTTGCAAATTCTTTGGGGGGGGGTTACTCTGGTCAATATATATAATACCGTGTTTCCCCGAAAGTATGGCACCCCCGATTGTAAGACGTATCGGGGTGTCAGGGGTCGGCTAATGTAAGCCGTACTCGAATGTAAGCCGCACTCGCCGCCACGCCCACCCCCGCCGCCATCACGGCCCCATCGGCCGCGCACACCTCCGCGGCACACCTCCTTTCTGCCAGGCCTCCAAGGGAGGGGAAGAGAGCCAGAAGCATGGCAAAGCGTGCGCTGCGCCAGAGTGACGCGTCGTCGCTTTGCCCCGCCCTGGCTCTCTTCCCCCTCCTTTCCTTTTCTCTCCAAGAAAGGAAGGGAGAAGAGAGCCAGGGGCGGGGCAGAGCGATGACGCGTCACTCTGACGCGCGCCGTCGCTTGCCCCTAGCCCCTCTTCCCTCTCCTTCCTCCTTTCTCCAAGAAAGGGAGGGAGAAGAGAGCCAGGGCGGGGCAGAGCGATGACGCATCACTCTGACGCGTCGTCGCTTTGCCCGCCCCTAGCCCTCTCCCCCCTCCTTTCCTTTCTCCAAGAAAGGGAGGGAGAAGAGAGCCAGGGCGGGGCAGAGCGATGACGCGTCACTCTGACGTCGTCGCTTTGCCCCGCCCCTAGCCCTTCCCTCCTCCTTTCCTTTCTCCAAGAAAGGGAGGGAGAAGAGAGCCAGGGGCGGGCGGGGCAGAGCGATGACGCGTCACTCTGACGCGTCGTCACTTTGCCCCGCCCTAGCCCTCTTCCCCCTCCTTTCCTTTCTCCAAGAAAGGGAGGGAGAAGAGAGCCAGGGGGGGGCAGAGCGATGACGCGTCACTCTGACGCGTCGTCGCTTGCCCCCGCCCTCTAGCCCTCTTCCCCCCCTTTCCTTTCTCCACGACAGGGAGGGAGAAGAGAGCCAGGGGCGGGGCAGAGCGATGACGCGTCACTCTGACGCGTCGTCGCTTTGCCCCGCCCCTAGCCCTCTTCCCCCTCCTTTCCTTTCTCCAAGAAAGGGAGGGAGACGAGAGCCAGGGGCGGGCAGAGCGATGACGCGTCACTCTGACGCGCCGTCGCTTGCCCCGCGCCTAGCCCTCTTCCCCTCCTTTCCTTTCTCCAAGAAAGGAGGGAGAAGAGAGTCAGGGGCGGGGCAGAGCGATGACGCGTCACTCTGACGCAGCGGCGCTTTGCCATGCTTCTGGCTTTTTTCCCCCTCCCTTTCTTTGTCCAGAAAGCTGCGCCGTGGACGTGTGCCGCGGCGGCGTGACGGCGGCGGCGGCGTGGCGATGGGGTACGTCTTAGTTTATATAAGACGTACTCCGAAAGTAAGACGTTGGGGGACTTTTCGGGGGGAAAAGAAAGTAAGACGCTGTCTTACTTTCGGGGAAACACGGTATATTGTATTTATTATATTATATTATATGTGTTTTCGAAGGCTTTCATGGTCGGAATCACTGAGTTTTCCATCTGTATGGCCATGTTCCAGAAGCATTCTCTCCTGACATTTTGCCCACTTCTATGGCAGGCATCCTGATAGGTTGTGAGGATGCCTGCCATAGATGTGGGTGAAACATCAAGAGAGAATGCTTCTGGAGCATGACCATACAGCCCAGAAACCTCACAGTAACGTATATTATATTTTATTGCTCCTGCTAATATATAGATATATACACAAACACATGTACACATAAATCCATATTGCTAAAACACGCAAAGACACATGCACACTTACACATATACAGGTTCAGCATCTCTCAACCAGAATTCCAAAATCCAAAACACTTCATAATCTAAAATCATCCAAATGGGTAGATGAGATAGCGACATCTTTACTTTCTGATAGTTCGAAATACACAAAAGTTGTTTCATGCACAAAATTATTTAAAAGTTCATAGAAAATTACCGTCAGGCTATGCATATAAGATGTACATGAAACATAAATGCATTTCCTGTTTAGATTTGAGTCTCATCTCTCATTATGTACATATATGTTTAGATTTGAGTCTCATATCTCATTATGTACATATATGTAAAGGAAGGTATTGCAGATTTTTTTAATCCCAAAAACTTCAGGCTCCAAGCATTTTCATTGTTCTGGGTGTATTGTTGTGTTCGGTGTATTGTTGTGCCTTTTATGTTTGGAATTCATCCTGAGTCTCTCAGAGAAGATGAGGTGGAATATAAATAAAGCACTGTTGTTGTTGTTGTTGTTGTTGTTATGGCCATTACACCGGGAATGTGGCGCAGCTGGCTAAGTGTGAGCTGCATAAGATCTCTCTGACCAGCAGGTCACGAGTTCGAGGCCTGCCCGGGTCGAGGTGGGTTCTCGACCTTAAGTGTAGCCTGCTGTCGACCTTTGCAGCCTGAAAGACAGTTACATTTCTCAAGTAGGAGATAAAGGTACCACATTAAAGTGGGGAGGCAAATTTTGACTGATTTATGAGGCCACTAAAAATAACCTAGGAATCGCTGAGGAATGCGGAAGAACAACAAGGGACGCTGGAAAACGCTGAGAGATGGGGAGTGCATCAGCTCCCCCTGGTGGCCAGAAAATTTGCCTCTGTTCGCGTAATATGTGTGTAATATGTCAAAAATGTATGTACTGTACTGTACTGTGATAAATGTCACATGTTTATATGTCATATGTTGAACTGCAAGTATGTGTACTGTAATCTGCAAGTATGTGTACTGTAAGTGTAAGATTGTCTGCAAGTATGTGTACTGTAATCTGCAAGTATGTGTACTGTAAGTGTAAGATTGTCTGCAAGTATGTGTACTGTAATCTGCAAGTATGTGTACTGTAAGTGTAAGATTGTCTGCAAGTATGTGTACTGTAATCTGCAAGTATGTGTACTGTAAGTGTAAGATTGTCTGCAAGTATGTGTACTGTAATCCGCTCTGAGTCCCTTTCGGGATGAGAAGAGCAAAATATAAATTATAAATAAAGTAAATGAATAAATAAATAAAATACTATTTCTTAGTTGGCTTTCCCCATGGATCAAGTGAGAAACAATAACATATTAAAAATCAGCATATACAATGAGTTAAAACACATAACTCAATTAAAACATCAATTTCACTCAATACGTATTAGAACAACCAGTATCTAATTTAAATTCCATAACTTGAAATTCATAATTTACAAATCATTTAGAAGCGCCTGCAGGAGGAGAGAGGTCTTTATTTCTGTTCTAAATACATATAAGAAAAGGAATATTCAACCTATATGTACATTATCCAAAGCTGAAAGTTTGTTTCACGTCCCCTGGTGTAAGAAGAACGCACATGCTCCTTCTTTTTGCACCATCATCACCTTCACCTTCGGATTGAACAGGTTTTACAAGTTTTTTAAACAAAGCAAAAAAAACAAACCCCTGCTAAAACCTGTTTAGCAGAATGGGATAATCCTGCATGCTAAAACCAACAATCCCTCTTTCATGGCACCTTTCTCTGATATAAGAAAAAATAAGAACGCCAATCATCATACGACAACAGGGCAAAACACGTTATCTGGTGAGCGGAAGTCCAACAGAATTCAATGCGACTTCCTTCTAAGTGCAGTTTTACATTCAACCTGCAGTTTAGGCAGTGGTGTATTGCTGACAGAGCTAAAGCATTTTACTAGCAGCATACTCTATGCTTCCTCACACATACTAATCAACTCTGAAAGGCTGAAATTATAAGATGCCTTATAGATATACCAAAAACCTACCTCTGACCCACAGGGAATCCTTTGTTAGCTCCAGAAGAAAAAGAGAAGACTCAGAAAGTGACTGGATATAGACACATGCCCGGTGGCTCATGATGCGCAACACTCAGAGGACAATAACTACTTCCTAATCTAATCAGAGGATCAGCTAATTCTGAAAGCGTCAGACAAGGATGATCCTTCATAATCCTTTTTAAATGAAACGATTTTTTAAAAATGCATAGCACCTAGGTCAAGCATCCATTTTGCCTTTGGTCAAGAGACAAAACCTACTGAGGATTCAAACAAGCTCGCTGTGTGTCTTCAAGTCATTCCCAACCCATGGCATCCCTAAAGGGAGCCTATCACAAGGTTTCCTCGGCCCAGGTCTCCATGGTCAGCAAGGCGTCGTTTTTCCACCTACGACAGGCTAGGCGACTGGCCCCCTACCTGTCCAGGGATGACCTGGCCACGGTGATCCAAAAGACGGTCATCTCGAGACTGGACTACTGTAACGCCCTCTACGTTGGCCTTCCCTTGTCGACAATCCGGAAACTCAAGCTGGTGCAGAATGCCGCGGCTCGCTTGCTGGTGGGAGCACCAGTGAGGGAGCATATCACTCCCATCCTCCGGCAACTGCACTGGCTTCCCATCGAGTACCGGATTGCCTTCAAGGTGTTGGTTTTAACCTTTAAGGCCTTGTACGGTTTGGGGCCTGTGTACCTGAGGGACCGCCTTACCCCGCACGTTCCCCGAGATCACTGCGCCGGAAGAGCAAAATTTGTTGGTGGTTCCATCGTCCCGCTCCTGCCACCTGTCCAGCACTAGACAGAGAGCTTTCTCTGCTGCGGCTCCAGTACTCTGGAACTCGCTCCCTGAGCACATTCGAGCGATCCCTGAACTCCTTCCCTTTCGAAGGGAATGTAAGACGGCTTTTTTCAGGCTAGCGTTTGGCTAAACCCAAATGTGATTGGCTCGTCCTGCTTCAGTGTCACGTTGCACGGACTTGACCGGCCCCTTAATCACACACACAGAGACGGACTGAAGGCTAACTACTTTATTGAATATAAAAACAGTTCAAAAGGTATATTGTCCATAAAAATAGCAAAAGCAAATCCAAAGGTAAAAGGCAATCAAATGTCCAAAAGAACTTGGTAAAGTATCCAAAAGACTTGGCAAGGCTCCGCACAGCAATGCGGATTCAGGAACAAGGCAAGGTACAAGATGCAAAACAAGACTTGGTAAGCCACTAGCCAACCTAGCTCGTGGACCAGCTTCGCTCACGTCTGCTCAGAAGAGACGTGGCCGAGTACTGAGGATCCGTTCCCACGGATCCTATACTTAATCTTTCTGCCGAGGTCCCCCGACGCCTAGGCTTCGTCGCCTCCAATCTCTGCTGACGGACCTCGGCCTGTCTAGGCTATGGTACCAGCCCCTCCTGCTAGTCTCGATGTCCCGTCTCCTATCGAAAGCACAGCCTTGCCTCCCAACATCTGCTGCCCTATCTCCGTGAGAGCTCCCTCCTAGATTCTTCCCAGCTGCTCTCTTCCATGTTTTCACTCAAAGGATCCTGTGAACCTCTCCCCCCTGGCCGTTCGTAAGTTTCGCTATCACTGCTTTCCATTTGCACCTGGTTATCTGTCTCGTCGTAAGGGTCAGGCCAACCTTCCTCCCATGCCAAGCTTTCTGTGGGAGGCCCAGTGATGGGAAACTCTCCTTCTGCTAACCCTTCTAAATCCTCTTCAGAATCCATCTCCGCTGCTGCAGGCCCCAATGCCAATGGGACCCCCGGTCCTGCCCCCTGCCCCCCAGGCACAAACGAGAACTGCTGTGCTACATTCAGTTAAAGAATTGTTGACCCGTTCCACCTTGGTTATGTATCGTGTTTTTACTATGTGTTTTTATTGTATGTTTTATTATATGTTTGCAATTGTGATCCGCCCCGAGCCTGCAGGGAGGAGCGGAATATAAAACCGGAGAAATAAATAAATAAATAAAAGTTTCCCATTGTTGAGGCTGAGAGTGTGACTTGTCCGAAGGTCACTCAGTGGGTGTTCTGGCTGAGCAAGCATTTGAATCTAGGTCTCCAGAGTCACAGTCAGGCGCTCCAAACACAACAGCACTCTCTAACACAGTGTTTCCCAACCAGTCTGCCACGGCACACTAGTGTGCCGTGAGCGAACATCAGGTGTGCCGTGGGAAATTGGAACCTCCAATACCCTTTCTTCCCCCTCCTGCCGAACACTTTTTCTTCTCCACTCGGGCTCCCTTCTTCCCAGCCTCGCTCTGCTCGCTTTGCCTCACTTTGCACATGCTGCCGTGAGCGTGTCCAGGAGGGGAGGGGAGAGGGAGGAAGAAGTGGGGCGACTCTGCGCAGTAACGCCCGCACGGGTCACGTCTTCCTCCCCCCCCTCCTTTCCTGAACACGCTCACGCTGCCCCCTCGGATCAAAATGGAAGCAGAAGCGGTAGCGTGAACAAAGCGAGCAGAGCAAGGCAGGGAAGAAGGGAGCAGAGCAAGGCTGGGAAAAGGGCCTGAGGCTGCTAGGAATGGTGGGAGTTGGAGTCCAAAACACCTGGAAGGTCCAGGTTTGCCCATGCCAGCTTTCGACAGAGACCTCTTCCTCCCCCTTCCCCTTCGCGCCCTTTCTTCCCCCTCCTGCCGAACACTTACTTTTTCTTCTCCACTCAGGCTCCCTTCTTCCCAGCCTCGCTCTGCTCACTTTGCCTCGCTTCATTCACACTGCCGTGTGGGCACTACTGCGCAGACTCACCCCACATCTTCCTCCCTCCCCCCTCCCCTCCTGAACACGCTCACGCTGCCCTCTCGGATCAAAATGGTGGCAGAAGCGAGCAGAGCGAGTCTGGGAAGATGGGAGCCCGAGTGGAGAAGAAAAAGTGTTCGGCAGGAGGGGGAAGAAAGGGTATTGGAGGTTCCAATTTCCCACGGCACACCTGATGATCGCTCACGGCACACTAGTGTGCCGTGGCACACTGGTTGGGAAACACTGTGTTAGAGAGTGCTGTTGTGTTTGGAGCGCCTGACTGTGACTCTGGAGACCTAGATTCAAATGCTTGCTCAGCCAGAACACCCACTGAGTGACCTTCGGACAAGTCACACTCTCAGCCTCAACAATGGGAAACCTTGCCGAGGAAACCTTGTGATAGGCTCCCTTTAGGGATGCCATGGGTTGGGAATGACTTGAAGACACACAGCGAGCTTTATTGAATCCTCAGTAGGTTTTGTCTCCGAAGAAAAACTAAGTGTTCGGCAGGAGGGGGAAGAAAGGGCGCGAAGGGGAAGGTGGAGGAAGAGGTCTCTGTCGAAAGCTGGCATGGGCAAACTTGGACCTTCCAGGTGTTTTAGACTCCAACTCCCACCATTCCGAGCAGTCTCAGGCCCTTTTCCTTTTCCCCCTCAGCCACTTAAGCAGGAAAGGGCCTCAGGCTGTTAGGAATGGTGGGAGTTGAAGTGCAAAGCACCCAGAGGGCTGAAGTTTTCCCATACCTGTTTTAGAGACCTTAAAGTGGTGAGCCTCCTTCCAACATTGTGATTCTGGATAGAAAACGAACAGCAACATAACATGACATTGTTTGAATCCACAGTGCTCTCTGGGTGTAAGTGAACTACAACTTCCAAACTCAAGGTCAATTCCCAAGCAAACCCTTTCAGTACTTTGTTGGTAATGAGAGTTCAATATGCAAAGTTTGGTTCAATTCCATTGTTGCAAGAGTTCAGGATGCTCTTTGATTGTGTGATAACTATAAATTGAGCAAGACCTTCATGTGTGTCTTTCTGCCATTCCTGCCAGGATATCTATGTTGTGTTCATCAAAACAGGCCCAGGTTTCACACTGAGTGTATAAATACATTTAAAAACATATTAACTATATGTATTACTGTGTTAGAGTGTCATTTTGTGTCATTTTGGTTGGTGGTGTGCCCCAGGATTTTGTAAATTTAAAAAATGTGCCGCGGCTCAAAAAAAGGTTGAAAAACACTGCTCTAACAGACAAGTAATACTCTTTGCCAAATGTTGCTCCTCAAGTGTCTACTGGCATATATAAGACTAGCTGTACCCGGCACGCGTTGCTGTGCCCTATTTAGGAGATGCGAGAAAGTCTGAGTATGTAAGGGTTGGAATTGTTGAAGTGAATTGGGTGTTTTATGTTTGTGCCTCAGCTCTTTGCCTGCAGTCCTTCGGGTTTGACTTGTACCATGGCCAGGACGAATCAGCTTGGGGAGGGCTTGTCCTGTCAGGGGATCTCTACCTTCACAGGTGTCCAGTGTCTGTTGGGGACTGTTAAAAATCCTTTCCGTATCCTTTTAGCCACCTTTCTCAAGATCTGCATGTCTAGCTTACTTTCTGCTCCTCTCTTTTTCAAGATGTCCTGCTCTGTGTCTTTTGCACCCATTGGTCGATGTCCGATGAGGCTTTCCTCATGGACAGGCCATCTGAGGGAGCTCTTCCAGCGCTGGGCATCAGAAGGTACTTGGTGATGACCTCCATCCCTTGGAGCCAGCATATAGAGGGGCTGGAGCACCCTCCTTGGCAAACCCCATTGTTGCTGGATGGTCCTCTTATTAATGGGGAATTCCAAGCCACTGGAGATCTTTTGGAAAAGGAAGAAGAGCTCCCCTTGAATGGTGTTGATCTCCATCATGGGTCTTCTGATTTGAAAGTGTTGGAGGAGGCTCTGGCACTCCTCTGACAGTTTGTTATGGGTCGGAATGTTCATGTTGGCTGGCCAGTACAGGAGTTATGCAAATCCGCCCTTATTGGCAGCCAATCATGTTGTCAGAATGTAGAGGCTGGGAGAGTCGTTGAGGATGCTGGGAAAGGATGCTGGGGGAAATGTAGTTTATTTTTACTCGTTGTTGTTTTCTGGGGCCTTTTAGGTTTTGGGGGGGAAAGTTTTTTTGCTACAAACGTACCTTGTCTGAGGTCTATTTCTGTTGGCAAGTTTGGTGTCTCTGCGTTGTAAGATTTCTCGGTCTTTCCATGACGACTCTTCCTTTATATATATATAGATATAAATGTTCATTTTTTTGTTCAACAATAAGTGTGAATTCTTCTTCATGGAAAAATAAGACATCCCCTGAAAATAAGACCTAGCGTATCCTTGGGAGCAAAAATTAATATAAGACACTGTGTTATTTTCAGGGAAACAGGTAGTACCCCTGCATTTGCTGCAGAAAAAAGATGGAGCTACCAGCTGGGTCTTCAAATGAACATATGCTTTGAAACTATGACACACTGCATTCAATGGAGAGAAAGAAGACATAATTATATTTGTTTTTGGCATTTCTTGCTTCTGGGTTCTAACATAAGAACATAAGAACATAAGAAGAGCCATGCTGAATCGGGCCTCAGCCCATCTAGTCCAGCATTCTGTGTCACACAGTGGCCCACTAGTTGTACACAGGGATCTCTAGCAGAAAGGAGGGCAAAACCCTCACCTGCTCCCGACCCCCACAACCAGTACCCGGGAAATCCTGCCTGCCTCCATCACACACAGGTGGCAGGTCCATTTCAGTAGCTACTGATTTGGTATCCATGAATCCATTTCAGGTACCGCTGTCACAACCTCCTCTGATTGACCCTCTGGTATCCACCTTGGAGCTTTAATCCTGACAGAGAAAATATTTTTTCTTTATTCAATCCCCTGATTTTATACACTTCGATGAACGCTGTCTTTCAAGGCTGAAAAAGACCAGGCTGACCTGCTGCTCCATCCCTTGGATCATTCAACCTTTTCCCGTTATATCCTCTGCGGAGACAAGAAATTGTACACAGTACTCCAAATGTGGCCTTACCATAGATTTGTAGAGAGGTAATACAACACAATGACCCTTCCTGATCATGCCACTGGGTTGACATCTTCATTGAGCTGTCCACCAAAACCCCAAGATCCCTTTCCTGCTTTGTCTCGGAGCTTTGACCCCATCAATTGGTAGGTGTAGTTGGGGTTCTTTGCCCCGATGTGCATGACTTTACACTTGTTTAGGTTAAAATGCATTTGCCACTTTGTTGCCCATTCACTCAATTTCGAGAGATCTTTCTGGAGCTCTTTACAATCAGTTTCATTTTTAACTACCCTCAACAATTTAGTGTCAGTCATGCAAACTTTGCTACCTCAGAATTTACTCCTACATCCAGATCATTAATGAATAAATTAAAAGTAACGGACCCAAAACTGAACCTGGGGTACGCCCTTCTCACCTCTTTCCATCCAGAGAAGTGTCCGTTTATTACCACCCTTTGTTTCCTACAGTTTAGCCAGGTTCCAATCCAGGACAAGACCTGTCCCCTGATTCCATGGCTGAAGAGCTTATTTAGGAGCCTTTGGTGAGGGACTTTGTCAAAAGCCTTTTGAAAGTCAAGGTAAACAATATCGACTGGGTCCCCTAACCAAAGACAGAAAGCCATCAACCCAGTGAACTAACCTTTTATCACCACAGTCCTTGCTTTAATTTGCTAGAAGCAAATTACTAAATACCTAGAGGCTTAGCCTAGCAGTTTTCCTTGAAAAGCTGCTTTTCTGCCATCACTAAGTAAGCCCACTTTGCTGCTAAAGGTATTATGTTCTTCATTCCATTTAATGACTTAAACCCACCGAAAGAAAGGAGATGAAAAGGAGGCCTACGTAAGCTAGAATAAGTGCCCAAGCTGCAAAACCACAAACCTGGCATATGCACCTTATGCCTCACAAATGATAAACACCTTGGAGAGAGGACTTTGGCATCAAGGGGAAAGGTGCCGTGTTAATGCTTTCCCTATTTGAAGCTATTCACAACTATGAGCATCCAGCACTCTGAAGGACTTTGCACCCACCCACTCTCTGCTTTGAGACGGGACATTCCTCAGCATTAGAACTGAGACGGATGACAACTTGAAAGAAGGATTGTCATAAGTGATGAGACTCTACTTTTGAATTTATTTCCAACTTTTTATTAAGCTTTGGTGATGGCTGTCACTCACCATTATGCTTTATTACATCACAACGATTACAATCATCATAATTATAACATCATGATGATAAAGAAGGTGGAGGAGAAAGAAGAAATATAATTTAAAATAAAACAATACTCACCAACACTTCAAATTTATTTTTGCGTGCCTTCAAACTGTTTCAGACTGATGCCGATTCTATGGTGAACCTATCATAGGGTTTTGTTCAGTAACAGAGGGGTGTCCTTTCTGTTCTCTGAGGTTGAGAGAATGTGGCAAGGCCAAGTCTATAGTGGGGCTCAATGACCAAGTAGAGATTCAAATCCTGGTCTCCAGAGTATTCGTCCAACACTAAAAACTACTGCTTTGAAATATGTATTTGGGGGGGGGGAGTTTAAATTTGAAGAATGAATCATATTTAATTATTATCCTGCTTTGCAGCAGCTGCAGAAATGTTTGGCCTGGAAGTCAGCCTGAAGAAAACGGAAGTCCTCTACCAGCCCGCACCACAGGAAGAACACCATCATCCCCACGTCAGTATAGGCAAATCTGTGCTTAGGTCCGTTCAGCAGTTCACCTACCTGGGAAGCATCATCTCTTCAGACGCCAAGATTGACAAAGAGATAGATCACAGATTATCAAAGACATATAGTGCATTTGGAAGGCTTCACAAAAGAGTCCGGAGCAACAAGCACCTGAGGCAAAGCAGCAAAATCAGTGTGTACAGAGCTATCATACTGTCTATTCTCCTCTATGGGTCTGAAACATGGGTCACCTATCACCAACACCTACGACTCCTCGAACTCCTCATCAGCGCTGTCTTCGCACAATCCTAAATATACACTGGACCAACTATGTGACTAATGTTGCTGTCCTTAAGCAAGCAGGGATCATCAGCATTGAGGCTATGCTATTGAGAACACAGCTGCGCTGGGCAGGGCACATCTCAAGGATGGAAGACCACTGTCTCCCAAAGATACCACTCTATGGTGAACTCACCACAGGTCAGCGCAAGAGAAGCGCCCCCAAAAAGAGATATAAGGACTTCCCGAAACAACATCTCGGCCAGATTGATCACCAACAATGGTCCACCCTGGCCTCACATCGGGAGGCATGGAGACGCACTATCCACAATGCTGCGGCCTCTTTCGAGAAGACACGCCGAATGGGTCTCGAAGAGAAACGACAACGCAGAAAGAACCGCAACTTAGAAACAACATCACCCAAGGAGACTTTCTGCTGTGCTTTCTGCAACCGAACTTGCCTATCTCAGATTGGCCTTTTTAGTCATCAACGCGTTATAAAAAGCATGGGATGAGTCCTTCCTAAGAATCTTTGTTTGCGAAGTAATGCCAAGAGATATCATGACTTTTTCTCAACATGGAACCCAACTCAGTTTACAGTAAAGAAAGCATTGCCAGTGGTTTGAGAGATGGACAATTACTCTTCTCCCGCTTCTTGGCAAAATGGGGTTGGACTGGATGGCCCTCGAGGTCTCTTCCAACTCTATGATTCTAGAGACCCGGGTTCAATTTTCCTGTCAACCTAGAAACCTACTGAGTGACCCAGGGCAAATCAAACTTTCTCAGATCCAGAAAATCCTGTGACAGATGTGCCTTGGAGTTGACATAGGTTGGAAATGTTGAAGGCATAAAAACTACAACATCAGCCAGAAAGCACCCCCTCATAAGTAAAAATTAAAGGACATTATAAATAAGTCCTTGTCTCAGGGTGCATCTACTCTGTATAATTTTTTGTGTATTCAAATTTTTGATTTTATTGTTTACAAGTGATAAGCATAAGCAAAGATTACATTAGTTAGCAGAACAGCTACATTGCAGCATTCTAACCAATCCTTGCACTCCTACTTCTCACACATGAACCCACCACCCATGACCTCTGTTGCTACTCACTGTGAATCGCATTATCTAATACAGTGTTTCCCAACCTTTTTTGAGCCGTGGCACACTTTTTACATTTGCAAAATCCTGGGGCACACCACCAACCAAAATGACACAAAATGACACACTAACACAGTAATACATATAGTTACTATGTTTTTTAAATTTTTTCAATGAACGCAACATAGATATCCTGGCAGGAATGGCAGAAAGACACAAACTTCCCACACAGAACTCCCATAACCAAGAGAAAATGCTATAAGAGTTTGGTGGGCATTGGCCTTGAGTTTTGGAGTTGTAGTTCACCTATATCCAGAGGGCACTGTGGACTCAAACAATGTTGGATCAGGACCAAACTTGGCATGAATACTCAATGTGGACTCCCACGTGGGAGGCGCTGGTCTCTGCCCTCCACTTGCATCCTAGTGCCAGCGATCTTGCTGGGCCCTCCCCGCCTGCCCTCCTTCGATGCCAGGGTAGTGTCCCAGTAGGCATCGCTGCTGACTTCTTCCCTCCCTCCCTCCCCCTCCCCCACCCTTGTGTTTTTCCCGTGTCCATTGTATTTTTGTGTTGTTTGGTGTTGCCACTGGGCACTCAAACTTTTGTAAACCGCTCCGAGCCTACGGGGAGTGGCGGTATACAAGTTTGACGTATAAATAAATAAATAAATAAATATAAATATGCCCAATAATGAATGCAGATGGAGTTCATGGGAAATAAGACCTTGACATTTGGGAGTTGTAGTTGCTGGGATTTATAGTTCCCCTACAATCAAAGAGCATTCTGAACCCCACCAATGATAGAACTGAGTCAAACTTCCCACACAGAACCCCCAGGAGGCAAGAGGAGGTCTCTACTTGGGGAAAGGGAGGCGGGCCTTCCCAATGCATGGAGAGGGAGAGGCCAAGTAGACAACGGGTGGGGAGGGGGGTGTTTGTAATTTTGTGCCTTTATCGAGGTAGGTTTCTTAGGGTTTTTATACTTCAACACACTAGACCTCCCCCCCCCCGGGAGGTTCCAATTTCCCATGGCACACCTGATGATTGCTCACGGCACACTAGTGTGCCCCGCCACACTGGTTGGGAAACTCTGATCTAATAAAATCTACCCTTATAACTACTTAAGTAAATTCCCGTGGTCTGTATAATCAATCCAGTTTGACATCACTTTAGAATTAATCCAGTTTGACATTACTATGGAATTGTAAATGTTAAATAATGAGTCTTGTTTTTGGGTTAAATATGGATCTGCAAGGGTTTTGAGTGGAATGGTTCCACTCAAAATGGTTTATGTGTTCTTGTTATGTACGGCATTGAATGTTTGATGACTTTGTTGTTCACCACCCTTTGTCACTTTGGGGAGATAGGATGGCATAAAAAATAAAGGTGATGATGATGATGATGATTATTATTATATCACTTTACCTGTTCTGGCTAAAGGCTATGTAATCATGGAAGTAGTGGCTTTCTCTGCCAAAGAGTGGTGATGCTTCACCAATCCCAGAATTCCATAGCTTTGAGCCATGGCAGCTAAAGTGATGTCAACAATCTATAGTGTTTCACAACCTGGGGGTCGGGACCCGTATGGGGGTCACAAGGGGGTGTCAGAGGGGTCGCCAAAGACCATCAGAAAATACATGATTTTCTATTGGCCATGGGGGTTCTGTATGGGACGTTTGGTTCAATTCCATTGTTGGTGGAGTTCAGAAAGCTCTTTGGTTATATGTGAACTATAAATCCCAGCAACTACAATTCTCAAATATCAAGGTCTATTTTCCCCAAACTCCACCTGTGCTCACATTTGGATATATTGAGTATTTGCGCCAAGTTTGATCCAGATCTATCATTTTTTGAGTCCACAGTGCTCTCTGGGTGTAGGTGAACTCCAACTCCCAAACTCAAGGTCAATGTCCACCAAACCCTTCCAGTATTTTCTGTTGGTCATGGGAGTTCTGTGTGCCAGGTTTGGTTCAACTTCATCGTTGGTGGAGTTCAGAATGCTCTTTGTAGGTGAACTATACATCCCAGCAACTACACCTCCCAAATGACAAAATCACCCCCACACAACCCCACCAGTATTCATACTTGGATGTATCAGGTATTTGTGCCAAATGTGGTCCGGTGAATGAAAATACATTTTACATGATGATTCATAACAGTAGCAAAATTACAGTTATGAAGTAGCAATGAAAATGATTTTATGGTTGGGGGTCACCACAACATGAGGAACTGTATTAAGGGGTCGTGGCATTGGGAAGGTTGAGAAACACTGGTGTAGACGCAGCCTGATTTGAACCCGTACTTCCATATCCAAGACTAGGAACACCCTGTGGCACAATGGGCTAAACCCTTGTGCCAGCAGGACTGAAGACCAACAGGTCGGAGGTTTGAATCCAGGGAGAGCATGGATGAGCTCCCTCTGTCAGCTCCAGCTTCCTATACGGGGACATGAGAGAAGCCTCCCACAAGGATAGCAAAACATCAAAAACATCCAGGCATCCCCTGGGCAATGTCATTGCAGACGGCCAATTCTCTCACACCAGAAGCACTTGCAGTTTCTCAAGTCGCTTCTGAAACAAAATGTACCGTATTTTTCGCACCATAAGACGCACCTGCTGATAAGACGCACCTAGATTTTAGAAGAGGAAAATTGGAAAAAAAATATTTTGAGCCAAAAAGTGGGCCCCGGCGCTTGCCTGCCTGGAAGGGTGGACCCTCCTCGGCGCCCTCCGCCATCCCTAAGCCTTTCCCTTGGCCGCCTCCTCCTCGGTCCCGCCTCCTCCTCCGCCTCCTCCTCCTCCATCGCCGCCCGCCTCCGCCTGCCGCCGCCTACCTCTGCCTCCCTCCCTCGCCGCCCTGCCGCCGCCGCCGCCCGCCGCCTACCTCTGCCTCCCTCGCCGCCGTCGCATGGGCATTAGGTCCCAAGCAGCGTCTGGCGTTTGACACAGGCGCGCCTGGCGCGCTGACGCAGGCACGCCTGGTGCGCTCGGGACCTACTGCCCATTCGTGCATGGGCAGTAGGTCCCGAGTGCGCCAGGCGCGCCTGCGTCAGACGTCAGACGCGCTTGGGACCTAATGCCCATGCGCGACGGCGGCGAGGAGGGAGGCAGAGGTAGGCGGCGGCGGCGGCGGCGGCGGCAGCGGGCGGCGGCGGCGAGGAGGCAGAGGTAGGCGGCGGCGGGCGGCAGCGGGAGGCGACGGAGGAGGAGGCGGGACCGAGGAGGAGGTGGCCAAGGGAAAGGCTTACTATCGCCTCCCCTCTTCGCTCCATAAGACGCGGCTGATTTTTCCTCCTACTTTGGGAGGAAAAACTGCGTCTTATGGAGCGAAAAATACAGTATTCTCCGAGACTTCCTCTCAGAGTTCCTGAGGCAAAGCATTTGCATTCCAAGCCTACAGTATTATTAGATCCAGCCAAACATGACTTTTGCTCACTCAAATGTTCTTTCTCTAAATCCAACACATTTTGGAAGAGATGTAAAACATGGCATTCAAGCAACAGCATACAGAGCCACGTATCCATGGCAGCCATAAATCATATCCAACTCTCAAAGATGTTACTGAAGTAAATTGAAGAGGGTCAACAGGTATGCATGAAGAAAGAGCTATCAAGCACTGCTCTGCTTCAGCTCCCATCCCCACATATGTTCAGCTTCTTGGTACACACCAATTATATTCAGTACTAGCTGAGGACCCAGCGGTGCCCGGGTTATTTGAGGAAGGCATTGTGTGCCAAGGTTGGTCCGTATCAGTTGTTCATTTGGCACGCAGTGGTTTTGGGAAGTGAGTGAAGGATTATGGACCATGGACCATAATCCATGGTCCATCCTCCTCCAAATTGCACCAGGATGTAGGGGGTTCTGTGTGCCAAATTTGGTCTTGATCAGTCATTGAATGAGGGTCGCAGCAGTCTCGGGAAGTGAGTGGAGGTACTTCAAGTCCCATCATCCGTGGTCCATCCTCCTGAAAACTGCACCAGGGTGTAAAGTGGGTCATGGGGGCTCTATGTGCCAAGTTTGATCTTGATAAGTCACTGGATGAGAGTCGCAGTGGTCTCAGGAAGTGAGTAAAGGTACTGCAAGTCCCATCATCCATAATCCGTCCTCCCCCAAACTGCACCAGAATGTTGAGTTGGCCATGGGGGCACTCTTTGCCAAGTTTTGTCAAGCTGAGGCCTAGTCTCGAAAATCAAGTTGAGGAAGCCTTACTGTCAATTCAGGCTGAGGCCTAGTTTGTAAAATCAGCTAAAGGAAGCCTTTTTGTAAAGAACTCTGTCTGGCACCTTTGAGATTTGGGATGTTGGAATGCTGGCCAATCCATGGTCCATCCTCCCTCAAACTGCACCAAGACGTAAAGTGGGTCTTGGGGGTTCTGTGTGCCAAGTTTGATTTTGTTGTCTCATTGTTGGGGGCTGCAAAAGTGTTTTGGACTGAAACTCCCACCATGCCTGACTGCCTCAGGCCTTTTCCTTACCCCCCTCTGGCACTTTTGAGTTTCGGAATGTTCGTGTTGGCTGGCCAATGGGAGTTGTTTATGCAAATAATCCCACAGTGGGACCCAATCAGAAAGCTGCCACAAATCCTTCCGCCCTCCGGATACAAACATACATACAAACATTCCGCTTTATAAAGGTATAGAGATAGAGATAGAGAAGAGATAGAGATTGTTGGGACTTTGAACACACATCCCCATCCATTCAATTATTGACAGAGCCAGCTAGAGCAGTGTTTCCCAACCGCTGTTCCGTGGCACACTACTGTTCCGTGACGGATCTTCTGGTGTGCCGTGAAAAATGTCTCTCCCTCCCCTTTCTCCCCCTCCTGCCAAACTCCTGCTGCTTGAGGGAGGAAGAGGAGGAAGGGCCGGGTGGCGGCAAAGGGGCCGGGGCGCCGCCTCCTTTGGCCGTTTCCCCAGGCAGCCTCCAATCAAGGGAGGGAGGAGGGAAGGGTGACGTCGCTCGGGCCCCGCCCCCTTCCCAGCGGCAGAAGCTTGCTCGTGCCTGATTGAGTCATGGCGGAGAGCGGCCCCCGTCCCCGGCACCGCTCCCCACCATGACTCCGGTCCCTCGATCGCTGAGACCGCGCGGAGGAGGAGCATGAGCAATGGACGGGCTTCAGTGAGTGGGGCTGAAGCCCGTCAACCACTCATGCTCCTACTCCGTGCAGCCTCAGCGAGCGAGGGGCTGGAGTCATGGCGGAAAGCGGCGCCGGGGACGGGGAATTGCTGCCTTCTCCCTCTCCCCCGCCGCCCCTTTCGCCCATGAGCCGCTACCCGTGGCAATGGGAGTGGCTGAGGCTGACGGCGGGACCCTGGGCCGGAGCCTGGGGTTGGTGGCAGCCCTCGGCCTGCTCTACTGCCTGAGGGGCCCGCTTGCCAAGTTTGGTCCAGATCCATCATTGTTTGAGTCCACAGTGTTCTCTGGATGTAGGTGAACTCCAACTCCAAAACTCAGGGTCAATTAACTATATGTATTTCTGTGTTAGAGTGTCATTTTGTGTCATTTTGGTTGGTGGTGTGCCCCCGGATTTTTTTAATGTTAAAAGTGTGCCGTAGCTCAAAAAAGGTTGGGAAACACTGAGCTAGAGTACTAAAAACAATAGGACATGCATAGTTGTGCAATCTCCGGCAGCTGCCAAGATGGTCAGGCAATGGATGCAAAAATTAATTATGCCGGGGATTAACTCCAGGGAAGACAATTATGTCTTGCGACACCAGACAGAGGATCCGGCTCACATTACGGCGGATGCCATTGGGTTGTTTCGTTCGAGGCAGAGGGAAACGGCAGCCTCCTTTCACCCTCTGTGACTGTCACAGCTAATCACGAGGAAGAGAAACAACTCCTGCCTGATATGTCTGGCTTGCTTTGTAGTCATGCAGTATGGTACCTGCCACATCAACTGCCACAATCATGGGTAAATCTGATATAAATACATCAGCGACGGTGAGTGGGAGGGTATGCCCTCAGAACAGAGAGTAGGAAACAAAAAAGAAGTATGTCTAGCACATAAACACAAACACACACAGTTCAAGTAGAAATCCAACAGGGAAAGGGCAGCTCTAATACTCGATCCCGGCTTAGAGGGGATTTTTACAAGGACACAATACACGGCATGGAAGATTAAGGTCACAAGAATTGCTGTAACTGGGAGCAGCCTCCATACAGGCTGGAAAGGATCATTTCTATCCTGCAACTGAAACGTATTTTTAATAGCAAATGGAACAGATATATTTTTCTGCAATTGCTCCAAGAGGAATAGAAAATGAGGCTAGCAATACACAGTTGCGTGCGCATGGGTGACACACCTCCAGCCAGCAGAACCAAAGACCACACATATATGAAGGTTGGGATATAAAATGGCCACAACTTGTTTATAGATTACAGAAGCAAGGGTTGGCTGCCATGCATGGGTCCTGGACCTTGAATTGGGCAGCCCACTGCTGACCGATACCTTTTTCCACATAGAGGGTGCCGCTGGCACGATACTGGGCTAACGTTAACATGGCAACCACCAGACACTCCCCCCTGCTTCCGATGGGGGGGGGGGGATAAGCAAGCAAGATCCAGGGCCCATGTCACATGCCAACCTGGAAGTTGTGACAAGGAACCAAAAACACAACAATTTTGCAGGGCGGGTGGGATGGATCAGCAAAGCGGGCATGATCTATCCACGCAGGGGGCTCCCGGGATGAAGAAGCCCCTGCAGGTGCCATGGCTGGCAGGAGCGCACCCACTGCTGCAATGGCCCCGCCTGGTAAATCAGGCAAGGCATTTAAAGGGAGAGGTCACAAGGCCCTCTTAACTTTATCCATTCCCATCCCATTTCTATTTTAAATCACCTAGACCAGGACTTCTTTTGCTTTTTCCACACTTGACCCCTTTCCACCATGAATTCCCCCCCCCCCCCCCGGCCCCAGGTATATAGCTATATAAAATAGGTATTAAAACCAAACATTTACTGATAATAAATCAGCAATTGCAAGGCTTGCTAAATGGGTTAATTTTCCTTTTTATGAAAAACATAAAACTATAAATCCCAGAAACTGTAACTCCCAAATGCTTGAAATGGCCTTGCAGCTAATGCAATAAACTTTTTTAAAAACTCCCAAACTCAAGGTCAATTCCCAAGCAAACCCTTTCAGTACTTTCTGTTGGTAATGAGAGTTCAATATGCCAAGTTTGGTTCAATTCCATTGTTGCCAGAGTTCAGGATGCTCTTTGATTGTGTGTTAACTATAAATCCCAGAAACTGTAACTCCCAAATGCCAAGGTCTATTTTCCCCAAATTCCATCTGTGTTCACATTTGGGCATATTGGGTATTCATGCCAAGTTTGGTCCTGATCCAACATAGTTTCAGTCCACAGTGCTCTCTGGATATAGGTGAACTACAACTCCAAAACCCAAGGTCAATGCCCACCAAACTCTTATAGTATTTTCTCTTGGTTATGGGAGTTCTGTGTGGGAAGTTTGTGTCTTTCTGCCATTCCTGCCAGGATATATATGTTGTGTTCATCGAAACAGGTCCAGGTATCACACTGAGTGTATAAATACATTTTAAAACATATTAACTATATGTATTACTGTGTTAGAGTGTCATTTTGTGTCATTTTGGTTGGTGGTGTGCCCCAGGATTTTGAAAATGTAAAAAATGTGCTCCGGCTCAAAAAAGGTTGAAAAACACTGCCTTAGACCAGTGTTTTTCAACCTTTTTTTGAGCCGCGGCACATTTTTTACATGTACAAAATCCTGGGGCACACCACCAACCAAAATGACACAAAATGACACTCTAACACAGTAATACAGATAGTTAATATGTTTTTGAATGTATTTATTAACTCAGTGTGAAACCTGGGCTTGTTTCGATGAACACAATTGATTCTGTCATTTGGGAGTTGTAGTTGCTGGGAGTTATAGTTCACCCACAATCAAAGAGCACTCTGAACTCCACCAATGATGGAATGGAATCAAACTTCCCACACAGAACTCCCATAACCAAGAGAAAATACGATCAGAGTTTGGTGGGCATTGACCTTGAGTTTTGGAGTTGTAGTTCACCTATATCCAGAGAGCACTGTGGACTCAAACAATGTTGGATCAAGACCAAACTTGGCATGAATACTCAATATGCCCAAATGTGAACACAGATGGAGTTTGGGGAAAATAGACCTTGACATTTGGGAGTTACCGTTTCTGGGA
Source organism: Anolis apletophallus (assembly GCA_030556195.1). Classification (NCBI taxonomy): domain Eukaryota; kingdom Metazoa; phylum Chordata; class Lepidosauria; order Squamata; family Anolidae; genus Anolis; species Anolis apletophallus. The sequence continues at coordinate 200,445,788 of JARBWK010000002.1, forward strand.
TTTATAGTTAACACACAATCAAAGAGCATCCTGAACTCTTGCAAGAATGGCATTGAACCAAAACATGGCATATTGAACTCTCATTACCAACAGAAAAAGTGTTCGGCAGCAGGGTGTAAGAAAGTGTATTCGAAGTTCCAATTTCCCACGGCACACCTGATGATCGCTCGCGGCACACTAGTGTGCCACGGCACACTGGTTGAGAAACACTGCCTTAGACTATGCTGATATGAAAGCAGAGATTGTAAATAAAGATCACACCATTGTCCTCAATCTAGTATACATTCAGTATCTCTTATCTGAATATCCAAAATCTTAAATGCTACAAAATCCAAAATGCTCCACGCAGGTGGCTAAGACAGGACACCTTTGTTTTGCGATGGTTCAACGTGCACAAACTTTCATGCACAAAATTATTAAAAATATTTACCTTCAGGCTATGTGTATACGGTCTATAAGAAAATCATATTTTTTTGTTGTTGCTTAGACCTTTTGCTTGGGCTCCCTCTCCATACATCTCATTATGTATCTGCAAATATTCCAAAATCCTTTTTAAAAATTCCAAGCAATACTGGTCCCAAGCATTTCAGATAAGAGATAGTTAACTACTGAGCTGCTGAACTTGCTGACTGGAAAGTTGGCGGCTCGAATCCAGGGAGCGGGATGAGCTCCTGCTGTTAGCCACAGCTTCTGCCAACCTAGCAGTTTGAAAACATGCAAATGTAAGTAGGTCAATAGGTACCGCTCCGGCAGGAAGGTAATGGTGCTCCATTCAGTCATGACCTTGGAGGTGTCTACGGACAACGCTGGCTCTTTGACTTAGAAATGGAGATGAGCATCAACCTCCATAGTCGGACATGATTAGACTTAATGTCAGGGGAAACCTTTATTATATCCAACCACTATTTCTCTATCTTTTCAAGTACACACATGGTACCCAAACATTTCCAAATCCAATGTTCTTAGGAAATTCTAACAGCGTCAGCAAATATAGGTTGCTGTGGACGGGAAGAGCTGAGGTTCTCCATCTAAAGGGAGGCCAGCTGGGCGAAAACACCACAATTCTTTAACAGAAATACTAGCTATCTCACCAAATGACAAATCCCAGAATTCTATAGGATAAGGACATGGAACTGGTTATCAAATTGCAATAACTCTGTAGTGTGAAAGAGACCTATGACTCACCCAAGCCATTCATTCTGCTTTTACAAAGAAATAAGAGATGGGAGAGGAATACAGTGGACAAACCCGTCCAGCCTGTAACTTTCTGAAAAAGCTCATTTACATACCTAAACTAATGATAAATCTGATAAATCATAATGGGAACACCCAGGGAGGGAGAAAAAACGGAGAGGAGATAAAATACTTTTGTGAGAGGAACAGTTTTTATTCATATGTTCAACCCTTACAGAAAGACTAAAAACCTTTGAAATAAACAATAAATGTGCTGACAGAGAAATAAATATTATATTTCACATTAAAGATCCAATTCCCCAAAGTCAGTCTTGTTGATTTTAATGGAACTGGCTCTCAGGAAAGCTTGCTCAGGATATTTTCATTTCCAGGTGACAATACAATTATACTTTGAATGTGGAAAAAAAGAGTGTGAGATTAATGTGAACACATCTTTGAGAAATCATTGGAGGGACTCTATTCCACCCACTCACTAGTGACACAAAGGATCACAGGAGAAGGTCTTGTAGTCCAACTACCTGCCTGAAAAAGGAACTCCAGACCTTTCTGGACAGCCTTTGCCACAAGAAGAAGAGTGGCTTGGGGGCCACAAACTCTTCCATCAAGGGAGTTAACACCACCCATCCATGCTTATAACCCAAAAACTACTGCAAAAACAAGCAACATTATAAACTACAAGATCCTATTCCTCAACAGCCTGTTCAAGTCTTGCAGACTCATGGCAACTGTGGCTTCCCTAATTTAGTCTATCCATCTGGAATACGGTCTTATACTTTTTCTACTGACGTCTATATTATTAAGTACTAGCTGTACCCGGCACGCGTTGCTGTGCCCTATTAAGGAGATGCGAGAAAGTCTGAGTATGTAAGGGTTGGAAATGATGTGAGCATGTGTTTTGTGTGTATGTGTATGCTTGTGTGTATGTATGTGTGTGTATGTGTGTTTATATTTGTGTCTGTGTATATGTGTGTTTATATTTGGGGGTATTTGTGTGTGTGTTTATATATGTGTTTGTATACATTTGTGTGTGTATATGTATGTGTGTATTTGTGTGTATGTGTTTATATATGTGTGTGTAAGGACTGCGCAGAGGGGCTCTCGATTCCCCTGATGCAGATAATAAATCACTCCCTGGAGCAGGGAATTTTCCCGGATGCCTTGAAAGAAGCCTCGGTCCGCCCACTCTTGAAAAAAAGCCAATCTGGACCCAGCGAAGCCAGCGAACAACCGTCCCGTCTCAAACCTCCCGTTTCTCAGTAAGCTGATTGAACGTGCGGCAGCAACCCAGCTACAAAACTTCCTTGAGACATCAGAGGGCTTGGACCCCTTTCAATCAGGGTTCCGCCCCGGGCACGGGACCGAGACCGTCCTGGTGGCCATCTCGGACGATATCCGCTGCCAACTAGACAAGGGAGGCTCAGTAGTTCTAGTATTGCTGGACCTTACCGCCGCATTCGACACGGTGGACCATGATCTGCTGATACGACAACTTGCCGCCATAGGGATACAATTAACAGCTTTAGCTTGGCTTAACTCCTTCCTGCGCGGACGTAGTCAGCGAGTTGAATGGCTAGGCCAAACATCTAGGAAATCTCTCCTCGAGTGCGGAGTGCCCCAAGGCGCCATATTATCACCAACGTTGTTTAACATCTATGTTCGGCCGTTGGCTGGTATAGCCCGAGCTTCGGCTTAGGGTGCTACCAATATGCCGATGACACCCAGCTCCTACTGAAACTGGAGCCTGGCGCAACTTCGGTGCCCGAAAACTTCACTCGAGGACTAGAAGCAGTGACAAAATGGCTCCGCGCCCACAAACTTAAAATAAATCCATCAAAGACGGAGATCTTATGGCCGGGCCGCCCAGAACCACCTTTCTCGCTTTCCCCCTTTGAAGGGGATCCGCTGATTCCGTCCCCCTCAGTAAAAAGCCTTGGTGTTATCCTGGACTCCAAATTGTCGATGGAGGCCCAGGTTGCCTCCACAAGCAAAAGGGCCTTCTTCCACCTGCGCCAAGCGAGACAATTGGCGCCCTATCTTCCGACGGAAGCGCTACAGTAATCCATGCCACGGTTACATCAAGGCTGGATTACTGTAATGCTTTGTATGTAGGTCTACCCTGGTCACTAACCCGCAGGCTCCAGATTGTGTAGAACGCGGCCGCCAGGCTTCTCACAGGAACATCGATGAGATGCCACATTACACCATCTCTGCAGCGCCTGCACTGGCTGCCCGTTGAGTATAGAGCCTTACACAAGACCTTGACCTTGGCTTTCAAAGCCCTACGGGGCCGGGGCCCAACATACCTAAAAGACCGCTTGCTGATGCCTGCTTACTCAAGGACCCCGCGGCCAGCAAACAAGAACCTTCTTCACGTACCAGGCTTGAAAGAGGCCCACCTGAAGACCACGAGACGGAGATCGTTCTCCGTTGTGGCCCCCGTTCTTTGGAACTCGGTGCCACCGGACCAGAGAGCCTCCCTCGACCTGCCCCAGTTCCTGACCGCTCTGAAGACCTGGCTATTTAGGAAAGCCCATGGTTAATGCAGAACCAGGAACTCAAATACCGAGCCTGGCCCCTGCATTTAACCACTGAATATTTTAATCTAGTTTTAAATACTCTATTTTAATTGTAGAATTTGTTGTGTGTAAGTCGCCCGGAGCACTAACGTGGAGGGCGACTCAGAAATAATAAAGTCAGTCAGTCAGTCAGTCAGTATATATGTGTATGTGTGTTTATGTGTATGTATAGGTGTATATATATGTGTGTGTATGTGTTTGTGTATGTATATATGTGTGTATGTATGTGTATATATGTTTATGTGTATATATGTGTGTATGTGTGTTTATATATGTGTATGTGTGTATATTCGTAGCAGCGACCGAAGCGGTGGCGAGTGGATGGGGATCCCGTCAGCAATGGAGGTAAAGGGATGGGGAGGAGGAGGTAAGGCTACGACCCTTCCCCTCTCGCTGCTCTTTCCTCCTCCTCTGCCTTGTCCTCTTTCTCCTTGCCGGCTCCGTTGGGCATTGCCATTCACCAAGCGCCGCGATGCTTGGTGTGAATGGCGGTTTTTTGGGGGTCGTATTTAGGGGTCTTGCGAGGTATGTAGGTCGGGGTTTTTGTGCTCCGTATGTACCTCGTGGTATGTGGGAATGTGTTTGGTGGTTATTGTGGTTCTGGGGGTTCTAGTTTTCCTGCCTATACCCGACATCACACGACCATTCCTTTTTTATATATATAGAAGATTCTTGTCTTCTTTAATGAGTCATGTGTTCTTATATCCGAAGTATGGCATCCTTCATTAAGTCTTCTTGGCTTCTAGGGAGAACTCAGGCTTGATTTGCTTTAGGACCAATTTATTTGTCTAAAGAACTTTTTTCCAACATCACACCACCATATCACTTTTTCCTTTTCACTGCCCAGCTTTCACAAGCATGGAAAGAAATGTGGAATATGATGGCCAATCCTAACTTTAATATTCAGTGATATATCCTTATACCATTTGGACCCTCTGCTGTCAATGGAGACCCAAATCTCCACGGTCAGCAGAATCGCGTTTTTCCATCTGCGACAGGCGAAGCGTCTGGCCCCCTATCTGTCCCGGAATGACCTAGCCACAGTAATCCAAGCCACGGTCATCTCAAGACTTAACTACTGTAACACTCTCTACATTGGCTTTCCCTTGACCGTGATCCGGAAACTTAAGCTTGTGCAGCATGCTGCAGCCCGGCTACTTGCGGGGGAGTATTACACCAATTCTGCAGGATCTGCATTGGCTTCCAATTGAATGCCGGATCGCCTTCAAGGTGTTAGTTCTTACTTTTAAGGCCCTGTATGGTTTGAAGCCAGTGTGCTTACGGGATCACCTGATTCCATATAACCCCCCGAGATCACTTCGTTCAGAAGACTTGAATCTTCTAACCATTCCCAGTGTGAAATCCTTTCAGCTAACTTCAACTAGACAGTGAGCTTTTTCCATCATTGCTCCTACACTGTGGAACGCACTGCCTTCAGAGACACATGCTCTGCGAGATCTGAACGCATTTCGCAGAGCTTGCAAGACATACCTATTTAGGCAGGCGTTTGATTGCTAGTGATTCTTGTTAGTGTTTTATTGTGTTACTGAATTTTTACTGTATTTTATTGTATTTTACTGTTTTATTGCTTGTCCATTTGTCTTTGACTTCTATGTTGTAAACCGCCCCGAGTCTTTGGGAGTGGCGGTGTACAAATCCAATAAATAAATAAATAAATACCTTGCCTAGTTCCGTCATTGTTATCTTTCCAAATCCCAGTATTGTTCTGATTTTTTTACTTCGGTCTCCAATCTGATTAAACAACAGTATTACTACTATTTACATTTTCTGCAGAATTACAGTAGAGTCTCGCTTATCCAACATAAACAGGCGGCAGAGCTTTGGATAAGCAAAAATGTTGCATAGTAAGGAGGGATTAAAGAAAAGCCTATTAAACATCAAATTACGTTATGATTTTACAAATTAAGCACCGAAACATCATGTTTTAGAACAAATCGACCGAAAAAGCAGTTCAATACACGGTAACGTTATGTAGTAATCACTGTATTTACAAATTTAGCACCAAAACATTGCCATGTATTGAAACAGCTGTGGATCCAGGCGGGAGGCAGGCAGCGTTGGATAATATAGAACGTTGGATAAGCGGAGGTTGGATAAGCGAGACTCTACTGTATATTCACCGAGAAAGTCTCACAATGAGAGAAAATTGTCACAGAAACTGCTAACACAACAGATGAAAAGGAACTGAGGAGAAAGAGCTGATGCACACTAAAATTAGGCATTACGGGGAGACAGCGCAGGACTCCCATCAAACATCACTTGAATCTAGAGCAGTGGTTCTCAACCTGGGGGTCCCCAGGTGTTTTGGCCTACAACTCCCAGAATTCCGAGCCAGTTTACCAGCTGTTAGGGTTTCTGGGAGTTGGAGGCCAAAACATCTGGGAACCCCCAGGTTGAGAACCACTGATCTAGAGTGTTCCGATCATAGTTCCGTGCAGACCCAATGCCATCACAGAGACCACTAATGAAAACTATTCTTACCATAAATGCATTTCTCCTGATGCGCACCTGAAACCTGCCGCCTTACAAGTTAAACCCACTAGATCTATTATTAATCTCTGGAATAGCAAAGAATAACTCTTTGCGCTCTCTAAACAGATCTTATTCCAATGTCAGTAAGAAGAATCCAAATGTTACTGTTTAAATTCCATAAGATCACTGTAAACATGCTGGGATTTTATTGTTGGGAGCGGGGTATAATTGGTTTTATAATGCTGTTTTTAATGTGTTTTTATCTGGTTGTATTGCTGTAAACCGCTCTGGGCTCCAGAGAGAGCGGTCTACTAAATCGAATTAATAAATAAATAAAATAATAAATAAAATCTGTAGCCCATGCTTCCACTGTAGGGCTGAAGCTCACTCTATGTCACACAAAAGGAGGACACCTTACAATTTTTATTTGTTTTTTTAAGGTGGTTACCTGTGGTAGCTTTCTTCTCTCCTTTCTCCAGCTTGGCCTGGGATGACTCAGTATCTCCGCTGTGCTCCATTGGCTGCTCTGCCCTTTTCACCGCTGTGCCTTTAAAGCTCATCTGAAGCTGGCTGGTATACTTCTCATGCTGAAATGAAAAGGCGAGCAAAATAATGAACACTGCTCAATGTGGAGCAAGCAACGGTTGCAAAAGAGTATCAGAATAACGAAGAGCAGGCAAAGAGAAGTGCCCTATAATTCTAGCACAAGGGTCTACTATCCTGTCGTTCTACACCTTGCATCATTCCCCACCATTATGGTGGTTTGGCATGGTGGGAGCTACAATAACTTGCACTTCTGGGCACTTATGCTCTTCTGGGCTTGGCCTCATGTAAGCCGTCCCAAGTCCCCTTTGGGGAGATGGTGGCAAGGTATAAATAAAGATTATTATTATTATTATTATTATTATTACAACTCCAACCCATTCTAGATGGAGGAATGTTATCACACATGAAACCCACAATCATTCCCACCACAGAGTCAGTCAAAAACTTACTTCTGCACAAATAGACCGACTTACAAATGGAAGGCCTTTTTTTCTTTCCTAGAAAAGAAGACTAGTTAACCACAGGCCCAGATTACCCATAAGGCCACCCTAGGCCATGGCCTAGGGCAGCAGCTATGGGGGGGGCAGCAGATCCGCCCCCCCAAATTGAAAAAAAAACATTTTGAAAAAATCCAATCTTCGGGCGCTTGCTTCTGTGCCTGCGCAGTGAGAAGGAGCGAGCGAGGAGCCGGGGGGAAGTCCCGCCTCCCCTAGGGCATCTGACGTGGCTTCCCCCGCCGCCTCCTCGCTCATGTGGGTGGGCGCTGCCCCTTCCTTCAGTGAAGGAAGGAGGGGCGCCCGTGCGAGCGAGGAGGCGGTGGGGGAAGCCACGTCAGACGCCCTAGGGGCGGGACTTCCCCCGGCTCCTTCTCCCTCGTGCTGGCTCCGCCCCTCCTTCCTTCACTGAAGGAAGGAGGGGCAGCCGGCGCGAGGGAGAAAGAGCTGGGGAAGTCCCGCCACCCCTAGGGCGTCTGGCGTGGCTTCCTCCCGTTGCCTCCTCGTTCGCACGAGCGGGCGCCCCTCCTTCCTTCAGTGACGGAAGGAGGGGGTGCCCATATGAGCGAGGAGGCGGAGGGGGGAAGCCATGTCAGACGCCCTAGGGGCGGGACTTCCCCCAGCTCCGCCCTCGCAAGTGGCTCCGCCCCCGCAAGTGCCCCCCCCCCAGGGGCGGCATTTACTGAGTGTGGCCTAGGGCGCCACAATACGATAATCCGGGCCTGGTTAACCATCTGCCCTTCAGAAGTTCATCCATGAGATCTAGAGCCTTGCGGAACCCACGCAAAAAACTGTGGTCTTCCTTGATCTAGATCAGTGGTTCCCAACCTGTAGTCCATGGACCACCAGTGGTCCGCAAGAATGAAAATATGGTTCATGGCCTCACCATTACTACACCGTTGCCTCGAAACCATGCAGCAACGAGAGCAAGTGGACTCGTGAAACCCTCTTATAGTGCCAAGGCAACAGGGATGTCGAGAAGGGAGAGGCTGACTATCCACAAAATATTACTACTACCATATCAGCTCTAGATTATTAAATACTAGCTTTGGGACCCGGCGGTGCCCGGGTCATTTGAGAAGTGCAGCAGGATGTAGAGTGCGTCATGGGGGCTCTGTGTGGCAAGTTTGGTCTTGATCCATCATTATTGGGAGTTGCAGTGGTATCATGAAATTACTGAAGGTAGTGGAAGTCCCATCATCTCTGGTCCACCCTCCCCCAAAGTGTAGTAGGATGTAGATTGGGTCATGGGGGCTCTGTGTGCTAAGTTTGGTCTGTATTGGTGAATGGATGAGGGTTGCATTGTTTTTAGGAAGTGAGTGAAGGTACTTCAAGTCCCATCATCCGTGGTCCGTCTCACACAAAACAGCACCAGGATTTAGAGTGGGTAATGAGGGCTCTGTGTGCCAGGTTTGGTGTTGATCAGTCATTGGATTAGGTTTGTAGCAGGCTTGGAAAGTGAGGGAAGGTACTGCAAGTCCCATCATCCATGTTCTGGCCCCCTCCAAAGTTCAGTAGGCTGTAGAGTGGGTCACTGGGGCTCTGTGTGCCAAGTGTGGTCTTTCTCGGTGTTTGTTGGGGGCCGCAGTTGTCTGTGGGAACAGAGGGGTGTGAAAGTACTACAAATCCCATCATCCATTGTCAGTCCTCCCCCGAACCTCACCAGGACGTGAAGGCAGTCATGGGGGTTTATATGTGCCAAGTGTGGTCTCGATCAGTAATTGGATGAGGGTCGCAGCAGACTTGGGAAGTGAGTAGAGGTACTTCAAGTCCCATCATCCATGGTCCACCCTCCTCTGATCTGCACCAGGATGTAGAGTGGGTCATGAGGGCTCTGTGTGGCAGGTTTCGTGTTGATCAGTCATAGGATTAGGTTTGTAGCAGTCTTGGAAAGTGAGGGAAAGTACTGCAAGTCCCATCATCCATGTTCTGGACCCCTCCAAACTTCAGTAGTATGTAGAGTGGGTCACTGGGGCTCTGTGTGCCAAGTGTGGTCTTTATCAGTGTTTGTTGGGGGCCACAGTGGTCTGTGGGAGCAGAGGGGTGTGAAAGTACTACAAATCCCATCATCCATTGTCAGTCCTCCCCCAAACCTCACCAGGACGTGAAGGCAGTCATAGGGGTTATGTATGCCAAGTTTGGTCTCGATCAGTGATTGGATGAGGGTTGCAGCGAACTTGGGAAGTGAATAGAGGTACTTCAAGTCCCATCATCCATGGTCCACCCTTCTCCAAACTTCACCAAGACGTAGAGTGGGTCATGGAGGCTGTGTGTGCTAAGTGTGGTCTGTATTGGTCCTTTTTGGTGGCCTCAGTGGTCTGTGGGAACCAAAGTGTTTGAAAGTACTACAAATCCCATAATCCGTGGGTCATGTCCCCCAAACCGCACCAGGACGTAAAGGGGGTTAGAGGGGTTATGTGTACCAAGTTTGGTGCAGGTCCATCACCCGCGCTGGTCGCTGTGGCCTGTGAAAGTAGCTGCCACATATCCGCCCTTCCGCCCTGTGAAAGTAGCTGCCACATTTCCGCCCTGTGAAAGTGGCTGCCACATATCCGCCCCCTCCCGCCCTCCGCACACATACAAACATTCCGCTTTATAAAGGTATACAGATACAGATGGTTTTCTGTGGGCAAGCAGATGGCGACTACTGGGTAGCATTCTGTTCTGTATCAGAAACTAGAGCTAATGTGGTCTATCCAGTGCAATTTTCTGAATCAGAACCCCAAATAACCAAACCGAATCTAAAGTTGACCAAAAAACTGATTCATAACCATTTTGGTACTAATATTGAAGAGTGGCCCCTCATCAAAGTGGTCTCTGGTCAAGTGGTCCCTGGTAAAAAAAAAAAAAGGTACGGAACCACTGGATCTTTTTTGCTGGAATTTACATGTATATAAAGATCTAACTCATATATGAGTCATCGTTTCATTCTACCATATCATTAATAATGGTTTAATGACATCTACAGGACTTCAGACTTCTACTATAGCAGTGGTTCTCAACCTTTCTAATGCCGTGACCCCTTAATACAGTTCCTCATGTTGTGGTGACCCCAATCATAAAAGTATTTTAGTTGCTATTGTAATAACTGTAATATTTCTCCTGTTATGAATTGTAAATATCCAATATGCCGAATATATTTCCATTCACTGGACCAAATTTGGCACACAAAAGACCCCATACGCCCAAATTTAAATACCGCTGGGGTTGGTGGGGGGATTGATTTTGTCATTTGGGAGTTGTAGTTGCTGGGATTTATTGTTCAGTAGAAGTGTATTCTGAACTCCACCAACGATGGAATTAAACCAAACTTGGCACATAGAACTCCCATGGCCAACTAAAAATATTGCAAGGGTTTGGTGGGCATTGACCTTGAGTTTTGGAGTTGTAGTTGACCTACATCCAGAGAGCACTGTGGATTCAAACAATGATAGAGCTGGACCAAACATGGCACAGATATTCAATATGCCCAAATGTGAACACTGGTGGAGTTTGGGGAAAATAGTCCTTGACATTTGGGAGTTGAAGTTGCTGGGATTTATAGTTCACCTACAATCAAAGAGCATTCTGAACCCCACCACCGATGGAATTCAGCCAAACCTTCCACACAGAATCCCCATGACCAACAGAAAATAATGTATTTTCTGATGGTCTTTAGCGACCCCTCTGACACCCCCTTGCGACCCCTCCAGGGGTCCCGACCCCCAGGTTGAGAAACACTGTACTATAGTGTAGAGGCTGAACACATTAACCTTTGCCCATCTGCACTGTTTCCTTGATGTTCCTAAACGCACACAGCCATTACTATCTACCTTGTTAGTTTTTTAACTGGGTAAACAGAAGGTGTTGAATGAGGAAAACTGTGCAAGCTGCAAAGGATTTAATTTTATCTCCATTCCATGCAACAATCTTGATCTCCAGTTCATCAATATCTGCTTTTTAAAAATAGAATTGAGCAAATGGGGAGTCTTGCTAAGGAACTCTGTCGAATACCGGCAATAGCTTTTGACAATACGCTGAAGTGGAGAGCAAGATGGACAAGAGTTTCCTGTTCCCAAACACACCTTTTTCAGGTGTTTGAAAACATGGAACAAAACCCGTTCATCCCTGTCCTACCACACCTACATCTCTGGGCAAAAGTACACAAATGTCTAATACAAAAGACCAGCTCCACTGCTAAGGAGAGGATACTGTGGTGTTTGTGTATGCACAAAAGGTGTGCTTTGTACAAGACAAAAGACAGCAAAAAGCCGGAAGGCACTGCGAACCCTCTTTAAAAAATATTACATCTCTTCTTAATTTGGGTAATCGGTCAGGGACGTATATTCCCGCATCACAATTCTGCCTAAACCAACAACTCTCGTAGCATTGCCAACATTTTCAAGTAAAGTGTCTAGAGTTCAAGATAAAGGCTTGGAAGTCTGAAGCCCTGTGTCCTAAGGCAGTGTTCCTCAACCAGTGTGCCGTGGCACACTAGTGTGCCGTGAGCGATCATCAGGTGTGCTGCGAGAAAAGCTCTCTGCCCCCCTACCTTCCCCCCTCCTCCTGCCGAACTCTTGCTGCTTGGGGGAGGAGGAGGAAGGGCCAGGTGGCGGCGAAGAAAAAGAAGAAGGGACCAAGGCACCGCCTCCTTTGGCCGTTTCCCCAACCAGCCTCCAATCCGCCATGACTCCCACCATGACTCTCGCCCCTTGCTTATTGAAGCCGCGCGGAGGAGGAGCCCTGCCTACTGAAGCCACCGCCATGCTCCTCCTCTGTGGGAGAGCTGAAGCCAGCCAGGGGGGGGGCTCATGCTCCACCCTCCTCTCAGTCCCACAGTGGCCAGAGCTGGGAGAACTGAAGCCGAGGGCGCAGCATGGCAGCCTGGCTCCGCCCCCCTCCCCCAGCTTCAGTGCAGCTCCCACAGCTTGGCACGCCAGCCTTGAGCCGGGGCGGGGGCAGTGCCAGCAGTGGCAGAGGAGCACACAATGCTAGCTTGGCACTGCCCCTCAAAGCTGGCGGCTGTGGGAGAACTGAAGCGGGGGGAGCATGGTGCGGCCTGGCTCTGCCCCCTCCCCCAGCTTCAGCGCTCCCACAGCTTCGCAGCCTTGAGGGGACAGTGCCAAGCCAGTGGTGGCAGAGCCAGCACAATGCTGGCTTGGCACTGCCCCCTCAAAGCTGGCGAAGCTGTGGGAGAACTGAAGCCGGGGGGAGGGGGCGGGGCATGGTGTGGCCTGGCACTTCCCCCACCCCCGGCTTCGGCACTCCCAGCAGTTGCTCCCAGCAGGTCACCATCCCCCAGCCGTTCTTTACTGTGTTACAGTGTCATTTTGTGTCATTTTGGTTGGTGGTGTCCCCCCGGATTTTTTTAATGTTAAAAGTGTGCCTCGGCTCAAAAAAGGTTGGGAAACACTGTCCTAAGGGATAGGCGGAGGTGTACGTTATACCTCCAGAAGCATTCTTGGCAAAGGACAGATCTGCCAATGCATGCACTGAGGATTAACCCTGATCCAAGATACTCTTCAGCAAAATACATTGGGAATTTCTCATGGGAATTCTTCCTTGAAATGAATGGGAGCGGTGGTGGGAAAGTGCACCTTTGCTTTTGCACAACACCTTTTCACAGCAACGCAGCTTTGACAGAGAGAACTCTTGTTGAACTCTGTGTAACTCGTGCCACGTTCTTAAGAAGTAGGAGCATGAAAAGTCAAGTCCAGCCTTCAAGTCAGCAAGATCAAATAGCAATCACTTAGTTCAATGTACTAGGAAAACAATTGTATTGCACAGGCATAGGCAAACTTTAGCCCTCAAAGTGTTTTGGACTCCAACTCCCACAATTCCTAACAGCCTCAGGCCCTTTCCTTTTCCGGTAAGGAAAGTGCCTGAGGCTGTTAGGAACTGTGGGAGTTGGGAGTCCAAAACACCTGGAGAGCCAAAGTTTGCTCATGCCTGGTATAGCATATAGATTATTATTAGATTATTATTATTATTATTATTATTATGACAGGTTCTATATATATAAAAAATTAAATAGAGACCAATTCCACAAAAGTTGGATAATAGTATAATATGAGTATGGTATAATATATTGTATATACATTGATACAATATAATACTTCTAATGATATTGTGATATTATAATTGTATATTTGTTTTACATGCAATATTGCTAATGATATTGCGATATAATATAGTATAATATGAGTATGGTATAATATATTGTATATACATTGATACAATATAATACTTCTAATGATATTGTGGTATTATAATTGTATATTTGTTTTACATGCAATATTGCTAATGATATTAATACTCTAATGATATTGTGGTATTATAATTGTATATTTGTTTTATTGATAATGATATATAATATAGTATAATATGAGTATGGTATAATATATTGTATATACATTGATACAATATAATACTTCTAATGATATTGTGATATTATAATTGTATATTTGTTTTACATGCAATATTGCTAATGATATTGCGATATAATATAGTATAATATGAGTATGGTATAATATATTGTATATACATTGATACAATATAATACTTCTAATGATATTGTGGTATTATAATTGTGGTATTATAATTGTATTTGTTTTACATGCAATATTGCTAATGATATTGCGATATAATATAGTATAATATGAGTATGGTATAATATATTGTATATACATTGATACAATATAATACTTCTAATGATATTGTGATATCATAATTGTATATTTGTTTTACATGCAATATTACTAATGATATTGCAATATAATGTTATAGTGCAATGTGATGTGTAGTACTGATGTTGTGCTTTGGCAGTAATGTAGTTTGTTGTATTTCCAGTTTGCTGTAAGCAGCTCTGAGACCCCTTTGGGGTTGGAAGGGCAGCATATAAATATTATTTATTTATTTATTTCAGGATTTTACCCCGCTCTTCTCAACCCCCGAGGGGGGACTCAGAGTGGCTTACAGTAAGGCACAATTCGATGCCCACACAGTAACAATATAAAACCCCAGAACCCTTCAACAATTAAAAGACATTAAAATACAATTACATTAGCATCATATGCATTCATTCCAGATTAAAACAAGGTTCTGTCCATAAAAGCATTGGCCCTATTCATCCACTTTCCATTAAAATCCCATCTAAAGTGCTGCCTTGTGCTGGTGTGCAAACGCCTGGTCCCACAGCCAGGATTTTACTTTTTTCCTGAATGCCAGGAGGGATGAGGTAGATCGTACATTGATAGGGAGCGCATTCCACAGGCGGGGAGCCACCACCGAGAAGGCCCTCTCCCTCACCTCCACCAGCCGCATTTGAGAAGTAGGTGGGAGCGAGAGCAGGGCCTCCCCGGATGATCTTAGATTACAAGGTGGGACGTAGAGGCTGATGTGTTCGGACAAGTAAGCTGGGCCAGAACCGTATAGAGCTTTAAAGGTCAAAACCAGCACTTTGAATTGAGCTCGGAATTGGACAGGCAGCCAGTGGAGCTGACACAACAGGGGGGTGGTATGCTCCCTGTATGTAGCTCCCGTTAGTAATCTGGCTGCTGCCCGCTGGAGTAATTGCAATTTCCGAACTGTCTTCAAAGGCAGCCCCTTTGTGAAATAAATAAAGTAAGTGATTTTTTTTCAATAAGTTAACAGATTATTTTAAGCTTAATATCATTCTGGGGAAAACTTGTTTCACCAATATATTTCTTCAGGTTCCTCAGTACCAAGCAACTCCTGTAGTTACACTTTCACCTACCCACATCCAAAAAATATGTCTTCCTTCTAGGGATTTTCTAAATCATATAGGAATTCTATGGTATGCGTTTGACAAATGTTTTCATAGAATCACATTGGATAGAAAATTTCTAGGTCCTCCAGCATGACTATGATAACCTCTGTAGGGAAGCTGTTCATTTCAATAGGGTTAGCAACTGTTCAGGGAGCTCACAGTGGCATAAGCTGAGCTGCTGAACTTGCTGACCGAAAGGTCAGCGGTTTGAATCCAAGGAGCAGAATGAGCTCCCGCTGTTAGCCCCAGCTTCTACCAACCTAGCAGTTTGAAAACATGCAAATATAGACCAATAGTTACCACTTAACAGTAGGAAGGTAAGCGGCGCTCCATGCAGTCATGCCAACCTTGGAGGTGTCTAGAGAAAATGCCAGCTCTTCAGCTTAGACACGGAGATGAGCACTAACTCCCAGAGTCGGACTCGATTAGACTTCATGTCAAGGGGAAACCTTTACCTTTAGCAACTGTTTATGTTTCCCTTTTTCAATGGTAAGCTCAGGAATGTATGACACATTGATTTGGGGGTTGCATTAGAGTTTCTCATTTCTTGCTTTTTCCATATACTAAAGTATTTCATTGCTTACCTTTAGTGCTTCTTCTGGGACTTTATGCTGGATTTGTTCTAACACATACATATTAGCATGTAGAAAATAAAAGACTTAAGGAAAAACACAGGTTTGGGAGAACTTATTTACTGCTACATTAAAAGAAACCAGTTGGAACCCACCTCCCACAAAAATAATCACACCTGCAAAAACAGTCACGTCATAAAATTCTGAAATAAGAGCTAAATCTTTGGAAGAGATGCTAGAATGGCAGCTTTACTGAGAAATATGCTGGCCTCTTCTAGTATATAGTGGTTATTCAAGACTGGGATGCGGTAAACATTGTCCAACCAACTATAGTGTTAATAGTGTTTTATGACTGTTTTTATCATTGTAATTCGTTCTGGCATCAAATTGTTGCCGATTGTTAACCACTCCGAGTTTCTCCTGAGCTGAGAGGGGCGGTATACAAATGCAGTAAGTAAATAAATCTCTATCTCTATATATAATAAAGCGGAATGTTTGTATGTATGTTTGTTTTTATGTTTGTATGTATGTATGTGGCAGCGTTCTGATTGGCTCCCGGCCTCTACATTCTGACAACATGATTGGTTGCCAGTGAGGAATATTTGCATAATGCCTCTAATTGGTCAGCCAACACGAACATTCCGACACCCTAAACTGCCAGAGGGGGATAAGGCAAAGGCCTGAGGCAGCCAGCCATGGTGGGAGGAACTCAGATAACCCAGGGCCCTTCCACACAACCTATAACCCTGCATTTTAAGGCAGAAAATCCCACAATATCTGCTTTGAACTGGGTTTTCTGAGTCCACACTCATATAATCTGGTTCAAAGCGATGGGCCATGGCCGATGGGACTCGCAGTACCTTCACTAACTTCCTGAGACCACTGCGAGCCACGTAAACATCTGAGAAGGGCCAACTTTGGCACACAATGCCTTTCTCAAATAACCCGGGCAGGGCCGGGTCCTCAAGCTAGTAAATAAATAAACATGAAGGTCTTGGTACACACTGAGGTTTGGCTCCAGGGCCCCAGTGGATATCAACTGGGTTTTTTTATTTTTATTATTATTATTATTTAGAATTTTAGCACCTTCGAGTCTCTTTTTAGAGATATAAAGCAGGATAGGAAATAAATGTTGCTATTGTATATTTTCATGCCATGACTGGTTGAATCGAGAATCCATGGACGCAGAAGGTTGGCTATATTGTCAGAAGCTGAGTAAATAATTTCTTAGCCAAAATTAGTCTTACAGTATCTGAAGATTATGAACATTTCTTTTGTATTTATTTGTATTCCACTGCTCTCTCTGGATTGAGACTCAAAGCTGCTGTGACCGAAGATACCTTCAAGCCATCTGTGTTACTGGAAACATGAGAACCAGTGCAGTGCAATCGTTTGTCTGTTGGATGTGTTCTCTGAAGGAGATTCCACCTGAACATGAGGAAGAATTTCCTAACTGTGAGGACTGTTCAGCAGTGGAACTCTCTGCCTCCGAGTGTGGTGGAGGCTCCTTCTTTGGAGGCTTTGAAACAGAGGCTGGATGGCCATCTGTCGGGGCTGCTTTGAATACGATTTTCCTGCTTCTTGGCAGGGGGTTGGACCGGATGGCAAATGCGGTCTCTTCCAACTCTGATTCTATGACTAGGATTGAAATCCCCACTCAGCCATGGAAACCCACAGAGTGACCAAGTCACACTATCTCAGCCTCAGAGGAAGGCAGGACCAAACCTCCTCTGAACAAGTCCTGCCAGATTTGCCTTAGGGTCACCATAAGTCGAAACAATTTGAAAACTCACAGTGGCAACAGAATCTACTAAAAATGATATAATCAAGAGTTAAGATGGTACAGATTTTTTTGATCTACCTACACAGAAATGTAAATCGTATAACTATTTTCTAATTTATTAAGGGTTCTTTGTATGTACAATGTATGCTGATGTACCTTGCATAACTGAATAAGCTAATATTGCACAATACACATGGTTTTGTGCTATTTAATCTCCATTTTCTTTTTAAAAATATGGAAATCAGTACATTATTGGTGATGGAAAGGGAGGGGAATTTGGCAATCCTTGGAAACCAAGGACCTCAACACAGAAGGAAAAGATTATTAAATTCCAAACAGACTTACAACGGCAGAGGTTCCCAACAGCATAATCAGGAGAAGTGACACTACATGGAGCATGCCACATGTAGCGAACCCTACCTGGAAGGCCAGGAAAAAGCCTGTAAAATGTAGGCCCAAGACAGTGCCAGCCATCATGGAAAGATGCCATGCAGAGAAATGAGGGAGTTAGGATTGCCTGGTAGGAAAGGGGGCGGAGCCTAACTTGGAAAAAGAAAAAAAATGCCCCAGGAAAGGAGGAAATCTGAAAGTCAGTCGGTGGTTAAGTCAGTCTGTGGCTGGGTGTGAGGGGAACAAGGAGGGTTAGAGATTAGTTAGTGTTAGTAAGAAGAACCCTGAGTGAACAGGTGGCTAGCAAGGTTAGCTAGGGTGTAAGCCTTACAACTATCAGGGAAGATAGTGTGTAGAGGGGTAGCTAGATAGATCCAGGACTATCTGAGTTGGAGGTAAGTTTTACTAGGCAGAGAGGAGATCCTGTCAGTAAACTAGGGAGAAAAGAGTTGAAATCTGTAATTAAGTTTTGAGCTATTTTAAAGAAACCATACGCTTTGTACCAATCTTTGAAACCGTTAAGCTTAGTACCTATATTGTCCGTTCTCTTCAATAAACTTCATTGTTTTATTTGTTCAAAACATCAGTCTCACGGGTGCCTCTGTAAAAGCAGTTTCCTGAGAGAAATCTAAAACTAAATGGTGGCAGTGTGTAATAAATTAGAATCACCTCAGTGTTACCTCAGACTCCTCTCCGTTGGCGCCTCCTTGTTGTGGGGGAGAGGCTTGTGTACCCTAATGAAGTTGTGATCTATGCTGGCAGTGGCATAATAGCCACCGGTAGGGCCTCCCATGCCAGACAGGTCACAACCGAAGGGTCTGACAAAGAGCGCCAATGGGCAGAATGGGCTCTCTAGCCTTTTGGCAACCATCCTAAGAGAAGGAAATCTCTATATTCAAATCCGGGCAGATGGTGCTTGTCTAACCCGTAAGGTCAATCATCTAAAAGAAGGAAACTCAAACCAAACCTACGACCCGAGGACCTCGCTGCCAGCGTCCTAAGCTCGCTAGGCCCCGGCAGACGAACCTTTAGTTTAAAGGGTGAGGCCAGTTCTGTGCACACTGCGCTCCACCAGAAAGGTCCATTGCACACGCTCGAAGGACACATCCAACCTCCGAATCATCAACACGCTTGTAGAAAGCATGGGATGAGTCCTTCCTGAATCTTCGTTCGCGAAGAAAAGCCAAGAACCTCAGACTAAAAAGCCTGTGTGTGTGTCCAGTACATTCAAACCCAGTCAAGCCACTAATACGCAAGGGGCTACCTGTTTCTTTAAGTGTAATGGTTGCCAAAGAGAGTTTTCTTTAAAGACGGTGGTTTTAAACACCCACAAAATCTTCATTATATCATGTGATCCAACTATTTTTCAATGGTTACTAGATTCTTGGACAGAATGTGATTTTCCTGCTTCTTGACAGGGGGTTGGACTGGATGGCCCACGAGGTCTCTTCCAACTCAAGGGTTCTATGATTCTATGATCACTGAATGGTTCAAGGCTCCAGTCAAGAAATGTGGTAGACTATGAGATTGCGAGTAATGATGATACAACAACCAAGAAGCAAGAAGATAATGAATCATAACGAATATGTGATAGTGGTGGTGACGAGGATGGAGATGACGATGGTGGGAAAGAGAAGGAATACACAAAAAAGGGGGGGGTAGGGTGTTGCAAGCAACAATATACACAGGGAACAGCAAACGTGTAGTTTATCCAATATATATAATCAAATATAGTTCAATAGTACATCAACATCTGTATAATAACAACATCACCCCGAGGGGTTCCTATCCTTCGGTGTCTTAAGTCCAGATAAGAGTATGCAAGTCCAATGTTATTTAAGCACCAAGATAGGGTAATAGGGAGAAAGTCCAGGGGAAATAAGGTCGAAAACGCCCAAGTAGACAGGGATGAAAGGAAACGGAGTTAGGAGGCAAGCCGGTTGAGTTGATGGCTGTGGTGGCAGTAGATCCAAAAAAACTCAAACCGCTAGGTGTAAGCAGGCCGACGAGGATAACTCTGTACGATGGTACCAACTCCCGTTTCGACCCGTAGGGGAGGTCTTTTTCAAGGCCAGAAGTAGCACATTAACTCCAGTTATGTGGTCAATGGGGAATACGTTTTCTGAAAGAATAACAGGATGGTAGTATAATACAATAGAGTGTTCCAGCACCCTTTTAAACCAGCACAATGGCTAACCAAAATAAACATTCAGAAGTTACAATCAATACATATAAGAATTCATAGTGGTATACATACAAATTACAATCAATGTGCACAGTTGCAATAATTATTCCATTTATCTACATACCAGGGCCATGGAGGTAAGGTCATACATCCATGGTAGGACCAGCGGCCGAAGCAAGTAACAGTTTCGACAGGAGAGGTTAAATACCCAAACAAACCCATGGATCAGGTGGGAATCATCTTAATAGATCAGTGATTGTTAACTTATCGTTTAATCCGATTGGAATTTCGGTTTTTAAAATTTGTATCCAACGGGTTTCGGCCCTCAAGAGGCATCTATCCACATCACTGTGGGGGGGGTATTCGGACTCTCTGTATGCCGAAGAAACGAAGGTTACTTGCTTCGGCCGCTGGTCCTACCATGGATGTATGACCTTACCTCCATGGCCCTGGTATGTAGATAAATGGAATAATTATTGCAACTGTGCACATTGATTGTAATTTGTATGTATACCACTATGAATTCTTATATGTATTGATTGTAACTTCTGAATGTTTATTTTGGTTAGCCATTGTGCTGGTTTAAAAGGGTGCTGCGGAACACTCTATTCTATTATACTACCATCCTGTTATTCTTTCAGAAAACGTACCCCCATTGACCACATAACTGGAGTTAATGTGCTACTTCTGGCCTTGAAAAAGACCCCTCCCTCCTACGGGTCGAAATGGGAGTTGGTACCATCGTACAGAGTTATCCTCGTCGGCCTGCGTACACCTAGCGGTGTGAGTTTATTTGGATCTACTGCCACCACAGCCATCAACTCAACCGGCTTGCCTCCTAACCCGTTTCCTATCATCCCTGTCTACTTGGGCGTTTTCGACCTTATTTCCCCTGGACTTTCTCCCTATTACCCTATCTTGGTGCTTAAATAACATTGGACTTGCATACTCTTATCTGGACTTAAGACACCGAAGGGTAGGAACCCTCTGGGAAAGAGAAGGAAAGCATTACATCTCTACAAAGCTTGTTTCACAAGGCAGCATCTAGGACTCGGCTAAAGCTAAAACAACAACCTGGAGCCAACCTGCGGCAAAAAAACCCCCTACAATCACTTCTTAAGGAATTCAAGTGTTCAATGAGAAAGGAATGTATGCTTCAAAATCACACGAGAAGGAGAAAGTTAATGCTATGAGATCATTCGTTCTTTCCCCTTCCTCCAGTCCCCTCCTCCCCTCCCCACAAAGCAATCTATCCAGCTGCAATTAGATTAAGCCTGTATTTCCATTGGCAGGATGAACATTTTATCACTGCCCCAATCTAGGACATACTGCCCTTGTAATACAAAGGGAACTATATTTATTCAAAACTACTCTCCTAAGGAAAGTTGTCCGGGCTAGTGTTGTGATTTTAAAAGAAATGCTGCTGACTGAGAATCCTTTGTCAAGAATTCCAAAATGCTCCAGAACCCAAAATTTTTTAAAAAATAGTCATTCTGTTCATCTACCAATCACTATAGTACTCCTAAATGATAGCCAACCTATCTTTACCCAATGCCCTCTAAGACAGTCCATGGCACTGTTGGGAAGTGACTCTTAATACTCTCTCTCTCTCTCTCTCTCTCTCTCTCTCTCTCTCTCTCTCTCTCTCCTCATTTTTCTTCTTTCTTTCTCTTTCCCCCCTTTTCTTGTTCTTTTTTTGGCACGGGTATTATTATTATTATTTCTCTTCTCTTTTTTATCTAATTCCTATGTGATTTTGCTTTATTTTTATTTGTAAAAATCTTCAATAAAAATGATAAAAAATAAAAACATTCAAGCCAAAATCTTTTTTCTAACAATTTGATTTTCAGCTTGGTTGAACACAGTATTTAAAGCATTAAGTTAGGCTATTCATTGCAATTGCCAGGAACCTTACGGCTGCATCGGGATTTGCCCTTACATTATAGGTACGCCCTATTCTCTGTTTGTGTATGTGATATTGATACTGTAATTTGAGTTCACTGTAATGTAATATTTCATATAACCTCTGCTGTAATGTATTTGAGTTGCCTTCGGGACCGACCGGGTCCACCTTATATTATAAGGATGTAATTGAATGTTGTTATGTTACAGACTTATGGAATGTCGTATGGGTGTTTGCGATGGGAACTAATATGATGGATTATACTGAGCCTTGAGAAAGACTGGACTTCGGTCCATACAGTTGAAACGAGAGCCGGGATTCCTCAATTTATGGTCCTCGTCGGCTGTGTATATTCCCTTTGATTGCTGTTACCAACCCCGATACCCTACACATCGAACTTTCGTCAGATTGGACTTCCAGGATCGTGAGATTGGACATATTTGTTTCCTGAGGAACTATTTATGTTATGGATGGATTGTTGAACACCGATATCCAAGTGTATAGATGGAACTTCTAATTGATTAAGTGCTCTTGCAACCCGCATTTGTGGATTATATTCTTTATACGTTTTGGCACTTGGAAGATAAAGAACTCTTGATTTATGGACTTCAGATTGGACATTACTTTGTATATTTCCACTCACGGTAAACCCCATTGGGGACATTATTGCTATTATTTAAGAGATTATTAGGACCTTGTGTCCTGTACTATTGTCTGCATTAGGTGGTTCCCCAGCTATGACTCAAAATTTTGTCCTTGCACCTTACTATTGTTCCCTAACCAGAGATATAGTGCTCCATTCATTTTGCCCTCTATTCCTAATTAGATTGTCTAGCTTTTGCACTTTACCCATCAGCCCAGTCCTCACAACTGATCTGCATCAGCCTGCCCCCCCGAGCCCAGAAACTGTTTACTATGTCAGACCATTGGTTGCTTGTTCGATGGATGCTTTCATACTGTGTTATGTTGTTGTCGGATTTATATCGTTTTAGGATGGTGTTTTATGAATTTTAATGTGTTATATTTTGAGAACGTTGACCGGGCTTGTCCCCATGTAAGCTGCCTTGAGTCCCTTCGGGGAGATGGAGGTGGGAGACAAAAATAAATTTATGATTATGATGGTGATCATTATTATTATTATTAATATTATTATTATTAGAAGATGGCGATTACATTATCCGCCCCGGGCCTGCAGGGAGGAGCGGAATATAAGATGGAATAAATAAATAAATAAATACATAAAATAAATAAATTTATCTTCTCCAGGAATCTTGGGCATGGAGCTTTATCTCCCAATCAGAGGAAGACCAGCATGTTGAGAAAAGTTGGCAGGCTGGTACAGAGATCAAATGACACTGTTTGCAGCATGCTTACTTCGCCACAGGAGAGGTTTAGCATAGCATTTGCACCCATAAGTACATAACATCCCATAAAAAAGAATCCAAAGCTTTAACTGCAACTAATTCAATGGAGTAGATTTAGGTTGCTTATAGTCATCGCTGCACAGAAGTGTTGGTTTGTCTTGCGTCCATGGATTTTGATACAGGAAAGCACAAACAATCACTTGAGAGAGCCTGAAGATGTAAGAAAGGACTTTAAATGTTACAGTCAAAAACAGGCCCAGGACAAAACACATTTTTGGCACACTTGAGAAACCCAGCTAGGTTTTTTGCCATAGCAGACAGATGTGTCCTTCTGCGTGAGAACACTGCTGACACAGGCAATATGGAAGAGCCATAAAGGGCTGCACGAGAAGGAAGCTGGCAGAATGCTTTTTCAAAATATGACTAAGACGGGAGAGAGAGAGAAACCAGGAATTAGACATGTGATTTGGGTTGCGAGTTATTTCATTTCAACACAAAGTGCCTGGATAGTCTCTCCCTCCACCAGCACACGCAAACCACACAGAACGACCTCAACACACACACACACACACACAAGGACTTTGGAGAGACCCATGCCTGCTGCCAAGAAATGCCGGTCATACTCTAATCCGCTTAAAACAAAAACAGAAAGGGAAAACATTAGGAAAATTCTGCTTGCCATATCAAAGGCAATATCCGACAATAATGCCAGAGTCAGACTAGATTAAAGATGAGGTGAAAGGAGAAAAAATATCACAAGTGATCACAACATCATTCAGGAAGTTATATAAAATTGATGCCGTATTAATCGGAAGGAGAATTTTACCGCTGACCTAGTTATTTAAAACTGTGAGAAAAAGTTCAGCAGTTGGATGAGAAGCAATCAATGAGAATGAAAGGAGGGTGAGAAGAGAACATGTCTAGGATGCACACCAGAGACCATACTATCTCATGCGCAAGGGCTCATCTCAGAGCCTGTAAGAGGTGCCAAGTTTAACGTCTTTAGATCTGTGCAAGGTCCAGATATAACATGTGCTGCATAATTTTCCTATAATCATACCTGCCTCAGACCCACAATTATGGCCAGGAAAAGCGAAAAGAAACAAGAGAACGACAACAGAACGAAGTGTGTGGGAATGTTTGTTTTTTAAGAGAGAGTTTTCAAAATAATAAAAAGGATCTTCATGTTGCCTTCAAATGGCCATTACAATGACTGCTGGGCACATTTACTGTACTGCACAAGAATTCCCTGCTGAAGGGGGCTTAGGGGGCTTCAGCCCCGAAATTCTCAGGTTGGTCGGCGAGAAGGCCTTACTGGTACATTATTTAAACTGTTATGTGCATTTATATCATGATCTGATCACCATGCTCATTATATCACACATTCATGGGGTTATTGGGATAACAATACAAAAGGTTTGCTAGGGTAGACCCTCTTCCACCCAGTCTCAGCCCCGAACCAAACTCACCCCCAATCAAAATCCTGGCTATGGCCCTGCTGCTGAGCATCAGTAAAACAAAACAGTAATCTTTCCATCTTCTGATTACATTTTGGCTAGTTTTCCATCTTCTTTTATCCCCTGTTCGGGTTCCAGCTGTGAAATGTATTAGGCCACATAATGTGTTCCCAGATGACTTTGCCTGGCATTGCTTGGCAAACAGGAGCTCAACTACCAGGACACGGCAAGCAAGTTGCATGGGATTGGTGGAAGAAACAAAATAGTGAGTTGCTGTGATTTTTCCGGGATGTATGGCCATCTTCCAGAAACATTCCCTTATGATGGCAGGCATACTCAGAGATTATGAGGTTAATATATCTGTGAAATGTCCAGGGTGGGAGAAAGAATTCTTGTCTGTTTAAGGCAGGGGTGCCCACACTTTTTCGGCATGCGAGCTACTTATATTGAAACCAAATCAGAAAGATCTACCTACCTCCTCAAGGCTGAAGAGGGGAGGGGCGGGGGAAGAGCCAGGCCGTGCCAAGCCCCACCTCCTCCCCTCTGGCTTTGGAGCTCCCAGCAGCTTCTCCAGGCTTGAGGATGGCAATGCCAAGCCAGTGGTGGCATAGCTAGCACAAGGCTGGCTTGGCCCTGTCTTCCACAAACCTGGAGCAGCTGCTGGGAGTGCCGAAGCCAGGGAGGGGGCGGAGCCAGGCTGCACCAAGCCCCACCCCTCCCCTCTGGCTTTGGAGCTCCCAGCAGCTTCTCCAGGCTTGAAGATGGCAATGCCAAGGCAGTGGTGGCATAGCTAGCACAAGGCTGGCTAGCTATGCCACCACTGGCTTGGCATTGCCATCTTCAAGCCTGGAGAAGCTGCTGGGAGCTCCAAAGCCAGAGGGGAGGGGAGGGCTTGACGTGGCCTGGCTCCACCCCTGTGGCTTCCACTATACCAGTAGCTTCTCCAGGCTTGAGGATGGCAATGCCAAGCCAGTGGTGACATAGCTAGCACAAGGCTGGCTTGGCATTGCCATCCTCAAGCCTGGAGAAGCTACTGGTATAGTGGAAGCCACAGGGGGGTGGAGCCAGGCGCGTCAAGCCCCCCCCTCCCCTCTGGCTTTGGAGCTCCCAGCAGCTTCTCCAGGCTTGAAGATGGCAATGCCAAGCCAGTGGTGGCATAGCTAGCACAAGGCTGGCTTGGCCCTGCCCTCCTCAAACCTGGAGCAGCTGCTGGGAGTGCCGAAGCCAGGGAGGGGGGGGGGGGCTTGGCGTGGCCTGGCTCCGCCCCCCTCTGAAAAGCGATCCGGCTGGGATTGACCTCCTTCAGTCCCGGGATCGACTGGTCGATCACGATCGACTTCCTGGGCAGCCCTGGTTTAAGGTAAGTGTGAATGCTGCAATTAATCACCTTTGATTAGCACTGAATAACCTTGCAGCTTCAAGGCTTGGCTGCTTCCTACCTGGGTTATCCTTTGTTGGAAGATGATTAGCTGGAATATACACAATAACACAATGCAGTAACGATGGCAGCTCAAGCAATGATAGCAGTCGGCATGTGCCCCTAACATAGCCAATCTGTTCATGGCAAGCCTTGAAGCCCAACATCTGGACACCCCATGACGGGTAGAATTAAACACTTCTACAGGTATATTGGCGATGTATTTGCCGTCATAGCCAGCGATACAGATGTGGCAACATTTGCAGCATGGCTTAACTCATGGCACCCCTCCATTGTTTTCTCAGTTTCTTCCAGCACCACGAGTGTCAACTTCCTCGACATCACAGTCTCTGTCAAAGACTCTAAAATTATCAGCAGTAATTTTCATTAAAATTGGTTGAATTAGTCTGCAGTGCTTTTCATGTTCCTTGATTCATGGGGAATTCCAGACAAGAAACAATCATGGGCAGCTAATCGCCTCCCAACAAAGGATTCCCCTGGGCAGAAAGCAGCCAAGGTGATGTTAATCAAGGTGATCAATTGCAGCATTCTCACATTCCTCAGACAATAGTTCTTTCTCCCACCCCTCGATGGATTGTCACCTTGTTATGGTGAGGGCGCCTGGACATTCCACAGATATATAAACCCAAAACTGCCTTGTTTCCAACAAACCTCACCAACTCTGAGGATGCTTGCTATAGATGTGGCCAAAACATCCGGAGAGAATTATTCTGGAACATGGCCATGTAGCCTGGAAAACTCGCGGCAAACCTGTGATTCCGGCCATGAAACCCTTCAACAACTCATTGAAATAAAGTGTGTATCTTTTGGGTTAAGGGTGAGTGTTTGAGATGTTTAAAAGCTTTTCCATTTTGTACTTTGAACCATATGCTCTGCCTGAGTAAGTAGCTGATAGGGGCAGGGTTTCTTCTGTGATGAAGTGGGTCACTGACTTGATTGGGGACAGACGTAGCCACCATGAGCTCGATATACTTTTTCTTTCACTTGCCAGGGCTGGACAAAAAAAAGGCCAACAGGTCTTTTGCAGGGGCTTTTTGTTTGGGGGAAAGGCTAGAATGCTGTTCCATTGCTTATACAGAACTGAACATGAATGGCGAAAGAGCTGCTACAGTGACCCCCAAGACTTGCACTTGCTTGAGGATGAGAGGGGAAATACCTGCAGGAAATAAAACTTATCTGCAAATCTGTGGGAATAAGTATAGTAGCTTGTGTTTAACATATTTACAGTCAAACTTATCAATGAGGATGAAGCTTTTCTAGAAGAGAACAGCAGATTCTCCTGGAGCAGGGCTGCCCAGGAAGTCGATCGCGATCGACCAGTCGATCCCGGGACCAAAGGAGGTCGATCCTAGCTGGATGGGGCACTTCTCAGAGAGAGGGAGCCAGGCCGCACCAAGCCCCGCCCCCTCCCCCAGCTTCGGCACTCCCAGCAGCTTCTCCAGGCTTGAGGATGGCAATGCCAAGCCAGTGGTGGCATAGCTAGTAGGCATGGTAACAAATCGAAAAATGGCGATTCTAAAATCAAATGGGGGGTTTGATTAGTATATCAAAGACTTACAAAAAAATTCCCAAAAATTTCGGAAATGTAACTTAAGTACTAACGAAATTCGTTAGAAATTGTATGCCAGAGCATGCGCTTTCCAGATGGTTTTGGCCTACAACTCCCAGAAATCCTAACAGCTGGTAAATTGGCTGGGATTTCTGGGAGTTGTAGGCCAAAACTTGAATCAATCACACTGAATTCTAGATGGGACTCTCCAAATAGGAAGGAGGGAGGGAGGGAGGGGGTATTCTATTCTTGGAAGCAGCAAAGAAAAGGAGGAGGAGCCCCCCCCGCTCCTCGCTGCCTCTCTCTCACCCGATCCCGAGGAGCGAGGGCCCAAGTTTGCCCAGGCTGGTCATATACCTACATTCTATGCACATGCAATAATACAGCAGTAATAGCAATGGGAATAAGAAGAGGTAAAAATTCAAACCGAAGTGTTCTGAGTGGTCCCTGCTTCATGCGGTGCAAACGGGCTCTTCTTTGTGAGCCCGGGAAATTAGCCCGGAAAAGACAGTGTTTTCTGTTTGGGTGCACACACATACATATTCTTTGGGGGGGGGGGGTTGCTGCAGAATCTTCTCTATGAGGCCGGGATTCTGCAACAAATCCCCCCTCCCAAGAATATGTATGTGTGTGCTCCCAAGCTGGCTTTTCCCCCAGGCTAATTTCCGTTTGCACCGTTTGCACCGCATGAGGCAGGGACCACTCAGAATACTTCGGTTTGAATTTTACCTCTTGTTATTGTTATTACTGCTGTATTATTGCATGTGCATGGAATTAGGTATGACCAGTTGGATTACTTATAATATTAGGCAGTGGCACTTACAGTAGCATTCATTCTATTATACATTAGGTTGGTTTCTCACCCCAATACTCTTTGATGCCTTAGATCCTGGCAGGGCAAGAGAGGCAGGAAGCCTGGAAAAAAGGGAAACAGAGAGGATTACTCAGAAGTAAATCTGCAAAGGAGGGCCCTGCAGCCAAAGTGCCCTCCTTTGCAGATTTACTTCTGAGTAATCCTCTCTGATTACATTTTTTTCCAGGCTTCCTTCCAGCCGAGGGAAGGAGCAAGTTTAGGGCTTGCCTTGCCATAATATTGGCAAGGGAGGCGGGGAGGGTGGTGAGAAAGGAGGGTGCCCCCTTATGCCCCCCTTACGACCTAATAACGACACTTAAGAAAATCCTGGCCCCGAGGTTCTAAAAAAGAAAGTCCACTTCCTGGTTGGCGTTCCAGGGTGGAAACGCTTCGAAAGTAGCATTTCTTTACGAATTTCTTACGAATCATTTAATTTTCATAACTTTTTTCCCATGCCTAATAGCTAGCACAAGGCTGGCTTGGCACTGCCATCCTCAAGCCTGGAGAAGCTGCTGGTAGAGCTGAAGCCAGAGGGGGGCGGAGCCAGGCCACACCAAACCCCGCCCCCCCCCCCTCTCCAGCCTTGAGGAGGTAGGTAGATCTTTCTGACTTGGTTTTATTATAAGTAGCTCGCATGCTGAAAAAGTGTGGGCACCCCTGACCTATACTCATAACATTATGTAATGTGTTGTTGAAGACTTTCATGGCTGGAATCACTGGGTTACTATGAATTTTCCAGGCTGTATAGCCATGTTCCAGAACCATTCTCACCTGATGTTTCACCCACATTTGTGGAAGGCATCTTCAGAGGTTGTGAGGTTTGTTGGAAACTAGGCAAGTGGGATTTATATAATGGCCTTGTAGCTTCAAAGCACAGCTGAATACCCAGATAATAATAATCTTTATTTGTACCCCGCCCCCATCTCCCCAATGGGGACTCGGGGCGGCTCACATGAGGCCAAGCCCAAACAACAAATTACAATAAAATAAAATCAAAACATCAGCAATAAACACAATAAAAATACATACATATAAATAAAAATATATACAACTAGATATCTAAAATCACAAAGACAGGGTGGGCCGCAGGCACACATATAAAGTGTTAAAACTCAGGGTGAGATAAGCGGAATAGCATCCTTTACAGGGAAAAACATCCTTTATGGGGGAGGAGGGATGGACTCCAAGAACGGGGGTATTGAGGAGAGAAATGGTAGAATTAAATATGTACTCTCCGCCGGTCCAGCGGAAAAAACAGGTTGTCAGGTGTTTTTTTTTAAAGGTCTCCAGAGTGGGGGGGCCACTTTCCTAATCTCTCCGGGCAAGGAATTCCAGAGTCAGGGGGCCACAGAGGAGAAGGCCCTCTCCTAGTTTTCAACAACCCTCACAACCTCTGAGGATGCCTGCCATAGATGTGGGTGAAACGTTAGGAGAGAATGCTTCTGGAACATGACCATACATCCCGGAAAACTCACAGCAACCTACTGAGTAATGTGATCTCAGGTAGCACATTTCTGAGGCTGTTAAAGTACAGATTAGCCTCGAGTCATTCAAAGAACTCCACGGCTGAACAGGAAACTGGGCAGATTACATCTGATACAATCATAAATCATAAAAACACTGAAAAACACAGCAGAAGAGACTTAAAAGCAAAAAAACCCAACAAAAAGACACTACAGCACATGTGCAAAAACAACTCCCCCGGCAAACAAGATGCCCAATAGCATATCCACACTCTTTTCCAGACTACAGCTCCCAGCATTCCCTAGACCAGGCCCTTTAGGAGAGGAGGATGATCCAAATGCACTGCTTCCAAGATGCAAGCTTTCTTCTCCTTTGATCTCTTTGAAAGCATCCCAATTCCTGCATATTTTCAATTTCTATTCCTGGTGTGCAACTCCCAGAAATCCTCCAGATAGATAGATAGGATAGAGATAGATAGGTAGGTAGATAGATAGATCAATCAGGAGGACTGCTGGGATTTGCAGTCCAAGAATAGGTAGAGAAGTAAGAAAGGGGAGAAAGAGGAAGGGAAAGTAAAGGGGGAAGGAAGAGAAGAGAGAGATAAGGAAAAAGGGAGAGAAGGAAAGAAAAAAGGAAAAGAAGGAGAAAAAGAGGGAAGGAAGGTTGGCCACAGCAACATGTGGTACAGCCAATACACACACACAGCAGTACGTAAAGACTGCAGACAGGTGAAAAAGGATATCATAGCCAAAGCGGATCACATCATTCAGTTTTAAGGTGATGTACTTCTGGTCAGGAATCCGTACGTCATTCACAAAAGTCTATAGGGAAACAAAGGATAAAAGGGCATTAGAAGGTCACACCAAGCAGGAAAGAAAGCAGCAATCAACATGGGACACATTTTGCAAGAAAACCCAATCTAGTCTAAACAATTCATCTTCCCGAACCTTTGCTCAGTTACCAAATAAGAGGCATCCATGGCAGCTGGTCAGTGACTCACACCGCTCTGGGTTTTGTATGATTTATTTATTTATTTATTTATTATTTGGTTTTATATTCCGCACCTCCCTGCAGGCTCGGGGCGGGTTACAACATATAAAACGGGCAGCATGGAACAGCCATGCGGCCCTACAATAAAACATTAGAACATTTAAAACTACATGTCACAACACCATATAGAGGAAATACAGAAAGTGCCTTAGGTCCGGGACCCCAGTAGGCAAGGTAATTATGTCAGGAACAGCCGGCCGAGGGGCCTAGTCAATGGATCTAACTGAGGTGCTGAAATGCAACCCACCCACCCACATCCACCTCCGAAGAAAGATTCAGAACCTTGGACAGTTCTATTTTTTTTAAAAAAACTGGTTTATAATCCACAACCTAACAAACACAGAATTATTGACAAGCTTTGACCAGCATTTGCAATCCTTCCAGCCTCCACACCCCTCTGTGCTGGGATGGCCTTTCTCTACTTGCTCTAATCTGGGGGAAATGGGTTTCAGCAACATGAGTCCGGTTTCCATCCCACTCCATCACCCTAAAGATTTTTGTCAGCAGGAATTTCCATAAAGTCACTCATTCTGGCCTATAAAAAATGCCATTCCTGAACTCAGAATGAGTAGCAATCATAAATACTTCCTCTGTCACCAGGGGCGGTCCTACAAGGTAGGCCAAGTAGGCGGCCGCCTAGGGCGCCATCTGGGAAGGGGGCGCCATCCTGGCCGCATGGGGCACCATCCTGGCCCTGCCGATGTTCCTCAGGCAGCGCTGCAGCTGCCTGCTTTAGGCCCCGGCCTTGTGTGTTCTGACGCCGCTTCTGGGCATGCGCGGAGGTTTTCGCGCAGGCGCAGTTGCTCCAGAGCTGAAATTGAGCGCAGGAGCAACTGCACATCCGCGAAAACCTCCGCGCATGCCCAGTAGCTCCCTTGCACAGAAGCCTGTAAGCAAAGCACTCCCTATCGGGCAGGCAGGGAGTGCTTCCCTTCTCCTTTTGTCTCCGCCGTGTGCGCATTTGCGGGAAGGAGAAAAGAATCAGTGAAGGAAGTGTAAGTGAAGGAATGAATGAAGGGCTTTCCTCCTCCTCCTCTGCGACCTCTCCCTCCTTCCTTTCTTCGGCACTATTTCTGTCTAGACCTGAGGGGCCTGAGGCTATGAGGAGTTGTGGGAGTTGGAGTCCAAAACACCTAGAGGGAGGGAGGGCCCAAGTTTGCCCAGGCCTGTATTCAACCTCATTTGAACATTTTGGCTGTTTTTCTATTTACATTTACATTGGGATCCTAATTTTGGACTTATGGGAGACTCCTATGAATTATGAGACGGGTGGTAGGTAATATTCTGATTTTGATGCATTTGCATTGCATTTCTTGTTGATTATTATACAGTTCTGCTTAATATTGTCATACAATATAATACAAATACAATATAACAATAGAATAATGATATATTTTATATTACATGTAATATTACAAACAATATTGCAGTATAGTGGTATTGTACAAAATAGTAATATATAATATTTTATTTTACTTTATTTTGGGTTATTTGAGTTTTATAGGAGTAATGAAAATATTTAGTAGAGGATAATTTCATTTAAATAAATAATTTTATTTATTATTTTATAATAATAATATAATAGAATGTTATATTGTATTATAATGTCAATATATTATAATATAATTATATTGTAATGTAGTATAATATAATTATGATATAATATAGTATGAGTATGGCATAATATATTGTATATACATTGATACAATATAATACTACTAATGGTATTGTGATATTATAATTGTATATTTGTTTTACATGGGGGGGAATAATGTTGGGGGGGCACCAAAATAATGTTTGCCTACCATTTAAAAATACCTTAGACCGCCCCTGTCTGTCACTTAAGGAAGTAAAGATTGTAAGATACATCTTGGCAATGATCCTTACAACTATCCTTTATGGGGTATTGTGTGGTTTCCGGGTGTATGACTGTGTTCTAGCAGCATTTCCTATGAAGATGCCAGCCACAGATGCAGGCGAAACATCAGAAGAAAATGCTGCCAGAACACAGCCATATAGCCTGGAAACCATACAACATCCCAGTGATTCCAGCTGCGAAAGCCTTTGACAATACACGAACTATCCTCTATGTTAGTCCAGTTCTATGACCCCAGCCCCCACATTCAGGAGGAATAACTATAATAATATATTTATTTATTCGCATTTGTTCGCCGCCCCTCCCACTGGCTCGGGGCGGCTTACAACATGATCATAAAACAACCAACACAGCTAAAGATTAAAACCAGCAATTAAAACAACATATTAAAACAGCATATTAAAATATCACAATAAGCAGTAGCATTAAAGGAACGCTGCGGTGACAGGAATAGTGCCGACTAGCGATACACAAGAAAGACTGCAGTTCATTATTCAGACTCCGAAAGCCTGCTGGAACAGCATTGTCTTGCAGGCTTTCCGGAATGGGAGGAGGGTCTGAATAGCATGGACGTCGGCGGGCAACGTGTTCCAGAATACTGGAGCAACGATTGAAAACGCCCGTCGACGGGTTGCGGTCAGGCGGTATAACTTCGGACTAGGAACGACCAGGAGGTTTTGCTCTTCAGAGCGTAGTGATCTGGTGGGTAAATACAGGATGAGGTGGTCCCGCAGGTACACTGGCCCCAGACCATGTAAGGCCTTAAAAGTCAAGACGAACACTTTGAAGGTAATCTGGCATTCTACAGGAAGCCAGTGCAGTTCATGCAGGATCAGCATGATGTGACAACTTACTGAGACCCCAGCAAGGAGTCGGGCTGCAGCGTTCTGCACCAGCTTAAGTTTCCGGATCACCGACAAAGGAAGGCCAGTGTAAAGAGTGTTACAGTAGTCCAGCCTCGAGATGACCGTGGCTTGGACCACTGTGGCCAGGTCATGCCGGGACAAGTAGGGGGCCAGCTTCCTCGCCTGGCGAAAATGGAAAAACGCCACTCTGCTGACGGCGGAGATATGGGTCTCCATTGACAGCAGAGGGTTTAAGGTCACTCCTAGGCTCTTAACGGATGACGACGGACATAGTGTCACGCTGTCCAGGGTCAGAAGCTGAATGTCCCCACTGCCCGGATGACCAAGCCACAGGATCTCCGTCTTTGCCGGATTCACCTTCAACCTACTGGCTCGCAGCCATCCAGTAACGGCCTCAAGGCAACGATAGAAATTATCAGGTACGGATTCGGGCCGGATAATCTTTATTTATATCCCTCACCGGACCCAAAGCAGCTTACAACATGTTAAAATCATGAGAACAACAACTCAAATACATCGATAATAAGTATAAAACATCATCATTGCGGCATCAAAAAACAATATATACAAAAGTCCCACCTGCATTGACTATTTAACGCAGTTCAAAGCTAGCTTCAAACTGCAGTGGCCAGACAACAAACTTTTACAAAAGCACACCAAAAAAGGCCCTTAATGTGCATCAGTCATAGAAAGTGGTGTGTCTCAAACAGAAAGTGGAGCTGGAGATGTCTTTGTTGGATTGTTGCTCTTTCTTTGGAGTATGACTAATGGACATGTCAAATTACAGTAAGCCTTCCATTTTCACAGAGTTTAGGAGCACAGAACCTTCACAAAAGTGGAAAAACAGAGATAAACAAACACTTTTTTTTTTACCGAGACAACAGCTCTCTAGGAATCAATGGATTTTCCAGTGCAACTCTATGCTCAGCTTCCACCAGACATTGCACTGAAGAATTGAAAGATTCCCAGAGAAAACATATTCTGCAAATCGGCAAATAATCAAATTTGCAAAGTTAAATTCACAAATGTGGAGGGCAGACAATACAAGCCAGAGGGAAGGGGAGGGGCGGGGCTTGGCAAGGCCTGGCTCTGCCCCCTGTGGCTTCCGCTCTACCAGCAGCTTCTCCAGGCTTGAGGATGGCAATGCCAAGCCAGCCTTGTGCTAGCTATGCCACCACTGGCTTGGCATTGCCATCCTCAAGCCTGGAGAAGCTGCTGGGAGCCCAAAAAGAGGGCTGGGGGACTTGGCGTGGCCTGGCTCCGCCCCCTCTGGCCAAGCCCCGCCCCACCCCTCCCCTCTCCAGCCTTGAGGAGGTAGGTAAATCTTTCTGACTTGGTTTTAATATAAGTAGCTCGCATGCTGAAAAAGTGTGGGCACCCCTGTTCTAGAAGCATTCACTCCTGATGTTTCGCCTGCATCTATGGCAAGCATCCTCAGAGGTTGTGAGACCTCATGACCTCTGAGGATGCTTGCCATAGATGCAGGTGAAAGGTCAGGAGACAATGCATCTAGAACACGGCCATATAGCCTGAAAACCCCACAACAGCCCTATGATTCCAGCCATGAAGGCTTTCGACAATACATTGATCATGGTACCCTTTGCTAGGAAATCCATCAATACTACTTTGTACTGGTCCCAAAATACTGTAAGAATGACCTTGCCTGTCAAGAGCTGGGCACATGCCTTCTTTGGAGGCGGCAAGTCATGATGTTTCCATGGCATAAACTGGACTTTAGTCACAGGATCATAGTGATGGACTTAGCTTTCATCCTGTGTGATCAGTCTGTTGAAAAAATCCTCCTGGTTTCCATGGCACATCCTCAATGGAGCATGAGAGCATTCAATTCATTCCTGCATCTGGAAAGGTGTCAACAGCCAGAGACCCAGCAAGCAGATACCTTAGGCATGTGAACATGATCTTGGATGAGTGTTTCCATTGACCACACACTAATCTTGACATTTTGGGCAAGGTGGGAAATGATTAAACAGCGGTTTTCCAAAATGGCAACGTCCACTTGCTGGATGGTGTGTTCATCAATAGCAGAGTGGGGTCACCCTGGAATTGGAGCTGCTTGCACCAAAGTCCGCCCCACATTTGAATTGATGATGCCGGTCCTTGACTACATCATTTGATCGGGAATCATCACCATAAACCTCTTTCATTGCACCAAACGTCTTCTTTAGTGTGTAGCCTTTGAAGTGAAGGAACTTGATGACTGCTCTGTATTCCACTGGGTCCATTATCAAACCTCACACCACTTAAGCACCTGTAAAATCAAGGCCATTATCAGTTCTGCGTTGTAAATTGGGACATAACCTATAGAGCAGGGGTGCTCAGAATGGTGATCGGGATCACCAGGGTGATCTTCAGGCCTCATCCTGGTGATCTTGAGGCCCCTGACCAGGTCTTTTACAGTTGGTCCTCTTCACACGCCCCTCCACGCTGCAAATAAGTCCTCCGTCGTTGCTCCTCCCCGCTCCCTGCTCGCGCACCGCCTCCAAAAGCTCCAGAGTCCAAGAGGCAGAATGGGCCCCCTCTTTTGGATTCCTCCTCCTCTCTCCGTCCTTCTCCAGCCACTCAGAGTCGTAGGAGACCAAAGGGGGTGGGCCTGGATGACGCAATGCATGGCTGGCCCCGCACGCATGCGCAGAAGCGCCCATTCTGCCTCTCGGACTTCTCGTGAGCTCTTGGAGGCGGCACGCATGCTGGTGGCGTAGAAATAGGAGCAATGACGGAGGAGGAGGAGAAGGACGCTTTGGGATCATTTCCTTACCGCATCTCAAAGGTCGGTCTTTTTACTTTGGGGTGGGTGCTTGATTGTTCTGTGGTATGTCTCTTTGTTTATTTTTAATGTTTAAAAATGGCCTTTTAGCTCCAAAGCCTCTCTGCTTGCTTTGTTCCTTGAGAAATATATGTTGGGGAATATGGAAATGTGGGAGAAATGGGGTGGTTGGATGTATTTTTGCATGTCCCATTGTTTACTTTGCTGAGTATTAAATGGCCTTGCAGTTCAAAAGCCTCTCTTCTTACTTTCTGGCTGATAATATGTGTGGTAATATGGCAGTGTGGGAGAAATGGGGTGGTTGGATGTATTTTTATGCTCTGTTTTATATTGTTGTTATTAAATTGAAATGTTGATGCTTTATAACTTCATTTTATGTAAACTGTCCCGAGCCTGCTGGAAGGAGCGGAACATAAAAATGAATAATAAATATACTGTAAATAAATAAATAAGAACATAGTTATACGTTTTACATTTCTGGGTAGGTGATCTTTGGGACTTGGTTCTTTAATCAGTAGCTCCCATGCTGAAAAAGTGTGAGCACCCCTGCTATAGAGACTTACTGTATATACTCGAGTATAAGACTAGTTTTTCATCCCTTTTTGTAGGCTGAAAAAATCCGCCTTGGCTTATACTCGAGTCAAGTTTATTTATTATTTTACTCTGTTGTTGTTATTATTATTTTATGTTTATTATTTTACTCTATTTTTATTATTATTACATTTATTATTTTACTTTATTGTTGTTGTTATTATATTTATTATTTTACTCTATTACTCTGTTATTATGTTTTCCTTATTTTACTCTATTATTATTATTATTTTTATAACATTTATGATTTTCCTCTATTATTATTGTAAGGATACTTATTTTTTTATTTTTTTATTTATTTATTAGATTTGTACACCGCCACTCCCAACGCCTCGGGGCGGTTTACAACACTATGAATCCAAACACAGGGTAAATAAAATACAATAAAACAGTAAAAATTCAGCAAGCACAATGGAACTCAGACACAAGTCACAAGAATTCGAAAGCTTGCTTTAAAAGGAATGTCTTGCATGCTCTGCGAAAGGAGTATAGGCTTCGCAGAGCCCGTGTCTCTGGAGGCAATGCGTTTCACAGAGTAGGAGCAATGATGGAAAAAGCTCGCCGTCTGGTAGAGGTCAAATGAAAGGACTTTACATTGGGGATAGTTAGAAGGTTCGAGTCTTCTGAACGTAGTGATCTCGGGGGGTTATATGGAGTCAGGCGATCCCGTAGGTACACTGGCCCCAGACCATACAAGGCCTTGAAAGTAAGAACTAACACCTTGAAGGTGATCCGGCATTCAATTGGGAGCCAGTGCAGATCCTGCAGGATTGGGGTAATACGGCACGTCGCAGGCTCCCCTGCGAATAGCCGAGCTGCGGCATTCTGCACCAGCTTAAGTTTCCGGATCACAGTCATGGGTAGGCCAATGTAAATAGCGTTACAGTAGTCAAGTCTTGAGATGACCGTGGCTTGGATTACCGTGACTAATCACATTTACATTGAGGAAGGTTAGAATAATGGTTTGATCAGAGTTGGGGAGTCTTATCTTAAACTTCATTTTTATGTAAATTTTCAAAAACATTTAACCTCCTGATGTCTCAATTAATGTGATTTTATTGGTATCTTTTTTTTTTCTCGAAATTTACCCATAGCAGCTGCATTTTCCACCCTCGGCTTATACGCAAGTCAATCAGTTTTCTCAGTTTTTGTGGTAAAATTGGGTGCCTTGGCTTATATTCGGATCGGCTTATACTCGAGTATATTTATTTATTATTTATTTATTTAAAACCTTTGTACCCCGACCTTCGCACCTCTATCGAGGGACTCAGATCGGCATAGCAGCAAAGATTTAATGCTATACAATTTTAAAACAACTAGAACAACATATTTAAATACATAAAAACCCAGCATAAAACCACATTGTCATTAAAACAATTCCACGCAATCTGTAAACGTGGCCATACATTCAGATAATACCAAATCTCAGCCTATTCTGGGAAGGCTTGGTTCCATATCCAAGTCTTCACCAGCCTCCTAAAGGACAACAGAGAGGGGGCAGATCTAGCATCACTTGGTAGAGAGTTCCACAGCCGAGGGGCGACCACAGAGAAGGCCCTGTCTCTCGTCCCCACCAGCCGCGCTTGCGAAGCTGGCGGGACCGAGAGCAGGGCCTCTCTGGAGGATCTTAATGTTCTAGATCAGTGCTGTCCAACTTCTAACCGGCCAAGGGCCGGATTCCAGGTCACTGATGACCTGGGGGCCGCCCGTTCCCCTGGTCACGCCCCCGGCCACGCCCCGGCTGCCGGGAAGCTTTGGGAGAGGGAGGAGCCACGCGGCACCCCCCCCTTCCAAGGCATCCTAGCCACAGATGAAGCTGACGGTTTCACCGGCTTCAGCTGCTGCCGGGATGCCTTGGAAGGGAGAGAGGCGCCGCCGGGGGACCCCCCTCCCTTGCAAAGCATCCCGGCAGCCGCAGAAGCCGGTGCTGGGTTCAGCCGCTGCTGCGACGCTTGGAAAGGGAGGGGGGTGCTGCCGGGGACCCCCCTCCCTTGCAAAGCATCCCGGCAGCCGCAGAAACCGGTGCTGGCTTCAGCCGCTGCTGCGATGCTTTGCAAGGGAGGGGGGTGCCGCCGGGGACCCCCCTCCCTTGCAAAGCATCCCGGCAGCCGCAGAAACCGGCGCTGGCTTCAGCCGCTGCTGCGATGCTTTGCAAGGGGAGGGGTGCCGGGGACCCCCTCCCTTGCACAGCATCCCAGCAGCCGCAGACACCGGCGCCGGCTTCAGCCGCTGCTGTGATGATTTGCAAGGGAGGGGGTACCGCTGGGACCCCCTCCTTGCAAAGCATCCCGGCAGCCAGAAACCGGTGCTGGCTTCAGCCGCTGCTGCGATGCTTTGCAAGGGAGGGGTGCCGCGTGGGACCCTCCCTTGCAAGCATCCCGGCAGACGCAGAAACCGGGCGCTGGCTTCAGCCGCTGCTGCGTGATGCTTTGCAAGGGAGGGTGCCGCCGGGGACCCCCTCCCTTGCAAAGCATCCCGGCAGCCGCAGAAACCGGGCGCTGGCTTCAGCCGCTGCTGCAATGCTTTGCAAGGGAGGGGGTGCCGCTGGGGGACCCCCCTCCCTTGCAAGGCATCGTCGCCGGCAAGAGAGGGAAGAAGAGGGCAGTGCAGGGAGGAGGAGCTAGCTCTCTTCCTCCTTGTACCACCCCTTGTCCCTCTTTCACCGGCGCCGATGCACCGGGCGGCGCGGTGAGAGGAACGGAGGGGGTGGTGCAGGGAGGAGGAGCTAGCTCTCTTCCTCCTCCCTGCCCCGCCTCCCCCTCCCCCCCGGCCGCCATTTTAAAAAAAATTTAGATTTTTTTTTTAAAAAAATTAAAAATGGCGGCTGGGGGCATAGCTGGGGCCGTGCCCAACAGGCTGGGGGGCCGGATCCGGCCCCAGGGCCGCCAGTTGGACAGCCCTGTTCTAGATGGTTCGTAGGGGAGAATCCATTCAGACAGGTAAACTGGGCCAGAACCGTATAGGGTTTTGTAGGTTAAAACCAGCACTTTGAATTGTGCTCGGAAGCTAATTGGCAGCCAGTGGAGCTGGCGCAGCAAGGGAGTTGTATGCTCCCTGTGCCCTGCTCCTGTTAGTAACCTGGCTGCCGAATGTTGGACTAATTGCAGCTTCCGAGCAGTCTTCAGAGGCAACCCCACATAGAGAGCGTTGCAGTAGTCTATTCGGGATGTATATATGGTATATCATTACACATGCTCAGTTTCAGCATCCTGTGATAAATAGAAGTGGGTCAGGGGAAATCTTTAATGAACTTCCCTCATATTATGCTATGTATGTTTTGTCACCTAACATTTCCCTGAAATTGCATCAGGCTTGCAGGACTTATTAGGCAATTTGTGGAGGAGGAGATCCACTTAGAAGTCACACATCCCAGACCGAATGCCACAGATGTGCATCTTGTGTGTGCAGACACAGGCAAAATGTTTCATAGCAGATTCATCCTCTTCTACAATGTAACAAGAAACGAGGAATGCCACCTCAGGATTTCCACAAGCCGTGAGATTTCTGGGATGAAATCTGAGACCTAAGGATGCAGACTGGTGATGTCATTAAGTGTTAGGCAATGGGCACCAATTAGTTACTCATACCCTGTCATTTGAAGGAAACACACACAAAAAGTCCTATTTGGACACAGGGGCGGTCTAAGGTAATTTTAAATGGTAGGCGAACATTATTTTGGTGCCCCCCCCAAAAAACATTATTTTTGCCCCCATGTAAAACAAATATACAATTATAATATCACAATACCATTAGTAGTATTATATTGTATCAATGTACTGTATATACAATATATTATATCATACTCATACTATATTATATCATAATTATATTATACTACATTACAATATAATTATATTATAATATATTGACATTATAATACAATATAACATTCTATTATATTATTATTATAAAATAATAAATACAATTATTTATTTAAATGAAATTATCCTCTACTAAATATTTTCATTACTCCTATAAAACTCAAATAACCCAAAATAAAGTAAAATAAAATATTGTATATATAACTATTTTGTACAATACCACTATACTGCAATATTGTTTGTAATATTACATGTAATATAAAATATATAATTATTCTATTGTTATATTGTATTTTTATTATATTGTATGACAATATTAAGCAGAACTGTATAATAATCAACAAGGAATGCAATGTAAATGCATCAAAATCAGAATATTACCTATCACCCGACTCATAATTCATAGGAGTCTCCCATAAGTCCAAAATTAGGATCCCAATGTAAATAGAAAAACAGCCAAAATGCTCAAATGAGGTCAAACACAGGCAGCGCGGCCTGGGTAAACTTGGGCCCTCCCTCCCTCTAGGTGTTTTGGACTCCAACTCCCACAACTCCTCATAGCCTCAGGCCCCTCAGGTCTAGACAGAAATAGAGCCGAAGAAAGGAAGGAGGGAGAGAAGAGGTCACAGAGGAGGAGGAGGAAAGCCCTTCATTCATTCCTTCACTTACACTTCCTTCACTGATTCTTTTCTCCTTCCCCGCAAACGCGTGCGCGGCGGAGACAAAAGGAGAGGGGAAGCACTCCCTGCCTGCCCGATAGGGAGTGCTTTGCTTACAGGCTTCTGCGCAAGGGAGCTACTGAGCATGCGCGGAGGTTTTCGCAGATGTGCAGTTGCTCCTGCACTCAACTTCAGCTCCGGAGCAACTGCGCCTGCGCGAAAACCTCCGCGCATGCCCAGAAGCGGCGTCGGAGCGCACAAGGCCGGGGCCCAAAAGCAGGCAGCTGCGGCGCTGCCTGAGGAACATCGGCAGGGCCAGGATGGTGCCCCATGCAGCCAGGATGGCGCCCCCTTCCCAGATGGCGCCCTAGGCGGCCGCCTACTTGGCCTACTTTGTAGGACCGCCCCTGTTTGGACATTTTAAGGCAGAAATCTTCCATAAAGCAGCTTTTTCCAGGTCAAGGTGAAATGAGATTTTTCCTTCTCACTTATTTCAAGAGACAGAACAAAAAAAAACCTTTAATCTAGCCTAGTTGTTTCTAGCCCAGGATGGGCAAGCTTCGGCCCTCCAGGTGTTTTGGACTGCAACTCCCACAATTCCTAACAGCTGGTTGGCTGTTAGGAATTGTGGGAGTTGAAGTCCAAAACACCAGGAGGGCCAACGTTTGCCCATGCCTGTTATATACAAAGATAGATAGATGAAATCTTCCAAAACAAATAAATCAGATTTTCAGATTATTAGTAGCACCAACTTCATCTCTTTCCCTGCCAGCATGGCCAAGGATCAGAAATGCAGGGAGTTGTAGCCCAAACCCTCTGGAAAACCCAAGGTCAGGGAAAGTTTGTCTATACGACTCATAGTTTCCAAAGTGACAAGTCTAAAGCCATAGAAGAAATGGGTAGCAAAGACAACATCTGAACTCCAGTCCTGAATCTGTGCCATCAACTACAAGAACCTGTTCATTCAGCATTGTGCTTATTCAACGATATAGTTCACTCCTCTTGTTCTTAGTATCAACTCCAAAATGGGGATAGATTGCAAACATGTGCTAGCATGCTAAAAAGGCTTCGCAGCACATAGTTGCACTTGGACTGGAAGTAAATGGGATTGAGAAATTCTGTGCACGATTAGTCTTTTGCGAATGAGGCTTGCCAAAGCAAATGGAGCCAGGAAATTATTTGCAGCTCTACACTGCGGGGTTTATACAGTAACAGGCAGAGACACAATTTCGATTCACTCATATTGTGTTAAGGAAGGAACAGTCTGGCAGAAATGTTGCACATTTCTTGTGAGTGGGGAGTACAAATTGAGAATTCCATTGTTGCATAGGGCAGTGTTTCCCAACCAGTGTGCCGGGGCACACTAGTGTGCCGTGAGCGATCATCAGGTGTGCCGTGAGAAAATGGAACCTCCAGGAAGGGGGGGGGGGGAGTCTAGTGTGTTGAAGTATAAAAACCTTAAGAAACCTACCTTGATAAAGGCACAAAATTACAAACACCCCCCTCCCCACCCGTTGTCTACTTGGTCTCTCCCTCTCCATGCATTGGGAAGGCCCGCCTCCCTTTCCCCAAGTAGAGACCTCCTCTTGCCTCCTGGGGGTTGTGTGTGGGAAGTTTGGCCCAGTTCTAGCATTGGTGGGGTTCGGAATGCTCTTTGATTGTAGGGAAACTAAAAATCTCAGCAACTACAACTCCCAAATGTCAAGGTCTATTTCCCCTGAACTCCATCTGCGTTCATATTTAGGCATATTGAGTATTCATGCCAAGTTTGGTCCTGATCCAACATTGTATGAGTCCACAGTGCTCTCTGGATATAGGTGAACTACAACTCCAAAACTCAAGGTCAATGCCCACCAAACTCTTATAGCATTTTCTCTTGGTTATGGGAGTTCTGTGTGAGAAGTTTGTGCCTTTCTGCCATTCCTGCCAGGATATCTATGTTGAGTTCATTGAAACAGGCCCAGGTTTCACACTGAGTATATAAATACATTTAAAAACATATTAACCATATGTATTACTGTGATAGAGTGTCATTTTGTGTCATTTTGGTTGGTGGTGTGCCCCAGGATTTTGCAAATGTAAAAAGTGTGCCGCGGCTCAAAAAAGGTTGGGAAACACTAGCATAGATTACTAAGAAGAGTAGCATTGTATGGATTGTGTCTTTATGCTCAATCTGTTCCCTGTGGATGATGTGTAGTATGTAAATACTTGTGAGTAGTTTACTTCATAAAGAGACAGAGAAGTGCTAAATATATTTTGTACAGACAGAAAACGCCATGATGGTGGAAGGAAACCTATCTGTGTCTCACTACTGTCCCACTCGACAAGTTAACATGTTGGAGTATGCAAGAAATCAGTTATTGTGTGTCTGTGTGTCTGTGTCAACTGTAAAAGAAGATGCACGAAGGTGATTGGTTGAGCTTAGTGTGGGGAGTTGGCTGAGACTGGGACTTTTGGTTACTGTTACATTTTTCAGGTTCGAGTTATGCAGGTGCTTGGAGCGAAGCAGCGAGAGACAGAGTTTGGAGTGTGCTCTCGCTTCATTGAGCTGCTGAAGGAGTTTATCCACTGGCAAACAAAGACCATTTTAAATCTATCTATCTATCTATCTTCTTCTATGTGTATAATAAAAGTCAGT
Organism: Anolis apletophallus; assembly: GCA_030556195.1. NCBI lineage: Eukaryota > Metazoa > Chordata > Lepidosauria > Squamata > Anolidae > Anolis > Anolis apletophallus. The sequence goes on from JARBWK010000002.1 coordinate 200,490,103, forward strand.
GTTTGCAGAGATGCGGAGGGCGGGAGGTGTGGAAGAATAAGTGCCAGCTTTTCGATTGGATGCCACTGTGGGATTAGTTGCATAAAGGACTCTGATTGGCCAGCCTCAGAAGTCAAACACTCTAAGGCACCAGACAGAGGGAATTGGTAGCCACTGAGAGACAATTTGCATAAAGGACTCTGATTGGCCAGCAAAACAGAATGCAACTGAATGCTTGAGTTAGCCAAATGACAGGTTTTTTTCCGTTGGAAATGGAATGTTCATTTTCTGGGAGGTGCAGAGGTGCCAAGGAATATTTGACAGCGTTTCAATAGGTTGCCACTATGGGAATATTTGCATAAAGGAATCTGATAGGCCAGCCTCAGAACTCCAACATTCTACGGCCCCAGACAGAGGGGATTGATTGCCACTAAAATGGTATTTGCATAAAGGACCCTGATTGGCCATCCACATTCCAACATTCTAAGGTGACGCAAAGGGAAAAGGAATGGCCTCAGGCATTCAGACACTGCGGCCCACAGCAGTGTCGGAACAGGACCAAACTTGCCACAAAGGGGCCCAATGGCCCACTTCACAACGCGACCCTCACCCAATAACCACTACAGACCAAAATTAGCACTCAGAGCCCCCTTGACCCACTCTACATCCTGGTGCTGTTTCAAGAAGGATGAACCACAGATGATGGGGCTTGAAATGCCTTCACTCACCTTCCGAGACCACTGCAACCCTCATCCAAAGAAGGATCAAGACCAAATGTGACACACAGAGCCCCCATGACCCACTCTACATCCTGGTGCTATTTGGAGGGGGGTGGACCATGGCCAATGGGACTTGCAGTACCTTCACTAAGTTCCTGAGACCACTGCAAGCCACATACACATCTAATAGGAACCAACCTTGCACACAATAAGAACATAAGAACATAAGAACATAAGAAGAGCCATGCTGAATCGGGCCTCAGCCCATCTAGTCCAGCATTCTGTGTCACACAGTGGCCCACCAGTTGTACACAGGGATCTCTAGCAGAAAGGAGGGCAAAACCCTCACCTGCTCCCGACCCCCCACAACCAGTACCCGGGGAAAATCCTGCCTGCCTCCATCAACACAGAGGTGGCACTTGGATGTCCATTTCAGTAACTACTGATTAATGTCCATTTGGATGTCCATTTCAGTAACTACAATCCCTTCCTCAAATAACCCGGGCACCGCCGGGTCCCCAAGCTAGTCTCTTATAAAAGGACATTATGTGAGTTGATGCAACTGACCACACTATACATTTAAGTACAGGTTTGGAGATATAAACTGTTGTGGCATTCATTTATGTATAATAAATAATAATAACCTTTATCTGTACCCCGCCACCATCTCCCCGAAAGGGACTCGGGGCGGTTTACATGAGGGCAAGCCCAGAAATACATATGAATACAATAACACAGTGTTTCTCAACCTTTTTTGAGCTGCGGCACACTTTTAACATTAAAAAAAATCTGGGGGCACACCACCAACCAAAATGACACAAAATGACACTGTAACACAGTAAAGAATGGCTGGGGGATGGTGATCTGCTGGGAGCAGCTGCTGGGAGTGCCGAAGCCAGGGGAGGAGCCAGGCCACGCCATGCCCCGCCCCCTCCCCCCGGCTTCAGTTCTCCCACAGCTTCGCCAGCCTTGAGGGGGCAGTGCCAAGCCAGCATTGTGTTGGCTCTGCCACCGCTGGCTTGGCACTGTCCCCTCAAGGCTGGCGAAGCTGTGTGAGTGCTGAAGCCGGGGGGAGGGGCCAGAGCCAGGCTGCGTCTCCCCCCCCCCCCGGCTTCAGCTCTCTCACAGAGGAGCATGAGCGGTGGATGGGCTTCAGTAGGCGGGGCTCCTCCACGCAGCTTCAACAAGCAAGGGGCGGGAGTCATGGCGGGAGTCATGGCGGATTGGAGGCTGGTTGGGGAAACAGCCGAAGGAGGCAGCGCCTCTTTCTTCCTCCTCCTCTCCCAAGCAACAGGAGTTTGGCAGGAGGAGGGGGGAAGGAAGGGGGGCAGAGAGCTTTTCTCGTGGCACACCTGATGATCGCTCACGGCACACTAGTGTGCCACGGCACACTGGTTGAGAAACACTGCAATAACATAAAAACATAAAACAACATTTCAAGTAAAATAAAACAATCAAATAAAATAAAAGGAGTGGGCCACATGTGCAAAATACAGTGATAAAAACTAAGGATGAGGTAAGATTAAAACATATATATTTATAGGGGAGGTTCAAAGGCAATAAACAAGCAGAAATAAATAACTTGGCAGATATATGATGAAAGAAAAATGTTAAGCTATAGAAACAGTGACAAAAGGGATTTAGAAAAACACTAATGTACATGTGTGTGTGCATGTGCATGTATGTATGTGTTTTTGAGTGTGAGTTACAAATGAGTCATAGTTAAGAACAACAGGTGAGAAAACAAGAAGTGAGAGAAATCTACCCCTAGGAAGAGAAATTCACTCCTGAAAGGGTTATGCTCTTGGAAATGTCTATGGACATGGCGGCTCTTCAGCTTAGAAATGGTGATGAGCACCACACACACACACACACACACACACACACCAGAGTCGGACATAACTAGACTTAACGTCAAGGGGAAATCTTTGCCTTTACCTTTATGCTATCCAAAGCTAAAAGATATATACTTTTGTCTGGAGTAACACTTCAAAAATGTACCTGCTCCAACTTATATACAAATTCAACTGAAGAACATGTCTACAGAATCTATCTTGTTCATATTTTGGGGACTGTCTGCATATTTGTATCTTCGATTACAGGAAAAGATGGGCTCAAAGCCAACCTTAAAAACTGTGGTATAGACATCGAGAACTGGGAAACATTGGCCCTTGAATGCTGGAGGTCAGCTGGCAGCTGGAGGTCAGCTGTGACCAGCAGTGCTGCAGAATTTGAAGAGGTGCAAATGGATGGCAAAAGGGAGAAACATGCCAAGAGGAAGGTGCGTCAAACGAACCCTGACCGGGACTGACTTCCACCTGGAAACCGATGTCCTCACTGTGGGAGAACATGCAGATCAAGTATAGGGTTCTACAGCAAACCTACGGTCCCAGTGCCAAGACACTACACTTGGAGGACCATCATCCTCAGGCTATGAGGGATCCCCTAAGTAAGTAAATATGCAAGTAAGTAAGTATGTTAAACCAAGAAAATCTTCTCAAAAGTCAGTGGTCGTCTTATACACCAGGAGTCGATTTATACATCGGGAGTCGTCTTATAGAGCGGTGCTGAAACTTCCAATCCAGATTGGAGAATCTGTGGTTGCTACATATGGTGGGCGGAGCTCAAAAATGGCAGTGGCCATGTCACTGCCATATGCAGTGACTGTATGAAAGCCTTAAGGATGACGCGGTACAAGGACAGTAGAAGAAAATCCATTCATCAGGATTCGTAGACTTAATGTGGTCCCGATGGTGAGGTGAAGGTGTAAGTGAAAGGCGGAGCAAGCTGCAGGAGTGTGGGGCACCCGGGGTATGGAAAAAAAGAGAAAGGGTAGCTCTGGGCCCAGAAAAACACACCTCTTTTACCTGTCTGGCCCGCCCTTGTATCCTATTACCGAACCTCCTCCTCTGCCTCTCAGATCTCGCTCCTGAAGACGGCAGTGAAGCGGTGCAGGTGCGCATGTGCGAGATCCGAGAGGCAGAGAAGGAGGTACAGTAATAGGAAAATTACCATATTGAAATCAAATCTGATGCTTTTAAATTGTTATTTGGTGTGCGTTGGAAGAGAGGTAGTCTTATACGGCGAGTATATTCCAAACTCTATATTTTAACTGGAAAGGTTGGGGATTGTCTTATATGCCCAGTCATCTTATACGCCGGAAAACACGGTAGATAGGCAATTATTCAAGTATGTATGTATACTTTTTATTTTATATGTTTGTGTTTTTTCTGAAGTGGAAAAAATGGGAAGGTGGTAGGACAATGGACACACTTTCCTTACCTCTCCTCCAATACCTGGTGTGGTAATGGATGTTACTTCACCCCCAGGCATGTAGCCAGGGGGGGGGCTAAGGGGGCTTCAGCCCCGAAATTCTCAGGGTGGTCCGCAAAAAGGCCTTACTGGTACATTATTTAAACTGTTATGTGCATTTAAATCATGATCTGATCACCATGCTCATTATATCCCGCATTAATGGGGTTATTGGGATAACAATACAAAAGGTTTGCTAGGGTAGACCCTCTTCCACCCAGTTTCAGCCCCGAACCAAACTCAGCCCCCCCGAATCAAAATCCTGGCTACGGCCCTGTTCACTCCGTTTACTTCTTTGAACGTGGCAGGGCAGGCAATCCTTCAATCCCACCGCTGCCACCAAATGTGAAGAAGTACAAAAACCTCGTACTGGGATCACTGTGGACGACTGACCACTGCCACCAATTATCAAGGGTTTTATTTTCTATTTATTATTATTAATTAACTTTTGCTGCCACCATTTGTCAATGCTTGACCACTAGATGTGAGGGTCTTTGTGAACAAATGACTTCCACAGATGTAGTGTTGAAAGTGTTTAACAGTTTATTTTACACAAATGGGCTCAAAGCTTAGGTGGTTTCTAAAGATCTCCGAAGAGGTACAGACTTGTAACTTTAAACAATGTAACACTGGGGTTTTAACTTCCCCTTACACAGTTACACACAAGTAACTACTTAATACTGTGTTACTCTCAACCCTTGGACTAAACTCTGTCCCACACACTTGGGTTTCCCTAAACCCACACACACAGAACTGAACTGCACACTGCAGCTCCTACAGACAGCTTGCAGCTTCAGCAACTGCTAATTCCCCACTAACTCTGCTCACAGCTGCTGGCCAACTGACATTCTCCAACTGTCAGATTCAAACTGAACATTCTAAAGCCAGAGTGGCCTCTGTTGTCATGGCAACAGCCTCTGCTTACAGCTTGCTGCTGCGAACATTCCACGGCTCACTCTTTGCAGCTTTTATAGAATGTCCCTTCTAAATACATAAACAAACATGTGATTAACATATAAATAATCACCTCATCACACCTGGATAAACTTGCAATACATTACATAGTACCTATGGAGCATGAAAATTAGCTCTGAAAGGTCAGTTAGGAAAGAGGAAGTTTTGGGGTTGTTTTTCTTTCCTCACTTCAGGGCTCACCTTGACTCAGCTAGCATTTCATCCCGGGGCAAAGGTGGTGTGGCTAAACGTAAGCGTGAGTCACTGGTTTTGCATGACTCTCTCAGGGAAATACTTGTGTTTCAATTGCCCAAGCCCTTGGATAGATGTACTGAGTTCTGCATTCCTCAATTGCTACAACATTTAACTGCTGGTATATTATTTTCTTGTGAGCAATTCTGTGGTAGCTGGCTATTAATAGCAGCAATATCTCTAAGACATTGGTTGTAAAGGGAGGAATTTGCTACTAAAGACTCCCCCCAAAAAGGCTTCTCCTGCAAGACGCCCCCTTTCAATCATCGCCCATACTTGTTCATTTATAGTTTGGGGTGGATTTGCTCACTTATTAATCCTATCTCAAATTTATTCAATGCCATTTTTACTGTAAAGAAATAAAGGAGCTAGAAGATCCCTCTGAAGAGTGATATTCCAGACGACTGTGTCTCTGAATTGTTCATTGACTTGCCAGACATACCGTATATACTCGAATATAAGCCAACCCGAATATAAGCCAAGGCACTTAATTTTATCACAAAAACTAGGAAAACGTATTGACTCGTGTGTGGAAAATGCAGTAGCTACTGGAAATTTTCAAAATAAAAATGGATACCAATAAAATTACATTAATTGAGGCATTGGTAGGTTAAATGTTTTTGAATATTTACATAAATCTGTAGTTTAAGATAAGACTACCCAACTCTGATTAAATCATTATTCTAACCTTCTTCAGTGTAAATGTGCTTACGTGTCCTTCCAATAACAATGAATAGAGTAAAATAATAAATGTAATAATAATTGTCATTATAATAGAGAAAAACAATGGAAATGTAATAACAGTAATAATACAGTAAAATAATAAATGTAATAATAATAAATAGAGTAAAATAATAAATATAATACAGTAAAATAATAAATGTAATAGCAATAGTAATAAAGAAAAATAATAAATGTAATAACAATAATAGAGTGAAATAATACATGTAATAATGATAATAATACAAATCACACAGTCCTAAATGCTTGGAAGTGTTCGACTAGTGATATGAACTCCAGCATATATACAGGTATCTCATTTTCTGTGTCATACTGTATTTTTGTGTCAGTAAAATAATAAATAGAGTAAAATAATAAATATAATAGAGTAAAACAATAAATGTAATAATAACAATATCAATAAAGTAAAATAATAAATGTAATAATAATAATAGAGTGAAATAATACATATAATAATAATAATAATAATACAAATCACACAGTCCTAAATGCTTGGAAGTGTTCAACTTGTGATATGAAATCCAGCATATATATCTCATTTGCTGTGTCTTACTATATTTTTGTGTCAGTAAAATAATAGAGTAAAATAATAAATATAATAGAGTAAAATAATAAATGTAATAATAACAATAGTAATAAAGTAAAATAAATGTAATAACAATAATAGAGTGAAATAATACATGAAATAATAATAATAATAATACAAATCACACAGTCCTAAACGCTTGGAAGTGTTCGACTTGTGATATGAAATCCAGCATATATATCTCATTTGCTGTGTCTTATTGTATTTTTGTGTCAGTAAAATAATTGAGTAAAATAATAAATATAATAGAGTAAAATAATAAATGCAACAATAACAATAGTAATAAAGTAAAATAATAAATGTAATAACAATAATAGAGTGAAAAAATACATGTAATAATAATAATACAAATCACACAGTTCTAAACACTTCAAAGTGTTCGACTTGTGATATGTACTCCAGCATATATATCTCATTTGCTGTGTCTTACTGTATTTTTGTGTCAGTAAAATAATAGAGTAAAATAATAAATATAATAGAGTAAAATAATAAATGCAACAATAACAATAGTAATAAAGTAAAATAATAAATGTAATAACAATAATAGAGTGAAATAATACATGTAATAATAATAATACAAATCACACAGTCCTAAATTGCTTCAAAGTGTTCGACTTGTGATATGAAATCCAGCATATATATCTCATTTGCTGTGTCTTATTGTATTTTTGTGTCAGTAAAATAATAAATGTAATAATAACAATAGAGTAAAACAGTTAAATGAAGTAGTAGTAGTAGTAATAGTTGTAGTAGTAGTAACGACAACAACGGGTAAAATAATAACTAACCTTGATGAGTATAAACCGAGGGGGCTTTTTCAGCCTAAAAAAAGGCTGAAAACTCGGCTTATACTCGAGTATATATAGTAATTTTGAAAAATGCAGAACCCTAAAAAGTCACCAAAATGTCTTGACTCTGAAACAGCGTCTGGCTAGATAGATATTAACAGGATAAACCAATCTAAAAATATACTAATTAAAAGCCCAGCGTTATAATCTGATTCGTAGAACCTGTAGGGAGCAGGTGTGAAGCACTCTCACTTTACAGATTAAACCTCCGGTCTTTGCCACAATGAGACCAAACTATTCACAACAAGCAACAGCCTTTCCCTGGAGAAGGGCTGCAGATGCGAGAGAAAGCATATCCTCTCTGTGTAAAAGCTTCCAAAGTCAATGTATAAGTTTCCCAGTAAAGCTCCCCAGTCTGGGAGAAAGATTCCTGCCTGCAAATATATAGAAGTGGTGCTGGTTGGTATATGTATTTAGTGATAACAACAAACAACAACAGTTATTCTGTCCTCCACAGCATTTCCGACATATGTTCTATTCCACTAAATCAGGGGAGATGCATTAGAACCATAGAAAACCTTGGAGGTTCGAACTTAAGATAAAACTAACATGTTTGCCTCCCCCAAATTTATTCATTTATTTACAGTGCTTCTATCCCGCCCTTCTCACCACAAAGGGAACTCAGGCAATAATTTGATGACATAAAACATTATTTATTTAATGTATTGTTGAAGGCGTTCATGGCCGGAATCACTGGGTTGTTGTGAGTTTTGGGGGCTGTTATGGCCATGTTGCAGAAGTATTCTCTCCTGACGTTTTGTCTGCATCTATGGATGCAAGTGAATATTCAGGAGAGAATACTTCTGGAAAATGGCCATAACAGCCCAAAAAATTCACAACCCATTATTTATTTATTTATTTATTTGCAGCAGGGGTGCCCACACTTTTTCAGCATGCGAGCTACTTATAATAAAACCAAGTCAGAAAGATCTACCTACCTCCTCAAGGCTGGAGAGGGGGGGGGCGGCCTGGCTCCGCCCCCCTCTGGCTTCAGCTCTACCAGCAGCTGCTCCAGGTTTGAGGATGGCAGTGCCAAGCCAGCCTTGTGCTAGCTAGGCCACCACTGGCTTGGCCTTGCCGTCCTCAAGCCTGGAGAAGCTGCTGGTAGAGCAGAAGCCAGAGGGGGGCGGAGCCGGTGGAGCCAGGCTGTGCCAAGCCCCGCCCCCGCCCCTCTGGCTTTGGAGCTCCCAGCAGCTTCTCCAGGCTTGAGAATGGCAATGCCAAGCCAGTGGTGACATAGCTAGCACAAGGCTGGCTTGGCCCTGCCCTCCTCAAGGCTGAAGCAGCTGCTGGGAGTGCCAAAGCCAGGGAGGGGGCGTGGCTTGGTGCGGCCTGGCTCCGCCCCTCTGAGAAGCACCCCGTCCGGCTGCGATCGACCTCCTTCGGTCCCGCGATTGACTGGTCGATCGCGATCGACTTCCTGGGCAGCCCTGATTTACAGCATTTATATTCCGCCTTTCCCACCCCAAAGGGGACTCAGGGAGGCTCACAGATACACGGCAAATATTCAATGCTGTTAGACATACAGGACATGCAAGAGCAAATCAGGTGGAAATAGTGTCTGATATAAATGAGACATAATATAGAAAGGATCAAAATATTGTATTCACTGGTATACAGCTATGGTATTAAAACTCACAGTGGAATAAACATGGCATGTATAAGTACAGCGACAGCAACAACAGTGGTTGGATTCACATTGAGACCTTATAGTCTTCTCTTATGCCTTTCTACTTAAGTCTCCCATTGATTGACCCCCGGTACCATATCCTGTCTATGGAATGGTCCGTCCTCCACGCCATTGTGAAAGCCTACTAAGGTAAATCAAACTTTACTTCTACCTATGACCCCAGCATGCTATTGCAAACACCTTTTGTTAGGTTTAGACTTTCATTACTATTGTTTACTATTTAGATACTATAGAATTCTATTGAGGACGCCCATCAAAAGACTCTGAAGAAGTCCATTGGACGAAACGGCCCCCCGCCGGCCTGGGGGTGAGCTCTTGCCGTCAGGCAACCCCCCTTGCGCCCTTCTCACTACGGTGAGATTAGCAAGGGGTTGCTTTTTCCCCCCGCTGCACTGCCAGCCGTTGTTTACACTTAGACGCTGACTTATCACCATCTAAACTACTAGGACCATCAGTCCCTGCGGCCAAGCATCATAGTGACGCCGCTCCCTACATTGATCAGCCTAGCGTCTCTTCCAAACTACAAAGACCAGCGTACCTTGCGGTTCGGACATTGACGAACTGACGCATGCGCACTGCATGCACAGGGGCGCATTGGCGGTCTTCTGGTTTTCTACTCGCCACGGACTCTTTTCTTGTTCCCTGCGTATTTAGCACTGACTGGGTTACTTCCTTCCTAGCAGGTACAAGATTGTGAGAGGATTGACGCTTTCTCTCACCCCATTGTTACTAATTATTATTTGTTAGACATGCACTGTCAATTGTACTTCATTAATATTATTTAATTGTGTAGAACTTCTCAATGTGAATCCAACCACTGTTGTTGCTATCGCTGTACTTATACATGCCATGTTTATTCCACTGTGAGTTTTAATACCATAGCTGTATACCAGTGAATACAATATTTTGATACTTTCTATATTATTTCTCATTTATATCAGACACTATTTCCACCTGATTTGCTCTTGCATATTCTAAGGTGTAGCCCCCTGTTTTTTCAGACATACAGGACAGCCAGACAGAGGCATGTGTCAGCTTTGGCGTCCTGGAGGTCATGCTTGATTCTAGCCACAGGGGGATGCTGTTGCTCCATCCTCTATGACAATGAGCCTTTTATAAACATAGACTTTCCTCCTATTCTTTGATCATCGGCTTCTTATGGTGCCATAAAATACCTCCCCACTTAAGTCGTGCCTAATTTCTCTGCTCACAGCTGTTTTCAAACTGCTTAGGTGGACAGTAAGCTAGGCTGAAAGTTAGGTGCTCACCCCGACCCAGGCTCAAACTGCCAACCTTTTGGTTGGGAAAGATCTATTGCTGCTGGTGATTAACCAACTGTGCAAAAGCCCAGCCCTAATATTAAACAGACATATAGTAAAATGAACAGATACATTAAAACATAAGATTAAAAAACTTTTAAACATTAAAACCAATTATTAGCAAGAACCACATAATCTTAGTCGAAAAAGCCGCTACAGTCATGATTTAACCTATTCCATCTTCCCTTATTGCTCTACATTGCTATCCAAAGGCTTGTTCCCACAGCAATGTCTTCAATGTTAGGAGGGAGGGAGCTGATCTAATTTCTCTGGGGACGGAGTTCGATAGCCAAGGGGCCACCACCGAGAAGGCCCTGTCCCTCGTCCCTACCAACCGTACCTGTGAAGGAAGTGGGACTGAGAGCAGGGCCTCCTCAGAAGATCTTAACCTCTGAGACGGTTCATGGGGCAACACAGAGGCATTTCCTCCACCAGCTTTTATAATTTATTATTATAATTTATTATTATTTGTCACGTTTCTATACCGCCCCTCTCAGCCCGAAGGCGACTCGGGACGGTTTACACAGGCAGTCTCTGCCCTCAATACATCACAGAAACAAGTCAACACCCCCCACAGAAAAAAACATATAATAACAATTTAACAATTAAAAACATACAATTGCAGCCTCAGCGTCATGTTGAAATCAGTTTCCATCACATCATCGTCATTCCTTATATCCAATTAAGCCTTATATTTCATCAACAAATGCCTGCTCAAATAACCAGGTCTTGACTTTCTTGTGAAACATCAGGAGGGAGGGGGTTAATCTGATGTCTTTAGGGAGGGCGTTCCAAAGCCGAGGAGCCACCACTGAAAAGGCCCTGTCTCTCATCCCCGCCAGTCGCGCCTGCGAAGAAGGCGGGACTGAGAGCAGGGCCTCTCCAGATGATCTTAAACATCTCGATGGTTCATAGGGAGAGATGCGTTCGGACAGGTAAGTTGGACCCGAACCATTTAGGGCTTTAAAGGCTAAAGCCAGCACTTTGAATTGTGCCCGGTAGCAAACTGGCAGCCAGTGGAGCTGGCGCAACAGGGAGTTGTACGTTCTCTGAATGCCGCTCCTGTTATCAGCCTGGCTGCTGTCCGTTGGACTAGTTGCAGCTTCCGAACAGTCTTCAAAGGCAACCCCACGTAGAGAGCATTGCAGTAATCTATACGGGATGTAACCAGAGCATGGACCACCGTGGCCAAGTCAGATATAACCACATGTTTCAATGAACCTAATGATAGTATGCTTAGCTTGAACTCAACTTAGTCCAGAGGTTCTCAACCTATGGGTCCCCAGATGTTTTGGCCTACAACTCCCAGAAATCCCAGCCACTTTACCAACTGTTAGGATTTCTGGGAGTTGAAGGCCAAAACATTTGGGGACCCACAGGTTGAGAACCACTGACCTAGTCCATCTGATATGAGATTCCATTATAACAAGCTCAAGATCTTCACAAAAGTCAGCATCTTTCTTTGACTAAGACAGGGCTATTTGCCTCAAACCTAAAATGACCCACTGTCCTAATGTACATCTCCAATCCCTTCTCAGCAAAGTAAGGGGGGGGGGGATGCAATCACAAGAATGAAGCCCACATACAGTACATAAAATGCAGCCAGGCTAGCTACTTACCCCGTTTAAGCTTCCCAGATCCTTCACCCAGTGCTCATCTTTCTCCTTGTCGTAGTTGATGACAGCATGCTGCTTATCCACACTGCGAGACTAGGGACAAACACAAAATTAAATATGAGGCTTGCAAGACATGAAATGGTGTCGACAGGTGAAACAATTAACTTAACATTGGGGGCGTGAAAGCCTACTGAAGCGGGGAGGAGTGCTGCCCATTAGCCAAATGAGGCCGTGTGGAACCTCATTGCAACCTCCAAAACCTCCCAGCAGATTTTTCAGCCCCAAATATTGAAAAAGCACCATAAAGTAAAGTGGCTGTCTCCCCTTGCCACGGATAATCTAAAGATGTCCCTTGACAGTAAGCCCAGTCGTATCCGACTCTGGGAGATGGTGCTCATCTCCATTTCTAACTAACTAACTAATTTTATTATTTACTAGCTTGGGGACCCGGCCCTGCCCGGGTTATTTGAGAAGCGCAGCAGGATGTAGAGTGGGTCATGGGGGCTCTGTGTGCCAAGTTTGGTCTTGATCCATCATTATTGGGAGTTGCAGTGGTATCATGAAATTACTGATGGTAGTGCAAGTCCCATCATCTCTGTGTGTCCCGTCCCCCCCAAAGTGTAGTAGGATGTAGATTGGGTCATGGGGGCTCTGTGTGCTAAGTTTGGTCTGTATTGGTGAATGGATGAGGGATGCATTCTTTTTCGGAAGTGAGTGAAGGTACTTCAAGTCCCATCATCCGTGGTCCCTCTCACAGTAAACTGCACCAGGCTGTAGAGTGGGTCATGAGGGCTCTGTGTGCCAGATTTGGTGTTGATCAGTCATTGGATTAGGTTTGTAGCAGGATTGGGAAGTGAGGGAAGGTACTGGAAGTCCCATCATCCATGTTCTGTCCCCCTCCAAACTTCAGTAGGATGTAGAGTGGGTCATTGGGGCTCTGTGTGCCAAGTGTGGACTTCCTCGGTGTTTGTTGGGGGCCACAGTGGTCTGTGGGAACAGAGGGGTGTAAAAGTACTACAAATCCCATCATCCATTGTCAGTCCTCCCCCAAACCTCACCAGGACGTGAAGGCAGTCATGGGGGTTATGTATGGCAAGTTTGGTCTCGATCAGTGATTGGATGAGGGTTGCAGCGGACTTGGGAAGTGAGTAGAGGCACTTCAAGTCCCATCATCCATGGCCCACCCTCCTCCGAACTGCACCAGGACGTAGAGTGGGTCATGGGGGCTGTGTGTGCTGAGTGTGGTCTGTATTGGTCCTTTTTGGTGGCCTCAGTGGTCTGTGGGAACCAAAGTCTTGGAAAGTACTACAAATCCCATAATACGTGGGATGCTGGCTTTTTTCCCCTCAGTGGGAAGAAATCCTGTTGTTTGAATGTAGAGGCCTGGATTCTTGGATGCTGGCTTTTTTCCCCTCAGTGGGAAGAAATCCTGTTGTTTGAATGTAGAGGCCTGGATTCTGGGTTGCTGGCTAATCAGTGGCTATCAATGCCCTCTGTCTGGTGCCTTAGAATTTTGTGAGTGGCTGGCTGTCCAATCAAAGGACTTTATGCAAATAGCTGCCACATATCCGCCCTTCCGCCTGTCATACACACATCTGCCCATACACACATACACACATACAAACATTCCGTTTTATAAAGGTATGCAGATACAGATATACAGATACAGATGAGTCACCCTCCACAAGTGTGCTCCGGGCGACTTACACAGCTTGGCATTTACAATACTAAAATATTAAAATATTAAATGTTAAAATATTGGAATAGACAGATTCCAGGTCACTGATTGTCACTCATGCATATGCTCTTCTAAATAGCCATGTCTTAAGTGCCGCCAGAAATGAAGGCAGGTCGAGGATGGCTCTTTGGTCTGGCGGCAGAGAGTTCCACAGGACAGGGGCCACAGTGGAGAAAGATCTCTGTGTCGTGGACTCCAAATGAGCCTCTCTCAGACCCGGGACACAGAGAAGGTTCTCGTAGGCTGGCCGTGGTGCTCTCAGATGGATAGGTGGTATCAGACGGTCTTTTAGGTATGTAGGACCCTGGCCCCGCAAGGCCTTAAATGTCAGGGCCTTATAAAGGATTCTGTACTCGACCGGCAACCAGTGCAAATGCTGTAAGGATGGCGTTATGTGACACCTCATTGGTGTTTTTGTGAGGAGCCTGGCGGCAGCATTTTATACAATCTGGAGCTTGCGAGTTACTGACCAAGGTAGACCCACGTATAAAGCGTTGCAATAATCCACCCTTGATGTAACCGTGGCATGGATTACCGTGGCTAGCGCCTCCGTTGGTAGATAGGGCGCCAGTTGCCTCGCTTGACGTAGGTGGAAGAAGGCCTTTTTGCTCGTGGAGGCAATCTGGGCCTCCATCGTCATTTTAGAGTCCAGGATGACACTGAGGCTCCTTATAGTGGAAGATGGAGTCAGCAGTTCCCCTTCGAAGGGTGGCAGTGGATTGACTAGTTCTGATGGGCGGCCCGGCCACAAAATTTCAGTCTTTGCTGGATTTACTTTCAGTTTGTGGGCCCGTAGCCATCTCGTCACTGCTCCTAGGCACTGGGCAAAGTTGTCAGGCACCGAGGTTGCTGCAGGTTCCAACTTTAGGAGGAGGTGAGTGTCGTCGGCATACTGGTAACATTCCAGCCCAAAGCTCCGGACTAGTCCAGCGAGAGGCCGGACACAGATATTGAACAGCATAGGTGATAATATGGCGCCTTGGGGTACTCCACACTCAAGGAGGAATTTTCCAGATGTTTGGCCTAGCCATTCTACTCGTTGACTGCGTCCTCGCAAGAACGAGTTGAACCAAGTTATGGCTGATCCTTGAATTCCCGTGGCGGCTAGTTTCTAAGCTGAAGAGCCAGCATTGTCCGTAGACGAATACTAGGTCATGTGGCCACCATGATTGATACCTTCACCCCCCCCCCCCCCAGAAAACCCATGGAAAAATGTGATATGATGTTATACCAGGAATACTCAATGTAGGACTGGTCACTGCCTCTTTCATAGTTGCTTATCCTTGGGATAGAGACAGGACCTCCTGTACCATTCGGTCAAATTTTTATTCTATGTGTACTAAATCTGTACCTCATCTTGGTACCTATTCCTGTGTGTCTAGACCAGTGTTTCCCAACCAGTGTGCCGTGGCACACTAGTGTGCCATCAGTGATCATCAGGTGTGCCGTGGGAAGTTGAAACCTCCAATACCCTTTCTTCCCCCTCCTGCCGAACACCTTTTCTTCTCTACTCGGGCTCCCTTCTTCCTAGCCTCGCTCTGCTCGCTTTGCCTCGCTTTGCTCTGGGGCAAGTCTGTGCAGTAGCGCCCGCATGGGTCACGTCTTCCCCCCTCCCCTCCTGAACATGCTCACACTGCCCCCCCGGATCAAAATGGCAGCAGAAGCTGCAGTGTAGAAGAAAAAGTGTTCGGCAGGAGGGGGAAGAAAGGGTGTGAAGGGGAAGGGGGAGGAAGAGGTCTCTGTCGAAAGCTGGCATGGGCAAACTTGGACCTTCCAGGTGTTTTGGACTCCAACTCCCACCATTCCTAGCAGCAACCACCCTCCCCCAGCCACTTAAGCAGGAAAGGGCCTCAGGCTGTTAGGAATGGTGGGAGTTGAAATCCAAAGCACCCAGAGGGCCGAAGTTTCCCCATGCCTGTTTTAGGGACCTTAAAGTGGTGAGCCTCCTTCCAACATTGTGATTCTGGATAGAAAACAAACAACAACATAACATAACATTGTTTGAGTCCACAGTGCTCTCTGGGTGTAGGTGAACTACAATTTCCAAACTCAAGGTCAATTCCCAAGCAAACCCTTTCAGTACTTTCTGTTGGTAATGAGAGTTCAATATGCCAAGTTTGGTTCAATTCCATTCTTGCAAAAGTTCAGGATGCTCTTTGATTAACTATAAATCCCAGAAACTGTAACTCCCAAATGTCAAGGTCTATTTTCCCCAAACTCCATCTATGTTCACATTTGGGCATCTTGAGTATTCATGCCAAGTTTGGTCCTGATCCAACATTGTTTCAGTCCACAGTGCTCTCTGGATATAGGTGAACTACAACTCCAAAACCCAAGGTCAATGCCCAACAAACTCTTACAGTATTTTCTCTTGGTTATGGGAGTTCTGTGTGGGAAGTTTGTGTCTTTCTGCCATTCCTGCCATGATATCTATGTTGTGTTCATAGAAACAGGCCCAGGTTTCACACTGAGTGTATAAATACATTTAAAAACATATTAACTATATGTATTACTGTGTTAGGGTGTCATTTTGTGTCATTTTGGTTGGTGGTGTGCCCCAGGATTTTGTAAATGTATAAAATGTGCCGCAGATCAAAAAAGGTTGAAAAACACTGGTCTAGACAACAGATTTACTACCTCTTCAATTGTTTGCTAAAAACAGAAGAGGTAGTAAATCTGTGTCTAGACCAGGGATGGGCATTTGGCGGCCCGGGGGCCGGATGCGGCCCCTTGGGCGCTCCCATCCGGCCCGAGGGGCCTTGGGCAGCGCTACCGGGGAGAGAGGAAGCGGTTGCAGCGCTGCTACCGGGTGAAAAAGGGAGGCCCGGGCAGGTAGAAAGCCATGCGTGGCTTTGTTTACGGCAAAAGCAAGCAAGGGAGGCGAACGCGAGGTCCCCTTCCCCTCGTTCACGTTGCCAAACAAACTGCGGAGGAAGCGCCGCCCCCTGAGCGTGTTCGGCGATGCCGGCTGGACGTCATCGCAGGAGACGCTCAGGGGGTGGGGCATCCTCCGGAGTTTGTTTTCAAGCATGCGCGAGAGGAAGGGGACCCCGCGTTCGCCTCCTATGCTTGTTTTTCGCCAGATACAAAGCAAAAAGCAAGCATAGGAGGCGAACGCGAGGTCCCCTTCCTCTCGTTCACATTGCCAAACAAACTGTGGAGGAAGCGCCGCCCCCTGAGCGTGTTCGGCGATGCCGGCTGCGACGTCATCGCGGGAGACGCTCAGGGGGCGGGGCGTCCTTCGGAGTTTGTTTTCAAGCGTGCGTGAGAGGAAGGGGACCCCGCGTTCGCCTCCCTTGCTTGCTTTTGCCATAAACAAAGCCACGCATGGCTTTCTACCTGCCCGGGCCTCCCTTTTTCGCCCGGTAAGCAGCGCTGCCACCGGCTACCTGGCTTCACCAGGGAAGGCGCGCTGCCCGGACCTCCTCTTCCAAAGGAGGAAAGAAGAGGTATGTTATTGTGTTCTGGGAGATAGAATATTAAATTGATTGCTTCATTGATATAATTGTGTTCTGGGAGATATAATATAAATTTAATTGCTTCATGGATATTATTGCCCACCCCTGTACTATAATATAATAATTATGATAATAATACTAATAATATATGAATATTTCTTGATATATTAATATGTTAATATTAAAGATGTGTAATATATGGTAAATATAGTAAGTGAAATAAATAAATTATGTAGATTAGCATGTAGTTCCGCCTTTAGGTGCGGCCTTGCATAATATTTTTTTGCTCTCATGTGGCCCCTTGGAAAAAATAGTTGCCCACCCCTGGTCTAGACTGTACTACTTCTGAATGGAGTAGTAGCAGAAATGTAGAAGTTCATATGATGATTATATTCTCTTTTTTAAAATGTTCATGATTATTCAATGCTCTTTAAAAAAAATAATCATAAATTAAAAAATGGAGCATTGTGGATGGATGTATTTGAAGAGGCCCTTTGACATGCCAGGAAAACAGATATAACCCAGAAGACCTCAGCCATCACCTTCCAATGTCAAAGGAGAAATCCATGTTTAAAGTTATTTAGATTCAAGTTTTCTCTGCTCTCAGCCAAGAAAGTATTCAGAGAACCTTGACATTGTAAGCACTGTGAGATATCTCCTCATGAAAACTCTTGTAACAAAATTTGTTTCATTTCTTCATTAATAATTTTTATGTGAGCACCGAAGAGCACCGAACGCTAACAAATATGGTCTCCCTATATCTGTGCATTTTATTTCTTTGGCTTACATAAGTTTATTTGTTTGGTTGATAAGTTTCCGGGCCCAATTCAAAGTGCAGATTATTACTTATATGCTTCAGGTCTAACGTATCTTCCAAACCACATCTCCTTCTATGAACCAGTGCAGGCTCTATGATCTGCCAGGGAGGCCCTCCTCTCGGTCCCACCTCCGTCTCTAGTGTGGTTGGGGGAGACGAGGGAGGGGGCCTTCTCAGTGGTGGCTCCCCGGCTCCCCTAGAGCAGTGTTTCTCAACCAGTGTGCCGGGGCACACTAGTGTGCCGTGAGCGATCATCTGGTGTGCCGTGGGAAATTGGAACCTCCAGGAAAGGGGGGGGGGAGTCTAGTGTGTTGAAGTATTAAAACCCTAAGAAACCTACCTTGATAAAGGCACAAAATTACAAATACCCCCCCTCCCCACCCATTGTCTATTTGGTCTCTCCCTCTCCATGCATTTATTTATTGTTTCGGCTTAATAGACCGCCCTATCCGAAGCTCAGGGCGGTTTACAGCACGCAAACAGAACCAATTAAACACATAAAAGTGACAATATAAAACAGCTAAAAACAGTTAAAACAGTTAAAAGTTAACGTTAAAAGTCGTCGTCGTCGTCGTCGTCGTCGTCCCCCCACTATAACCCCAGTGATCGAGCACATAGCATCTGTGACAGTGTGGCAGTGACGCGGCGGAATGGCAGGTTGTAACAAATGCCAGTCAGGGGCCAAATGCCTGCCTGAACAACCAGGTCTTACAGGCCCTGCGGAAGGTCAATAAATCCCGCAGTGCGCGCATCTCTGCAGGGAGCGAATTCCATAGGGCCGGCGCGGCCACTGAAAATGCCCTCTGTCTCGTGCTCGATAGCCTGCATGTCTTCACCCTAGGGACCTCCAACATATTGAGCCCCTCAGAGCGCAGTGATCTATTGGGCACGTATGGGGTAAGCCGCTCCCTCAGGTACGCTGGCCCCAAACCATATAAGGCCTTGAAAGTTAAAACTAACACCTTGAAGAGGACTCCGGGTTCCGATTCGACTGGCAGCCAGTGCAGTTCGCGCAAGATCGGTGTTATATGAGCCGTCCCTTGTGGCTCTAGAAGCAGACGGGCTGCCGCGTTCTGCACTAGCTTAAGTTTCCGGATCGTCGACAAGGGTAGGCCAATGTACAGCGCATTACAGTAATCGAGCCTCGAGATGACCGTGGCTTGGATCACCGTGCCCAGGTCGCAGCGGGAGAGATTCAGACTTTTGCCTGCCGCAGGTGGTAGAACGCTGTCTTGCAGACGCAGGCAACCTGCGCCTCCATAGACAGCTGGGGGTCCATTGGGAAGGCCCACCTCCCTTTCCCCAAGTAGAGACCTCCTCATGCCTCCTGGGGGTTCTGTGTGGGAAGTTTGGCCCAGTTCTATCATTGGTGAGGTTCAGAATGCTCGTTGATTGTAGGGGAACTATAAATCCCAGCAACTACAACTCCCAAATGTCAAGGTTTATTTCCCCTGAACTCCATCTGCGTTCATATTTCGGCATATTGAGTATTCATGCCAAGTTTGGTCCTGATCCAACATTGTTTCAGTCCACAGTGCTCTCTGGATATAGGTGAACTACAACTCCAAAACACAAGGTCAATGCCCACCAAACTCTTATAGCATTTTCTCTTGGTTATGGGAGTTCTGTGTGGGAAGTTTGTGTCTTTCTGCCATTCCTGCCAGGATATCTATGTTGAGTTCATCGAAACAGGCCCAGGTTTCACACTGAGTGTATAAATACATTTTAAAAACATATTAACTATATGTATTACTGTGTTAGAGTGTCATTTTGTGTCATTTTGGTTGGTGGTGTGCCCCAGGATTTTGCAAATGTAAAAAGTGTGCCGCGGCTCAGAAAAGGTTGGGAAACACTGCCCTAGAGATGAAACTAGCCCCCATTCTTCAAGTTTTCAGAACAAATCTGAAAACATAGTTTTTCAAACAGGCCTTTGACCATGTTTAGAACCCTATCTGTTATACTCGAGGACCTGGTGATTTGTTTCACCTCAGCACTTTACAGGACTGATAGTAATTACAGTTTATTTTATATTCGCAACCACTATAAAACACTATATACGATGCTTTATGTAATTGTTATATGGATTTTATTGTTATTGTGTTACTTTGTTTATGTACTTTGTTGTATATGTTTGCACTATTGAATGCTTTTGTGAGCCGTTCCGAGTCTCTTCGGGGAGATGATGGTGGGATATAAATGTTGTTGTTGTTGTTATTATTATTATTACTTGTAGAAAATTACATTTGTGCTTGTTGAAGTTCATATTGTTACTTTTGGCCTAATCTTCTAATCCAGTGTTTCCCAACCAGTGTGCCGGGGCACACTAGTGTACCGTGAGCGATCATCAGGTGTGCCGTGGGAAATTGGAACCTCCAATACCCTTACTTATTAAAGGAACGCCGCTACGTCACAGTAAAAAATGCACAATTAATCATACATAATCATACGCAAAAAACACATTCAAAGTACCCAATCCTGCTGAGAAAATCAAAAGTCTTACATAAGGTAGTTCGGCGTGGTCGCCACAGAGAGCGGAGGAGTTGCGAACCAGGAATTAGCGAGTTCACGGAGCACTCCTCTATGGAAAGCTGGCAATATTTGATGAAAGTGAGTGCAAAAAACAAAGTGTATCCTCACGTTATCCAATGTCAGTTCCGGGATCCGCACAATAACACAGTCAGTTTGCGGACAATTTAAAGAAGCAGCACCATAATCATAGAGACAAGGTAGAAAAACACGTAGATAATCACATATATTCAAACTGCCAGAGGCTGAAGATAGATGTGGTGATGGAATCGAAAGCTGGCATGGGCAAAATTGGACCTTCCAGGTATTTTGGACTCCAACTCCCACCATTCCTAGCAGCCTCAGGCCCTTTTCCTCCCCCCCCCCCCTCAGCCACTTAAGCAGGAAAGGGCCTCAGGCTGTTAAGAATGGTGGGAGTTGAAGTCCAAAGCACCCAGAGGGCCGAAGTTTTCCCATGACTGACAGCTGTTGAGCAGGACCTTCATGTGTGTCTTTCTGCCATTCCTGCCAGGATATCTATGTTGTGTTCATAGAAACAGGCCCAGGTTTCACACTGAGTGTATAAATACATTTAAAAACATATTAACTATATGTATGACTGTGTTAGAGTGTCATTTTGTGTCATTTTGTTGGTGGTGTGCCCCAGGATTTTGTAAATGTAAAAAATGTGCCGCGGTTCAAAAAAGGTTGAAAAACACTGTTCTAATCTGTGAAGGTCATTTTGGATAATGGCCCTGTCCTCTGGGGTATTAACGATCTCCCTCCCAATTTGGTGTTATCTGCAAATCTGATAAGCATGCCCTCTCTACTAATAGTAGCATTGTCTAGTCCAGGGCTGTCAAACTGGCGGCCCGGGGGGCCGTTTAAGGCCCCCAGCCCCTTCCCTACGGCCCCCTAAGCTTTTAAATAAAAAATAAAAATTGAAAAATAAAAAAAATAATAATTTTTTAAAAACACCTACTTCCGGGTTCGGGAGCAAGTATCGCAAGAATACGCAATCTACACGGGATTTCGCTGTCAACGCGAGATCACGCCGGCGTTGACAGCGAAATCCCGTGTGGATTGTGTATTCTCGCGATACTCTTCGGCTACTCTACTACTGGATCGCTGAGGCCCACAGACGCGATTAGGACCTTCTTCGACTCAGTCGGTTGTCGCCTCTCTCGTCGTCCGGGTACTCCTGGATCCTGCGCATTTGGAAAAGGTAGGCCGAAGCAGGGGCTCCTCAGGGGGCTCCTCATTTTCTCCCCATCTCCCTCATGTATTAAATATAAAATTAAATATATTTAAAGATGAAATAAGGGGAGATGGGATACATTAAAATAAGGGGAGAGGGGAGGATGGAATTAAATATATTTAATATTAAATAAAAATAAGGGGAGAGGGGAGGATGGAATTAAATATATTTAATATTAAATAAAAATAAGGGGAGAGGGGAGGATGGAATTAAATATATTTAATATTAAATAAAAATAAGGGGAGAGGGGAGGATGGAATTAAATATATTTAATATTAAATAAAAATAAGGAGAGGGGAGGATGGAATTAAATATATTTAATATTAAATAAAAATAAGGGGAGAGGGGAGGATGGAATTAAATATATTTAATATTAAATAAAAATAAGGGGAGAAGGGAGGATGGAATTAAATATATTTAATATTATTTATTTTATAATTAATAATGCAACTAGGAATTGTAAGTAAATTGGAGCCGGGGGAGGAGCGGGGGCGGAGCCGGGGTGAGGAGGGGCCAGAGCCGGGGCAGACCTTACGGCCCCCCAAGTCATCAGTGACCGGAATTCAGGCCCCTGGGCCGGTAGAAGTTGGACAGCCCTGGTCTAGTCCACATCTTACTGGCTTTTATGTGAGAAAATCAAGATATGCTACATCCACAGCATTCCTTTCATCTACCAAGCTAGTAACTCTGGCACAACTTGTTTTTAATGCCTCAGGTTGACTTTTAGGGATCACAGCATAGTGCTTACAGATTGTCTGTTTAATTATCTGCTCTAGAACTTTTCCTGGTAGCAATGGGCAGCAAATGTTTGGATCCCCCCTTTTTTTTCCTTTTTGAAAATGGGGCAACATATGCTCTCCTCCAGTCTGCCGCAACTTCTTCTACTGACCAGGAATTCTCAAAGCAGGTTGCCAGTGACTCTGAAATTACTTCTGGAAGTTCTTTTAATACCCATTGATTTATTTCATCTGGGGAGTTGAATTCATTCAGAATATCCAAATATCCATGTGCTGCCTCTTTACCTATTCCCTTTACCGCATCATCTGCTCCATTTTCCCCAAGTTGAGAACTGTTTTCCTTTTGGGAGAGGGCTAGCAACCTCAGCAGCATGCTGAACATCTACCTCTGTTCATCTGCTGTTTACCATCTTTCCTCCAATAATTTTAGTCAAATTTTAAGAGATTTTAAGTATTTTATATACTGTAATAAGAACATAAGAACATAAGAACATAAGAAGAGCCATGCTGAATCGGGCCTCAGCCCATCTAGTCCAGCATTCTGTGTCACACAGTGGCCCACCAGTTGTACACAGGGATCTCGAGCAGAAGGGAGGGCAAAACCCTGACCTGCTCCCCGACCCCCACCAGCAGTACCCAGGGAAATCCTGCCTACCTCAACCAACACCGAGGTGGCACTTGAATGTCCTTCAAGTGGTGTTGATTGTGTTATGTCTTGTTAAATTAAGTTGCTTTTATATTTTTATTGAGTTTGTTTATGATTTGCTTATATGTTATCTTTGGCAATGAATGTTTGCCACTGGTGGTGGTTGTTGTTGTTGCAAGCCTGGAACCCCAGGTTTCGGCGGTGACCAGGGGAGCATTCGCACAATTAAAACTTGTGCGCCAGCTGCGCCCGTACCTTGGGAAGTCTGACTTGGCCACGGTAGTCCATGCTCTGGTTACATCCCATATAGATTACTGCAACACTCTCTATGTGGGGCTGCCTTTGAAGACTACTCGGAAGCTTCAATTGGTTCAACGGACAGCAGCCAGGTTGATAACAGGAGGCGGCACTCAGGAGCTTACAACTCCCCCTGTTGTGCCAGCTCCACTGGCTACCAGTTTGCTACTGGGCACAATTCAAAGTGCTGGTTTTGGCCTTTAAAGCTGTAAACGGTTCTGGTCCAACTTACTTGTCCGAACGCATCTCTCCCTATGAACCATCAAGATGCTTAAGATCATTCGAAGAGGCCCTGCTCTCTGTCCTGCCTACTTTGCAGGCGCGCCTGGCGGGGACGAGAGACAGGGCCTTCTCAGTGGTGGCTCCTCGGCTTTGGAACTCCCTTCCTAGTGACATCAGATCGGCCCCCTCCCTCCTGACATTTCGTAAGAAAGTCAAGTGGGAACGTATCTTGGTTACAGTACATGCAAATAAAAGATATATTTATGCGAGATAAGAGGAAAGGTTTCAATGAAGGAGTAGACTTTTGGGAACAACTTCTAAGAAATGATAAGAAAAATATTACAAAATTATATAATAAATTAATCGATTGGGCAACAGAAACAGAAGAAATAAAAATTGTATGATAAATTGGGCCAAAAATATAGGAAGACAAATTAAACTACACGTGGCAGGAAATTTGGACAATGAAAATTTTATATACTTATGCCACAGACTTGAAAGAAAATTGGTTGAAGATGTTCCATAGATGGTACATCTCCCCCCAAAAACTAGGTATTATGTACAAACATAATCAAAAAAATTGTTGGAAATGCCACTTAGATCAAGGCAGTTTCTACCACATGTGGTGGACCTGCAAAGAAACAACAATATATTGGATTCGTATACATAAAGAAATACAAAAATACTCAAAAGAAAATTCCCTTGAAACCTGACTACTATCTCCTAGGTCTAATGGATAAGGAATTGAAACTAGAAATAAATGAGGATAAACTATTTTGGTATATGTCGACTGCGGCTCGCCTGGTCTTCGCAAGATACTGGAAAACTGATGTGATTCCTACTATTGAACAATGGTTAGAGAAAGTCTACGATATTAAAAACATGGACAGATTGACTTTCCTCTTGAGTAAAACACCGGTACCCCAAGAAAAGGAACTGATTGGAGTCTATTAAATGATTACATGGAAAACAACATGTTTAAAGACAAGATTGTATAAAGACTTAGCCATGTAAACTTATTGTATATTGTGTATAAGGGAAAGAAATGGAATTATTTGGGGGATAAACAGATGGGAGAAATAATGTTACACTCCAGGAAATAAGGAGTCAAATGGATGAGAAAGAGAACAACTATACCCCACGAAGGAACATTCGCAGACAAGCTTTAATGACTCAAGATCAAAGGATTAATATGACGACGAAATGGAAACCGATTTTAAGATTGTGGAGCGGAGATTTGTATTTTGTAGTTTTAATTGTTAATTTATATGGTTTTATATGATTGTTTTTATCTTATTATGATGTGTTGTATGTGGGCACTTGCTGCCGCTTGTTCACCGCCTCGAGTCGCCTTCAGGCTGAGAAGGAGTATAGAAGCATAGCAAATAAATAAATAAATAAATAAGCCGCCCTGAGTCCATTCAGGGAGATAGAGCAGGCTATAAATAAAGTTATGTTATTGTTGTTATTATTATTACTTTAGCCCAGGTTACCCACGGAACCGGCCAGCTCCCATCAGACAACCTCAGTGTGGTTCTGTAGCTTAAGGAAAGAGGAGCCAGCCCATGCTGCTGCCAGGGCAACATGGGAGAGGTCCCACATTGCCAAAGAATCCATGGGGGAAAGCCACGCACTCACACTTCCTCACATCCGATCGCCCTCACCTAGTTCTGGGCGATGCAAAGTGTGGGGCGATGCGGGGTGTTCCTCTGCTACAGAAATAACTCCAAAAGCACATTTTAAATTGTTTTTAACCTCTCTAGCAGGCCTGGGGTTATTCTGCACTTTAGCTTCCCTCCTTTTCTTCCTATTTATTTAAATTCCTATTTGGTGATTACCCTCTTTTTCGATGTTTGTACATATAGCCAGGGGCGGTCCTACAAGATAGACCAAGTAGGCGGCCGCCTAGGGCGCCATCTGGGAAGGGGGCGCCATCCTGGCCGCATGGGGCGCCATCCTGGCCCTGCCGATGTTCCTCAGACAGTGCTGCAGCTGCCTGCTTTTTGACCCCGGCCTTGTGCGCTCCGACGCCACTTCTGGGCATGCGCGGAGGTTTTCACGCAGGCGCAGTTGCTCCGGAGCGCAGGAGCAACTGCACATGCGCGAAAACCTCCGTGCATGCCCCGTAGCTCCCTTGCGCAGCAGCCTGTAAGCAATGCACTCCCTCTCGGGCAGGCAGGGCGTGCTGCCCCTCTCCCTTTGTCTCCGCCCGGCGACGCGCTTGCGGGGAAGGAGAAAAGAATCAGTGAAGGAAGTGTAAGTGAAGGAATGAATGAAGGGCTTTCCTCCTCCTCCTCTGTGACCTCTTCTCTTCCTCCTTCCTTTCTTCGGCTCTATTTCTGTCTAGACCTGAGGGGCCTGAGACTATGAGGAGTTGTGGGAGTTGGAGTCCAAAACACCTAGAGGGAGGGAGGGCCCAAGTTTGCCCAGGCCGCGCTGCCTGTATTCGACCTCATTTGAACATTTTGGCTGTTTTTCTATTTACATTTACATTGGGATCCTAATTTTGGACTTATGGGAGACTCCTATGAATTATGAGTCGGGTGATGTTACATTATATTATAATGTCAATATATTATAATATAATTATATTGTAATGTAGTATAATATAATTATGATATAATATAGTATGAGTATGGTATAATATATTGTATATACATTGATACAATATAATACTACTAATGGTATTGTGATACTATAATTGTATATTTGTATTACATGGGGGGGGGGCAAAATAATGTTTTTTGGGGGCACCAAAATAATGTTCGCCTACCATTTAAAATTACCTTAGACCGCCCCTGCATATAGCTCAGTTTAAAGTTCTATAGACATCCATTCTGATTTCCCTTCTTCATCGGAACTACTGTATATACTCGAGTATAAACCGACCAAATATAAGACGAGGCACCTAATTTTACCACAAAAACTGGGAAAATGTATTGACTCAAGTATAAGCCGAGGGCAGGAAATGCAGCAGCTACTGGTCAATCCCAAAATAAAAATAGATACCAATAAAATTACATTAATTGAGGCATCAGTAGGTTAAAGGTTTTTGAATATTTACATAAAACTGTAATTTAAGACTGTCCAACTCTGATTAAACCATTGTTCTAGCCTTCTTCAATGGAAATGTGCTTACGCATCCTTCCAATAATAATAGAGTAAAATAATAAATGTAATAATAATAGAGTAAATTAATAAATGTAATAAAAAAATAGAGTAAAATAATGTACAGGTCATAGTATTAATAATAATAGAGTAAAGTAATAAATGTAATAAAAATAATAGAATAAAATAATGTAAATGTAATAATATCAATAATAATAGAATAGAATAAATGTAATAATAATAGAGTAAAATAATCGATGTAATAACAATAATAAATAGAGTAGTAAAATAAATATAATAAAAATAATACTAATAACAGAGTAAAATAATAAATAACCTTGGCTCGAGTATAAGCCGAAGGGAGCTTTTTCAGCCTAAAAAAAGGGCTGAAAAACAAGGCTTATACTCGAGTATATACAGTATTTGAAATTGAACATTGAATCACACTCAGGGCCCTTCCAGACAGGCCCACTATCCCAGGATGTGATCCAGGTTTTCTATTTATCCCAGATTATCTGACAGTGTGGACTCATATAATCCAGTTAAAAGCAGAAAATCTGGGATCGGATCCTGGGATATAGGGCCTGTCTGGAAGGGCTCTCTGTTATTCCCAAAGTTTGATGAAATCAGCCTTTTGAAGTCTAGAACAGTGTTTCCCAACCAGTGTGCCTTGGCACACTAGTGTGCCGTGAGCAATCATCAGGTGTGCCGTGGAAACCTCCAATACCCTTTCTTCCCCCTCCTGCCAAACACTTTTTCTTCTCCACTCGGGCTCCCTTCTTCCCAGTCTCGCTCTGCTTGCTTTGCCTCGCTTTGCTCACGCTGCCGCTTCTGTGGGAGGGGGGAGGGAGGAAGACATGACCCGTGCAGGTGCTACTGCGCAGACCCACCCCACGTCTTCCTCCCTCCCCTCCACCATGCTCTCTGGATATAGGTGAACTGCTACTAAAAAACTCAAGGCCAATGCCCACCAAACTCTTATAGTATTTTCTCTTGGCTATGGTAGTTCTGTGTGGGAAGTTTGATTCCATCATTGGTGGAGTTCAGAATGCTCTTTGATTGCGGATGAACTATAACTCCCAGCTGTTGAGCAAGACCTCCGTGTGTGTCTTTCTGCCATTCCTGCCAGGATATCTATGTTGTGTTCATCGAAACAAGCCCAGGTTTCACAATGAGTGTAGAAATACATTTAAAAACATATTAACTATATGTATGACTGTGTTAGAGTGTCATTTTGTGTCATTTTGGTTGGTGGTGTGCCCCAGGATTTTGTAAATGTAAAAAATGTGCCGCGGCTCAAAAAAGGTTGAAAAACACTGGTCTAGAATGTATGTCTTCCTATGATTGGCTTTCCATTGTACAACAAACTCCAGGATAACATGGTCACTTCCAGCTAAGGATCCCACCACTTCTACTCCATTCTCCATGTTATCACCGCTGTTAAGATCTAAAACAATCTTTCCCCTTTTGCCTTCTGGACATTAAAATTGTCTGCAAGGCAACTCAAGAATTAACATGTGGAATACATGACTGGACTGCGTATGTGGAACAGATATTCAAGTATAATTACACATGCTTACTTCACAACAGCTTGTATTATGGCTGCAGCCTGTTCATTAGCTATACACTTAGCCTGTGAGCGTTGGTAGGCCGCTCAATAATCACACTCACTCGGGTATTGAGGAAATGCTTTATGAGACCTTAATCCAAGGCAGTAAAAACCGTACTGAAGCCTTCCCTCCAAAATCCCTGCTCAAAACTCCCCGAGCCCCTCCCCCCTCTGGCGAAGAGCCAATCCTTGAACAGATAACCCCGGAACCCCACCCCTCTTGTCCTTTTTCGGCGGGAACTCCAACAGCTCAGAGACAACAGGGAACAACATGGAGCTACAGAAACAACATGGAACAAGGAGAACCAAAATGGCGGCCGCGCTCCGATCTTTCGGTCCTCTTCCAAGATGGCAGCGCGTCTTTGTCCATTGCGCTATCCCCGCATTGGACAAGGCGCGCTGACATAGCGCCCCCCTCCCGAAGGAGTCCACCGACCTGGGGGGAAAAGAAGCAAAGTGTTTTCAGGGCCCTGGCTTGTCCGGGAAGGCCCTGTGAAACCTTTTGACTAATCTGCGGGCCTTGACATGTTCTGCTAACACCACC